>CM076574.1:1215245720-1215638367 GCA_034641835.2 Pinus albicaulis
GCGACGGGAATTTGCGATGGGAAATATTGCGATGGAAATTTGCGATGGGAATTTTGCGATGGGAATTTGTGATGGGAATTTTGCGACGGGTATTTTGCGATGGGAATTTTGCGATGGGAATTTGCGATGGGAATTTGCGATGGGAATTTGCGATGGGGATTTTGCGACGGGGATTTTGCGACGGGAATTTTGCGATGGGAATTTTGCGATGGGGATTTTGCGACGGGAATTTTGCGATGGGAATTTTGCGATGGGAATTTGCGATGGGAATTTTGCGATGATCGCACATCGCACATCGCAAATTCCACATCAACAAGACACTTGAATCTCTAAACTTGCGATCTTGCGATTTTGCGCTACAGCGGTGGGGTTTATATATATGATATAACTTTGTTATAAAGTTTATGGGGTATTGGTAGGAGAAGTGTTTAAGGGGAGGGACTTTGTAATATGAAGTTTTTTATTATAAAGTCCAAAGGCATGGAGGGGAAGTGGTTGGGTAATAAAATCGCATATTTTATTAAATGATTTACAATGCGATATTATGATCGGAAGGGGGAAGGAAGGGGTTTTTAAAGGGATTTGAACATAAATTTAAAGGGGAAACATGGGAAATAGGTGGGGCTTAGGGAATAGAGGGCTTTTACTTCACTTAAGCAAAAAATTCAATCCAAAAGCCAGTTTTGAGAGTGTAGTATACCGTTGGAAAGCTCTTTCCGGGCTCTTTTTGATGGATTTGCCTTGAAGATGATTTGGTGCTGAGCATACTGTGGAAAACTTCTCTGAAGGCAGAGACATCACTTTGTGGAGATAACAGCTTCTGAATTGTGGCTGAAAGGAAAAGTATCATGTCTTATGATATCTTTGATTTTCTTGGTGCTATGACTTTGTATTTATTGACTTCCTCATGACTTCGCTGATCTTTATTTGACACTTGACTCATTAATTTGACCATGGTGAGACCTTAGAGACTAATGAGACCCATCCTATGACCTAATAATATGATTTTGAGAATGAAAGTGACAAATGACTGAAGATCATAGGAAGGAAAATCAGCAAGTACCTCATGAGGGAAAACTGGTAACAAATTACTACCATTAATGAATCCATGACCCAACGGAATGGCGAAATTGATTATTATGGGACTCCTAATATGCAAATGCAAAAGAGAAATTTTGATCACTGATGGCAGTATGAATAGAGTGACACTAACAGAATGCATCAGTTAACTTCAGTGCATGGACAGTTTCAGTGGAGACCAGTGCAGAAATAGATGAAAGAGCAGGTTAACTATCAGTTGTGACTATACTGATGCTATTTGCAACACATAGATAGGTGGAGAAGCCCATGAGGATTGCGCAGTACAATCCAAGTGGTTTATATATTTAATTAAGCCATCCCATAGCATTGAAAACGCAATAGAGGCTGGCTATCAAGTGGCAAAATATTGGAGCATGTGTTTTGCTAGATCTAGCTTGATAGTGTGTAGCAATTGAGGGTGTGCATGAGAGCTTGTGAGGAGATTTTGTACTATGATTGTTACATGATCTCCATGACATATAATATATAGATAGTTGGGGTTTTCATCTTTAATATTTCCCATTAAATACTGTGTTCATATGTGTGATTGTTTGTGGTTTTAATGTATGCATGCAATTCATTTTATTTCCGCATGTGATGATCAATGGTAGAAGAGATTATGTATTATGCATGAAGCAAAAATAGTGTGTGATTAGGAGAATCTCGGTGAATAATATATCAGTTCTTCAAATTTCTACAGTTATCTAAAAATTTTAAGTATATTATTAATGATAATTAAAAAAAGAAACTCATATTGGATTGATAGTATTTTTTCATTCAGCTGATTCATTCTTTTGCAATTTTTCAATCAAGCTTTTACGATCTTCTAGTCCTAGATCAGAAATAATATTATCGAGCTTCGTCATTTTGTGGCTCTGCATGATACATAGTAAAAAATACATATTAGTTAAACTTACATATAGTTCAAAAATAGTTTTCCAACCACTTTCTCCCTCCCCACGCCAAAATTAAAAAATCTTCACCTCTTTTCGAAATTATACCAGGTTTCACATACGGAACCTTACCCTCTGCTCTGTCTCTCCTCTGCAAATGCCTCCCGACATCTCCAAACCCTGAAAATTGCAGTCAACCCAAGCCCGCAGGCTTTAAGAAATTAACTGGTTTGTGTTTGTTAAGGTTTCAATGGTGGGGATGCTTAAAAATGCATTCCAATGGCCCAATAAGGAAAAATGAAGCCCGGGATGACAATCTGAGGGGTTTCAAACCAATTTAAAGGGACAAAGGCGAAGGTTAAACCCTGACACCACCGAAATCATGATCCTTGGTAGAAATTCAACCTTTCAGCCACAAAGGAGACTGCCTCCCTACACACAAACAACAATTACAGTCAGAAGAAGAAATGAAGAAAATGAAGAACAAAAGGATTAAAGGGCTAATTCTAAATCAAAGGATAAACACAAAGGCTTAGCCATGAAGACAACGATTAAAGGAGGAAAGTTAAAAGTTTTAAAAACAAAGAATAAATAAACAAACAATCATAAAGCAGAAATAGAGGATAAAGGTAGTGGGGCAGATTGCAAAGACTAAATCAAGGTTCAAAGGCCTAAAAGACATATTTTTATGAATAAACAAACAAATATTAACCCAAATATAGCTTTGAATGACTAAATCAAGAAGCATTTACTCCTCCAAAGACCAAACTGCCACCTACAACATTATTTATTTCCATAAAGGCATATGGAAGTTATTACACAGTTAGAGATATTTTTAAACATCTCAATAGTTATTGCAAAGTTATTACAAAGCCTTTAAATTCAAAAATTTCACCTATTCTTCCTATTGAAGATAAGATAAGAGTTACTAAAACAAAGAATTAGCTGCAGATATTCTTGCCTTAAGCCTTGCATAGTTTTCAAGGTTAGGAATGCACTTACTCTGTAATAAATGATACTCAAACCCTATCTTGAGCTTCACCTCCTCATTTGCAGCATAAATACTACATCTGAACTCATTGTATGGTTGGCATTTGATGACTCTTTGAAGTAATACATAGTCTCTTGGAAGTTGAAGGAAAATTGATATCTTGGATCTTGTGGATGCCCTGATTTGTTTGTTGATGGAGGGGGCTAGATCATTGGATCCCTGAGCTTGGCCATTGGTGAAGTGCTTCTATTTGTTATTGTTATTTCCTATTTTCACTATGTTTTCATCTTTCCTTGTTATAGTAGAGTAAAATTTCTAGGCTAAGAAATGTCTTTTGAAAGCACCTTAGTTCTGTTTGCTCTTCACTGCCTTAATGTTTTCTTCTGCAAGGTCTGATTGGAGGATTCTTAATTGCCCTCTAGTTCCATCTAGCTTGTTAATTTAGAATTAATTCAATAGAGTATAACCAAGGAGTTTCTCTTTTGATAAGTCCATGTTCATTGGTACGACTTGAGAGGTTTTTCTAAGGAATGATTTCAATAGAGTGAATCTAGGGAAATTAGTGGTGAGTCCATGCTCCTTTGAGTACAACTTGAGAATTGTGTTTGAAGATTCTTTAAAAGTATGCTTACTAGAGTCTAAACCAAGGAATTTTATGGTGAGCCCTGTCCTCTGGACTGCCTCAAAAGGTTGCTTTAAAGATCCCTAGAGAGTTAGTAAAAAATAGATTAGATTATTTTTGTTTGATCTTAGGCTACTCTTACTATTATCTTATATGTTTTCTTTATCTGAAAGTAGTCTTTTGATTGCTGGATTGTTGTTTGAAAGGTTTCCTTATTAAAATTTTCTCCAAAGAAGTCTATGGTTTTCCCTATCCTTTGGCTTGCTTCAAATAGTTACCTTGAAATATTTCTCTTGTTTAAAGTACATGATAAAGGATTCTTAATTTCCCTTTGTCCTAATTTTCATTCTTATCCTTAATGTTCATCTCTTTATCCTAAAAAATTTGAAGATCCACTGGCCAAGTTAGATTTTCCCTATGATACTCCCCGATCCTTTAATGAACTTATCATGACTTCCATTTGACTCCATTGCCCAATGACTTAGATATTTCCTCATTCTACCTATGCTCTTTGATCATCATTTCCAACCAAAACAAACAACAAAACCTTGTACTTAATAACTAGCCTAAAAGAAAACCTTAAAAACAAACAAGAACACATCCTTTGCAAAAAAATAGAGATATCCCTCTCTGAGTCTAGGAAGGCTAGGTCCTAGAACTCTAAATATTGGTTCCATTTTGCCTTGTCATTTGGTATGCCAATCTGCCAAATTACAGGACCACAAAATTCTGGTGATCACGGTGGGACCTCTGAGTAACTTCATGCTTAAACACCTTTAAAAAGATTCAGAAACCCTTTACTGATAGTATCTGGTGATTTATCTGCCACTTCACCCCCATAAAAACATTCTGGCGATCACGGTGGGACCTTCTGAGTCAATGACAAACTAAGTACTCCTTAGGACTCTAGAAACCATTATCAATCACAGAAAAATCAACTGATGGCCATAGAGTATAATTTTTTTGTTTCACCATCTTAGCTAAATGATGATTCAGGTATAGAACACTCTTACAAACCACATAACCAAAAAAAAAACTCAGAAAACCCTAAATTTTTTTTAGATTGGTTTCTATTACTTATTTGGTGGTGGACCATAACACATTTTACCTTCAAAAAGATAAAAATTTCCACCTGGCGACTCCACTAGCCCCAGTAGGCCTATTAATCCACTAGTATTTCCAAATTTCCTTAGGGTTGTGTTAAACCAGTCCCAAGAAGTTTGGAGGCCTAGTCCCATATTTCAGAAAGGTAGTAAACACTAAGAGAGGTCAAACATTTGAAAACAATCCTTAAAACTTTCAACCTCTAAAATTTTGAACTTAAAATCTGGCTTCACATAGGATCAATACCAGATCTCATCCAGACCCTAGTCCTCCTACAATAGTTGATGATCTAGAAAATATTTTGTGGAAAACTTCTAAAGCTAAAAATTTAACTACTGTTACGACTATCCAAAGAACAAGATCTGTCCCTGAAAACCTTAGAGACTTGAAAGATCCTCACTTTGACTTATCTCATACAAAGAAATTATTTAGAACCAAGTCACATAGTGATATTGACCAATCTAACCTTGAGCCCACAGATTTGCAGTAGAATTTTAGTAGAGAAGCCTCTCCTTCCACTCCTCCTGATTTTCAGCTCCTCCACCACTTTAGTTCTTTCCATAACAAATCTGCTCATAATTAGCTTGCTGGTCCAAGTAACTCCACCACTCCCATCCAAAAATCCACTATTCAAAACACTCCATTTCATCCCACTTTCCCTTTTACAAATCCACCTCTTGTAAATCCCCCATTTGCTCCCACCATGGCAGCATGGTATGCCCCATTAATGTTACCACAACCTCTAGTTCCTTTACCAAATGATTATCAATCTAGAATTCCCCATTTCACTGGAACTGAATCTACTACTGCCCAATAGAATGTAGATAAAATGGATGATGCCTTTGATTACATGGAAATAGAAGAAGAGACCATCAAGATGAGTGTAGGTTTTAACCCTGAACAAAAATTATCTACACACGAATCTTATAACAGAAAATAAACAATAGCGAGAGCATAAAACATAAAACAGATAAACACAGAGATTTTCCCCTGGATCCCAAATCGGGACGACCAGCTTGATTTTTCATTATATTCCTTTTAGTGTTACAACACATATATATACATGCCGAAGCATACATAAACCCCAATCCATTAACCCTAGATTAGAACATAACCGTAGTTCCCTTGATCGGATCTACAAAATACCAGATTCGAAAACCATCGTACCCCAAAAAACCATGTGCAAACTCATGCACAAAACATGGGTGGGTCCGCCTATGAGTGGGACCGCATATCAAAAAAAAAATTCACCAGGGCGCTGCCCCAGACCCCGACGGGGGGGGGGCGGGGGCTGCCGCCCCCCCTATGACCCCCCTGCTACGCCTGGCGCAACATACAAAACGTGGGGCTAGTCGTGGAAAGAATATAAGACATACCCAACAGTCTCCCACTTGTTGTTTTCTTTCCACAGGGGGCCACAGGAGAGGTTAGTCATTGGGCCAATTCTTCAACATCCATTGTTTCTCTACACCAAGAGAACTTCTAAGTGCTCACAGACTTTGTCAATGCATCTGCAAAATTCTTCAAAGTGTCCACCTTTACCAGCAACACCCTTTTAGCCTCAACCATATCTCTAACAAAGTGATATTGAACATCAATGTGCTTTTTCTTTGAATGATAAGTAGGGTTATTAGCCAAGAAAATTGCACTTTGGCTATCACAGTCTATCCTTATAGCTTGATGTACCAACCCCATACTTGAACACAATCTCTGAAACCAAATTGCTTCCTTGCTTGCATGAGTGGCTGCTATATATTTTGCCTTTGTAGTTGAAAGAGCCACTAGAGACTGTCTTTTACTCATCCAACTAAATGTGCCTACAAATAGGTTAAACACATACCCACTTGTAGATCTACTTTGGTCCAAATCTCCAGCCCAGTCTGCATCAAAAAAACCACGAATGTCCAACATTCTTTCCAATCCTAGTCTTCCTTGGTAGCTCAAGCCATAATCACTAGTGCCACGTAAATATCTGAAAACTCGCTTCACTATCGTCCAATGCTCCTTCCCTAGGTTTGACATAAACCTGCTCAATACTCCCACTGCATGTGCAATGTCTGGTCTAGTACAAACCATTGCATACATCAGGCTACCCACTGCACTTGCATATGGAACACAAGGCATATTATCCTCTTCTTCTTGTGTCTTGGGACACTGTTCAACAGACAGCTTTACACCTACAATAATAGGAACTTTCACCGGTTTACTATCCTTCATATTGAACCTCTGCAATATAGTCTTGACATAATTCTTCTGGTTTAACCAGAGCTTCCTCTTTGCCCGATCTCTCTTAATTGCCATGCCCAAAATATAGTTTGTAGCACCAAGATCCTTCATGTCGAATTTGGAGAACAGTTGGGTCTTCAAATCTTGGATAATTTCTTTGTCATTTCCAATCAACAACATATCATCCACATACAAGACCAAATAAATAACACGGTCACCAATTAATTAAAAATAAACACAGTGATCCTCCTTGCTTCTGGTGAAGCCAAGTCCCCGTATATAGGTATCAAATTTCTGATACCACATCCTTGGTGACTGTTTTAACCCATACAGAGACTTCTTCAACCTGCATACTAGTTCTTTCTTAACCTTCACCATAAAGCCTTCAGGTTGCTTCATGTAGATCTCCTCTTCTAGATCCCCGTGAAGAAATGTTGTCTTCACATCCATCTGTTCTATCTCAAAATCAAATGCAGCAGCAACAGATAAAAGTAATCTAATAGAAGTAACTTTGGCAACAGGAGAAAACATATCACCAAAATCAATTCCCGGCACCTGGGAATAACCTTTTGCTACCAATCGAGCTTTGTATTTCTCCACCTTGCCTTCTACATTCATCTTCTTCTTAAACACCCATTTGCTCCCAATGGGCTTCCTTCCAGCTGACAACTCCACCAAATCCCATGCCTCATTTTTGTGCAAGGATGCCATTTCATCAACCATGGCCTCCTTCCAGAGTTTTCCATCCTCTGAATCTAATGCCTCCCTAACAGTTCTAGGATCATCATCAATTATAGTTAAGGAAAAACCTAAATAGAAAGTAGATGGACTGTACCTTTATGGTTGCCTTCTTTCCCGAACCGATCTTCTCACAGCTGGAGTTTGTGGCTCTTCCTCTTATGAGTCTTCTTCTGTTGTAGAGTCTGATTCATCCTCCTTTAGCTCAAACTATATCTTCTCAGGTTCCTTTGGTAGGACTTCATGTCTAACAACATCTTTCACCTCTCTAAACACCACATCTCGGCTATACACAACCTTCCTTATTTCTGGGTTCCAAAGCTTGTAACCCTTTAAACCATCCTTATACCTAATAAATATGCACCTTTCAAATTTATTATCCAACTTGGTGCTTTTCTCCTTTGGAACATGTACATTTGCATCACATCCAAATACCCTTAGATGTGAAAGAGAGGGTTTCTTACCAGTCCATACCTCATGTGGAGTCTTATCCTCCAACACCGATGAAGGTGATCTGTTAACCAGATAGCATGCAGTCTCCACTGCCTCTGCCCAGAATTCTTGTCCTAACTCGGTACCATTGAGCATGCTTCTTGCCTTTTCCATCAGTGTTCTGCTCATTCTTTCCGCAACTCTATTTTTTTGAGGTGTGTATGGAGTAGTCTTCTGTCGTGCTATACCACACTTCTTACAAAACTCTTCAAATTCCTTCTTGCAAAACTCCCCACCATTATTTGTCCTCAGCACCTTTATCTTCTTCTCTGTCTGGTTTTCCACCAGAGCCTTAAATTCTTTAAATCTGTCAAAGACTTCAGATTTCTTCCTCAAGAAATATATCCATGTATTCCTTGAGAAGTCATCTATGAATGAAACATACTACACAGACTTTCCCAGTGATGGAACTGACACAGGTCCAAACACATCACTGTGCACAAGTTCTAATATCTTGTTTGCCCTCTTAGCACCAGAAGGAAAACTCACCCGATTCTGCTTCCCATATACACAATGTTCACAGAAATCGAAATCCATAGAGAAATTAGACATACCTTCTACCATACCATTTCTATGTAGTATCCGAAGGCCCTTCTCTCCAATATGTCCAAGCCTTTGATGCCATAGCATGGTCTTTTCTCCAAAGACAGCTAGGCTTTCCGCTCCACTTTCAGGAACCATAGAACTGTTACACCCATCAATAACAGTGCTACCTTGTAGCTTGTATAGAGTTCCAGTCCGAACTCCCCGCATTAATACCAGTGCTCCCCGAACCATCTTTCAGGCATCTTTCTCGAACACTGTTTTTACACCTGCATCATCCATCTTGCTTACAGAAATTAGATTTCTGGCCAATGCAAGAATATGCAGAACACCAGGAAGTGTTCTAATCCTTCCACCTTGTAGCTTCAGCTTTACCTTTCCACGTCTGACGATTTTGGCCTTCCTATCATCCCCTAGGAAGACATCACCATCATATTTCTCATACTCGCAGAACCACTCCCTATGGGGAGTGAAGTGAAAGGATGCACCTGAGTCAATCAACCATGACTCATGATCTACATGTGTATTTGAAGAAGAAGAAAAATACACATCCCCACCTTCATCCGAGGTGGTTTTTGCCTTTGCAGAAGGAGCATCATCAGATCCCTTTCCTTTCTCAGGAGCTTTAGATCTGCAGTCCTTTTTGTAGTGCCCTTCCTTTCCGCATTTCCAGCACACCTTTACAAACTTTCCAGGAGATTTAGATCTCCCTCTAGATTTATATCTCCCACTCGAAACCTTATTCTTTTTTCTGTTCTAGGACCTTCCTCATACAGATAAGGCATCTCCATTTTGACCCTCCATATTTATCCGTCTCATTTCCTCCGACAGCAAGGCTGAGACAATGTCATCAAAATTCAAGGTAGTTGTATTGCTACCTATTGCAATAACCAGACTATCCCACGAGTCTGGTAGAGAACACAACAAACTGATGCACTTATCTTCATCTAAGATTTTAATATCAATAGATGACAGCTGACTTACCACAGTATTGAAGGCGTTCAGATGCTCTGTCACCGAGTCTCCATCCTTCATCCTTAGGTTATACAACTTTTTCCACAGGAACAACTTATTCACCAGAGACTTAGATTGGTACAAAGTCCCAAGTTTTTCCCACAAATTCTTCGCCGTAGCTTCCCCAGATACATTCAACAATACTGAATCTGACACACACAACCGTATTGTGCTCTTAGCCTTCCGATCCAGTTTCTTCCAGTCTTCATCTGACATTGACGTTGGTTTAGTACCTGGATCTACCGCGATCCACTGATCTTTATCCACCAGCAGATCCTCCATCTTGAGCTTCCACAACTCAAAACTCTGACCATTAAATTTCTCGATCTCTATCTTTCCGCCGCTCGCCATATTCTTTCACCGCAAGAATTGATCCCGCAGATCTCCCACTGCACAGGGTCTACCACAGGCCCGAGCAAAAAACCCTCAACAACAAAGGCGTCCCCTTGAAGCCGAAACATCTCTGATACCAAATGTAGGTTTTAACCCTGAACATAAATTATCTACACACGAATCTTATAACAGAAAATAAACAATAGCGAGAGCATAAAACATAAAACAGATAAACACAGAGATTTTCCCCTGGATCCCAAATCAGGACGACCAACTTGATTTTTCATTATATTCCTTTTAGTGTTACAACACATATATATACATGCCGAAGCATACATAAACCCCAATCCATTAAACCTGGATTAGAGCATAACCATATTTTCCTTGACCGGATCTACAAAATACCAGGGATCGAAAACCATCGTACCCCAGAAGCCATGTGCAAACTCATGCACAAAACATGGGTGGGTCCGCCTATGAGTGGGACCACATATCAAAAAAAAATTTCGCCTGGGCGCTGCGCCTGGCGCAACGTACAACGCATGGGGCTAGTCATGGAAAGAATATAACACATACCCAACAATGCGAATCTTTGCCCAAAGTTTAGGAGGAGAAGCCAAGAAATGGTTTAAAAGATTAACTCTTAATAGCATAAAATACTCCCTTCTTTATACCAAACATTTATAGATAAATGGGAAATTAAAAAGAACCCTCTCCAAATCATTTCAGAATATAGCGACCTTAAAAGAAATGCTGGGGAAAGTGTGCAAGATTATTGCACTATATTCAATAGTGTTTACAATGCACTTCCCCCAAGCATGAAACCTCCACTAGGTTTAGCCTTAGCTAAATTTTTCAAAGGTTTTGACCCAGACATGGCCTATCAGCTGAGAGAAAGAGGCCCCTTGACTTTAGAAGATATGCAGAGGGGAGCTATCAGTGTAGAAGCAAATCTGATTGAGAAAAGAGCTAGGTTGAAATTAAAAAAAAAAATAGTTACATACAAAGATGAAACAATGGCATCAACCTCTTCATCTGATGCCAAAATTGATAACTTAGTGAGGGTAATGGAAATAATGCTGGAAAAGACAAACTTAAATGACAGAGTGCCTCCTAGAGAAAACCAAATCAATCCCCAAAACAGAAATAGAAATCCCAATTTCAGAAGAGACCCTATTCAAAATAGAAAAAGAGATGATGACCAACAAATTAGGCCTCCTTTTCAAGAAAACTATGTAGATCAAGAAGAAGAAAGGGATATTGAAAGGTTGGAAGAAAACCATGTCAATCTAATAGGGTCCGACAGTGAGACAAATTTTTTCCTCACTGAAGAAGAGAAAGGATTCTTCTCATCAGGATAAACTGAAAACAATCATGAGGGTTCTGAAGACTACCAATTGGGGTTTGAAAATGCAATAATGGAGGTTCACAAACAATACGATCTTAGAAGCAAAAGGAACCCAGAGGCTTCCAATGATGAAAACATAGACACTGCTGTTAGGAAAACTTCAAAAAATATTCCTAAAAAGACAAAAAACAAAAATAACACTTTGACTAAGAAAATCGACTCAAACAAAGAAAAAACTAATCAACAAAGTGCTAACCCAAGCTACCCTATTACTTCTGCTAGTGGCCCTGAGAAATCTATCTTGGATAACAGTCCTAATAAAACTCAGCAAATCAGAATTGCTGAAAAGACTATGATTGACAAAACATATGTAAATATGTCAAAAACATTAGTCCCTTTCAGCCTTGAAGGTGAAATTTTCAAGATCAAAACTAGCATACCCTTAGCCGAACTAGTAACCTAGGATGTATATAAAAACCAAGTTTTGAAATCCTTGAATATAGGAAGTGATACTGATACATTAAACTTGACAGATGATAAACCATAACTGTTGTTTGGTCTTGAAGTAGAAGGAAAATACCAAGAAGGAACCATTCCTCCATTTTATGTGAGCTTAAATATACATGATAAAATTTTACACAATGCCATGCTAGACTCTAGTGCCTCTCACAAACTTATGCCAAAAGTGGTGATGGAGAGTTTAGGCATAGAGATTGCTAAACCTTATAAGGACCTGTATTCCTTTGATTCAAGCAGAGTCAAATGTTTAGGCCTAATCAAGGATTTATGTGTCAATCTGGCACAAATTCCTGCTAAGGGTCTAGTTATGGACATAGTTGTTGCTGACATTCCCCCAAAATATGGCATGCTTCTATCTATATCATGGGGATCCAAACTTCAGGGAAGCCTTCAAATGGACATGTATTATGCTACCATTCTAGTTTTTAACCAGACCAGAATATTATACATAGAATCTCATATGAAATTTATGGTAAGAAACATAGACAAGCCAAACAAAACTCCTTTTTATTCTATTAATTCAGATTTAGACTCCTTTATCTTGTACAATGAAGATGAAATCAGCCAACAAGAAAAGGAGAATGAGATAGGATTAAGTCCACCTGAACAATTAAATCAGCCCCCAAAAGAAGAATCTAACAGCCCTAACCTTAGCAGCTTTGAACAAAAAAAGGAAGATGAGCATGAGATAGAAACACTGTGGGAAATGAGCTTTGATGTCTCTTGTAGCAAAATAGGTTCTAGAGATGGTGTATGGATACAAAATACGAACCAAGGAAATTCTTGCAAACTTGATTTCTTATGCACCAATAACATTGCAGAATATGAAGCTCTCCTCCTTGGCCTACATTTGCTCAAAAATATAGGAGCCAAGAAAATATCAGTCCAAAGAGATTCATAACTAATCATTAGGCAAATAAAAGGGGAGTATTCAGCCAAAAACCCAAGATTAAGAGAATATAGGAATGCTTCCCTAGATCTCCTAAAAACTTTTGAAAAATATGAACTCACTTTCATCCCTAGAGCTCAAAACAACCTTGCAAATGGACTTGCCTTTGTTGCCAGCAATTTCCAAATACCCCAGGTAAATGAAAAATTCAATGTCAAAGTGAAAAATAGGCCTACAGTCCCTGAAAATGAAAACTATTGGCAAGTTTTTGAGGGTGATAAACACATTGATGATTTTCTGCAATCAAAAAATGATTTTGCTGAATTGACACCTAGCTCAAGCCATGAAAAAGACTATCTTGATGAAAAACAAGCCCATGAAATAGAGCTGTCCTCTACTGCTGATATAAACCAATTTGAATATTTTTACACAACATAATTACTAAACAAAATAGATCAAAAGGACCTTGAAGTTTTACAATGTAAAAATGATTCAATACCAAGGGGTCTTACACCGTTAGAGGAGCTGTTTGATTTCAATGATGTAGCTAAAAAACCAAAGATGGAGCCTACACAAATTAAGGTAGAGGAACATAACATAGGCAGCATAAATAAGCCCAAAATGATCAAGTTATCTAGCACTCTCCCTACTCATATAAAACAAGAATATATTGAAGTTTTCAAGGATTTTGGAGATGTATTTGCACAGGGGTACAAAGATCTGAAATCATATGGTACCAGCATTATTCAACACAAAATTCCTCTTAAGGAAAATAAAAAACCTTTCAAACAAAAACTAAGAAGGATAAAACCTATTTTATTACCTTTAGTTGAGAAAGAGATCAAAAATATGTATGATGCTGGGATCATATTTCCCCTTAGATACTCATAGTGGGTGTCCAACCTTGTGTCTGTTAGGAAGAAGACCGGGGAAATTAGGCTTTGCATTGAATTTAAAAACCTGAACAGAACCTCCCTGAAAGATAATTATCCCTTGCCTAAAATGGACCACATACTTCAAAAGGTGCTTGGATCTAAGAGAATATCACTGTTGGATGGTTTTTCAGGCTACAACCAAGTGCTAGTACTCTCAAGTGATCAACACAAAACTGCTTTCACCACACCTTGGGGTACATTCATGTATGTTCAAATGCCATTTGGTTTGATGAATGCAGGGGCCAAATTCCAAAGGGCCATGGACATAGCTTTGTCAGAAGACATAGGCTATTTCATATTCATTTACCTTGATGACATTACTATTTTCTACAAAACTGATAAATAAAATTTGATTCATTTGAGAAACGTTTTTGAGAAATGTAGAAAATATGGCTTATCTTTGAATCCAAAAAAGACACTCTTTGGTCTCCAAGAAGGAAAACTTCTTGGCCACATAATTTCTGAAGAAGGAATCAAAGTAGACCCTAAAAGTATTGAAGGAATATTGAAAATTAGCCATCCTAGAAACCTCAAAGAATTGCAATCTTTCATTGGAAAGATCAATTTTTTGAGAAGGTTCATCCCCAACCTTGCTGAAATTTTGAGAAATATCACAAACATGCTCAAAAAGGAAACATGATTTAAATGGAACTTAGAATCTAAATAGTCTTTTGAACTGGTGAAACAAGCTCTCAATCAAACACCAGTTCTTATTAGTCCTGATTTCACTAAGGATTTCTACATTTCCTCATTTGCCTCTGAACACACCATTGCTGCAGTATTGTCGCAAAAGAATAACATGGGCCGAGAAAAACCCATATCCTTTTTCAGTAGAGCCTTAAGAGATGCTCCACTCAAATATAATATCATGGAGAAACAAGCCTTAGCCTTGATAAAAGCATTGAAAGATTTCCAAGTCTACATTTTACACTCACATATCATTGTTTTTGTCCCACATACAGTTGTCAAGGACATTCTAAATCAAGACCCTAATGGTAAAAGGGGAAAATGGGTTGCAATTATCTTAGAATATGATTTAGAGATCAGGCCTACCAAGCTTATTAAAGGACAGGGATTAGCAAAACTCATGGCAGAATCAAAGTTCCAAGCATTAGATATAAATATGGTTGATGTTTTAGAAGAACAAGAAGGATTCACAGCTCCATACATTGAAGAAATATTTTTGAATTCATATTGGTATGCTGATATCATTTATGTGATTCTCTATCTTAATACTCCTCCTTCTCTATCAAAGACTAAAGCTATATTATTGAAACAAAAATATTTAAATTACTGCATTCTAGATGGAGGGTTATATTGGAAAAATGTTGTTGGCATATTGCTTAGATTTTTGCTTGAGGATAATGCAGGAAAAATCATGCATGAGCTACATGAGGGAGAATGTGGAGGACACCTTTACTGGAAGACCACAACCAACAAGATTCTTATAGCTAGCTATTATTGGCCCAACCTTTTCCCTGATACTTAAAAACTAGTCATGACTTGCCATAAGTGTCAAATTTTTGATGGCAAGAGAAAAATCTTACATTTACCTTTGCATCCCATCAGTATTGAGGCTCCCTTTCAGCAATGGGGTTTAGAATTTATTGGAGAAATTCACCCAACCTCATATGCCCAACATAAGTGGATCCTTACCGCAACTGATTATTTTACCAAATGGATAGAGGCTATACCTTCTAGGAATGATACTAACTTGGTCATTATCAAGTTCCTCGAAACCAACATACTATCCAGATTTGGTTTTCCTAGAAAGATCATTACAGACAATGCTGCTGCCTTCAAATCCAAAAGGATGGTTGAATTCTGCTATAAATACCATATCACCTTAGGACACTCCACAGCTTAATACCCTCAGGGAAATGGACTTGCTGAATCTTCCAACAAAAGCCTGATCAACATTATCAAAATATTACTGGATCAAAATCAGAAATCATAGCATAGTAAGTTGGTTCATGCATTATGGGATGATAGGCTAACCACCAAGAAATCAATAAATATGTCCCCCTATCAGCTGGTATATGGCATATATGCAGTTTTCCCTACATCTTTGGGAGTTCCAGTCATGAAACTTCTCCAAGAAGTACAAAAAAAAGAAAATGACATGCAGAGAAGACTGAATCAAACCATTCATTTACAATAGACAAGAGAGGAAGTATACAAAAGGACACAAGAATTTCAATAAGGCATTAAGAAAATCTTTGACAGAAGAACCAAAGCTAATAATTTCCGAGTTGGAGATACAATCCTAAAATGGGATTCTAGAAGAGAAGATAGAGGTAAACTTGGAAAATTTGAGAATTTTTGGAAAAGGCCTTATATCATTCACTCAATTAGCGGTCATAATGCTTTATTCTTACAAAATCTGAATGGAGAAGATTTATTTGGAGATCCTGTCAATGGCAGGATGCTCAAACACTATTTCTTTCAGGAGTCTTAGCTTCAAAGCTTTCATTCATTGTACATAAAACATTACATGAGAAAATATTGAGAACAAAAATACAAAAAAAATGAAAGAAAAGAAAAAATAGGGCAAAATTAAAAAGAGGTACAACCCCATACCCAAAAAACAGTGTTGCTGAAAGTGTGCAAGTCTAAATGCCACTACTGATTCAAAAAGATATCTTGTTTAGTCATCTAGCCTAATCATGGCTGAACATGTTTTAAATTTATGTTGATAAGTTAGTAGAAACAATGATTGTCAAGATTATTTCAGACTTGAATTATCAAGAAGGATAAATTAGGGAAATATGAAGATGCTGGTTCCACATGCTCAAAACATAACCAAAGAGATATATTAGGATGCATTACTAATGACAAATCACAACCTTATCTTTATAAATTTAATTTTATGCAAATAATGTTTGTGTGCAACTTGTTCCAATGCCACAACCATGGTGATTCATACTGTCTAATCCTGATTTGAACCATGATTTAAATTTCATGACAATAGCTAGAGAATCAAGACTTCCAAATAGCTTAATTTTGGCAGTCAAATAGTTTTAGGTAGAAAATAAAAATAGTTCACTAGTTTAATCTGAACTCTTGGAAGAAATAAGGATGGAAGTAGATAGTTTATTTCTGTTTTAAAAAATAAAAAATCAAAGATTTTTCCAGTTCAAGTGCACTCAAAGAAGAAGAAAAATGTTAGGACAAGTAGGATTGGGTAGGTAGAAATGGTATTTGAAAGAAATCATATGTTTCGGATTGTTAACATTGTCACTTCAAAGAAATATCAGCAAGTGAAAAAGAAGGGAAATTTGTCTAATGGATAAGGCACTGATCTGCTGAAACTCAGAGATTTGATGAACTGAGGTTCTGGATACCTTAAAAATAAAGCTGCCCTCCCCAAGTGGAGCCACTTTTAGTCATCAATAATTTTTTCTAAATATCAAAAGATGACTAAGTAATGACCCTAGATTTCTAGAAACAATATTTGAGAAACATTGTGAGTTCTAGAAATCTCATTGCCTTCATCATCCTAAGCTTACTAATTCATTAAAAACTTCATATTTTTCCTTCTCAAAATTTCCCCCTTGCTGCTCTAAAGAAACCCTCCTTTTTGGACCTATTTTCCTCATTTCATCATTTCATTTTCACTCCCATTCATCATTTTTTGGTCTAAAAAACCTTAAACAATGTAAAAATCCCTTTTTTATATTGTTTAAATCTTAAAATTTAGCCTATCGGACCATCTAAAACCTTATATAAACTCTATTTTTATGCTAAAACACGCCTTTTTGCATAAATCAGGCCATAATCCCCTTCTGCTTAAAAGCCCCATCACCTTCTACACATAAGACCACGACCCTCTATTATATCTTAGCCCCTTTTACTTTATGCACCCCTGCAAAACCTTATAAAATCCCCATAACCTTTGAAAATTAGAGTGGGCCCGCTTTTCCCATTCCGTCTTACCCTTTCAGTGGGCCGCATATGCCGTTGATTTGGAACCCTGGACTCAGATCCAACGACGACCGCATCCTTTTTCTCATCCCCCACTAATCCAGCCCTGCGCTACCCGACAAAATATCACCACGTCAACATGCCCAGGCCCCGCTCTCCATTTAGCCCTGTCATACACATGCAGCCCACCACCTATCACTGGGCTCCACTTCCCAAACCTGCACCCCTCTCCCAGGCTCTGTCCACACCATCAATCTCGCTCCTTGACATCTGACGGTCCAGATAACATATCATGTAGAATTTTGCAATGGGTTTTAAAAATCCCTAACCTGTGTGAAATGGGTAGTTTCGCACTAGCACGCAGTGATTTCCTAATGGAATCGCGCAACCCCCACTCAATACCACTTACCGCCCTCAACGTGTGTGATAAACCATCGTGGTTTTCCAAAACCACTTTCTCCCTCCCCGCACTAAAATTCAAAACTCTTCGCCTCTGTTCAAAATTCTGCCACGCTTTGCATATGGAACCTTACCCTCTGCTCCATCTCTCCTCTGCAAATGCCTCCCGACAGCTCCAAACCATGAAAAACATAGTCAAACCAACCCCGCAGGCTTTAAGAAATTAACTGGTTTGTGTTTGTGCAGGTTTTAATGGCGGGGATGCTTAAAAATTCATTCCAATGGCCCAAAAAGGACAAATGAAGCCCCAGATGACAATCTGAGGGGTTTCAAACCAATTTAAAGGGACATAGGCGAAGGTTAAGCCCTAACACCACTGGAATCATGATCCTTGGTAGGCATTCAACCTTTCAGCCATAAAGGAGACCACCTCCTTGCACACAAAAGATAATTACAGTTAGAAGAAGCAATGAAGAAAATGAAGAACATATGGATTAAGGGGCTAATTCTAAATCAAAGGATAAACAAAGAGGATTAGCCATGAAGACAACGATTAACGAAGGAAAGTCAAAAGTTTTAAAAACAAAGAATAAATAAAAAAACAATCATAAAGCAGAAATAGAGGATAAAAGCAGCGGGGAAGATTACAAAGACTAAATCAAGGTTTAAAGGCCTAAAAGACAGAGTTTTATGAATAAACAAACACATATTAACCCAAATACAACTTCGAATGACTAAATCAAGAAAAATTTACTCCTCCAAAGACCAAACTACCACCTACAACATTATTTCTTTCCATAAAGGCATATGGCAGTTATTACACAGTCAGAGATATTTTTAAACAGCTCAATAGTTATTGCATAGTTATTACAAAGCCTTTAAAGTCAAACATTTCACTTCCTATTGAAGATAAGATAAGAGTTATTGAAACAAAGAAGTAGCTGCAGATATTCCTACCTTAAGCCTTGCATGGTTTTCAAGGTTAGGAATGCACTTACTCTGTAACAAATGATACTCAAACCCTATCTTGAGCTTCACCTCTTCATTTGCAGCATAAATACTACATCTAAACTCATTTTATGGTTGGCATTTGATGACTCTTTGAAGTAATACATAGTCTCTTGGAAGTTGAAGGAAAATTGATATCTTGGATCTTGTGGATGCCCTGATTTTTTTGTTGATGGAGGGGGCTATATCACTGGATCCCTGAGCTTGGCTGTTGGTGAAGTGCTTCTATCTGTTATTTTTATTTCATTTTTTCATTATGTTTTCATCTTTCTTTGTTACAATAGATTAAAATTTTTAGGCTAAGAAATGTCTTTTCAAAGCACCTTAGTTATGTTTTCTCTTCACTGTATTAATGTTTTCTTCTACAAGGTATGATTGGAGGATTCTTAATTCCCCTCCAGTTCCATCTAGCTTGTTATTTTAGAAATAATTCAATAGAGTATAACCAAGGAGTTTCTCTTTTGGTAAGTCCATGTTCATTGGTACGACTTGAGAGGTTGTTCTAAGGAATGATTTCAATAGAGTGAATCCAGGGAAATTAGTGGTGAGTCCATGCTCCTTTGAGTACAACTTGAGAATTGTCTCTGAAGCTTCTTTAAAAGTATGCTTACTAGAGTCTAAACCAAGGAAGTCTAAGGTGAGCCCTGTCCTCTGGACTGCCTCAAACTGTTGCTTTAAAGATCCCTAGAGAGTTAGTCAAAAGCAGATTAGATTATTTCAGTTTGATCTTAGGCTACTCTTACTGTTATCTTGTATGTTTTCTTTATCTAAAAGTAGTATTTTGATTATTGGATTGTTGTCTGAAAGGTTTTCTTATTAAAAGTTTGTCCAAATAAGTCTATGGTTTGCTCTGTCCTTTGGCTTGCTTCAAACAATTACCTTGAAATATTTCTCTTGTTTAAAGTACATGATAAAGGATTCTTAATTGCCCTTTTTTCTACTTTTCATTCTTATCCTTAATGTTCATCTCATTATCCTAAAAACTTGGAAGATCCACTAGCCAAGTTAGATTTTCCCTATGATACTCCCCGATCCTTTAATGAACTTATCATGAATTCCATTTGACTCCATTGCCCAATGAATTAGAGATTTCCTCATTCTACCTATGCTCTTTGATCATCATTTCCAACCAAAACAAACAACAAAACCTTGTACTTAATAACTAGCCTAAAATCAACCCTTAAAAACAAACAAGAACACATCCTTTGCAAACAAATAGAGAGATCCCTCTCCGAGTCTAGGAAGGCTAGGTCCTAGAACTCTAAAGACTGGTTCCATGTTGCCTTGTCATTTGGTATGCCAATCTGCCAAATCACGAGACCAAAACCTTTATGTAAGAACATAATAAAATAATGATAATTCTAAAGTACATGAATTTATTTGCATTATTTTCTAAACTTTATTATGTTACAAAAATTCATATTATTCTATATTTATTATTTTACAATTATTTACAAATTTAAATATTTTAATAAAATCATTTCACATTAATACAATTAAAATTTTCACATTAATACAATTAAAATTTTACAGATATTTTACATACAACTACAATTAACATTAGAATTAGAATTAGAATTAAAATTACAATTACAATTACAATTTTACAATTTCACATACAATTACGATTAGAATTAGAATTAGAATTTTAATGTTACATACAATTATATTTAGAATTTTACATACAATTAGAATTAGAATTACAATTTTACAATTTATCATATATACAATTACAATTAAAATTACAATTACAATCATTTCACAATAAATCAAATATTACAATTAAAATTAAAATTTTACATACAATTACAGTTAAAATTGAAATTAAAATTAGAATTAGAATTGGAATTGGAATTAAAATTACAATTACAATTACAATTTTACAATTTCACATACAATTACGATTAGAATTAGAATTACAATTTTAATTTTACATACAATTACATTTACAATTCAAATTTTACAATTACAATCATTTCACAGTAATACAATTCAAATTTTACAATTACAATCATTTTACAGTGATAATTAAAATTTTACAAATATTTTACAATATACAATTAGAATTAGAATGAAAATTACAATTACAATTTTACAAATATTTTACATAGAATTACAATTAAAATTAAAATTACAAATACAATTACAATTTTAAAATTTTACATGCAGTTACAATTACAATTACAATTTTACAATTTTTCATATATACAATTACAATTAAAATTACAATTACAATCATTTCACAGTAAATTAAATATTAAAATTACAATTAAAATTTTACATTAAATATTTTACATACAATTACAGTTAAAATTACAATTGCATATACAAATACAATTTTACAATTTTACATACAATTAAAATTTAAATTTCAATTACAATCACGACATAATATTTAATAAATATCATGGTCATTTAATATTAAACTAATTAATAAACATCGTGATCATGATAACCATCGTACAAACATAATATTCAACTAAAAAACACATTCAAACATCAAATTAACATTATATATTAACATCATCACAACACAAACATCAAATATATATACATTTCATGTCAAATAACTCATGCTATCACATACACATCTATCTGCAAGCTAAACATTAAATGAACATATCTAACATGACCTAACAATATACACATCATGATGATCATCAACATGTAAATTAAGTACAACTGCAACATGAACATAAAATACATGGACCATATATATATATATATATATATATATATATATATAATGTTAAAAATATAAAACTGTAATATAAATGTCATGGATTAGGTGGTGGTAGTACGTCAACATCAATAGCAGTACTAGTGGAGGCCATCTTAGTCAATGGTCGAGCCTGCTCATGATCATGACTAGTACTGATGAATGGATCAGCTGGTGGTAGTACAACATCAATATAGGAAGTAATAGTTGTGGAGGCATTCTCAGTCAATGGTGTAGCCTTGACGCTCGATGGTCCAACCTATTCATGATCTTGACTAGTACTGATGGATGGCACTGCAGGCTGCTGATGAATAGACATGGTCGATGGTCCAGCCTCATCTCCATGATGACTACTAGATGTTAGCGGAGTCTCATGCTCATCAGGTGCAGCACGAGGTGAACGATCATGAGATGAGTCGCTCCTCACGGACTGTTCATCACGTGTTGCGGCTCGACCATGCCTATAACGTGCAACACTCCTCCTCAGTCGCATAACAGTTGTCGTAGCTCCTACGACATGCCACATTAGGTTTTACATGTCACGCGACATGCCTCTCCACATATGTATTAGCCTATCATCGACTTGTATGTATTTGTAATGAGCGGGCTGGATGCCCACCTCAACAATCAATGCACTGAGTTGGTCGCCCAACTCCATCCTATATCGAGTATTAGGTCGACCGCACCTAGAAAAAGGCGGTACCAGCGTACTAGCATGAGGAGCATGTCTCTCTCCACTGACCTCCTGATCATGAGCCTCAACATCTGCCATGTCCTGATTGTCATCAGGATCCACACCTGGATCATGTGGTGGTTCCAGCATCTCCTCGCCTTCAAAAGAGCCAATGTTTGCAAAATATATACAAGTACACAACAATAATTAGACAATTTCATTACAAAATTTAATAAAAACAAGTTAAAGAACATGCTAGAATAAATTTAAATATATAAAACAGTAATATTACCTCTATCATCTGGTGTCTCATCAGCTGTGAAGAGGATTTTGGCACACTCTCGCCAATCTAATCTAGCATACGGATAGGGGACCATAATAAAGGGATGCAGATCATCAACACTGGCTAGTAAGTCCAGTGCATCATGCGATATCCTAGCTGAAACATAGTCTCTCCCCTTTTGGGCATCATCTGCCCCCACATGTTCATCCAGGCCTCCAACATCGGCCTACGAGGCTGCCGAACAAAAGCAGGTCTCATCTCTGGAAACCTCAAAAAATAAAAAATAAAGATATGAATCAAAAGGGAAGTTTACCCTCCCTTGTGCATGAGCACGACATCTATCTAAGGTCGTAAAAAACTGCCTCAAAAAAATGGCAGACCACCTGACAAGTCGTGGCTCATGTACTAAAGAATCAACATAATATAGAAGCGGGCAACTAATGTGTTTCCCATCACTGGTGTTGTGTGAAATGGTAGAAATGACAAGTGAGAGGCACTGCATGTCATGTCTACCAAATGAACCAATACGTAGCTGACCTCCAGGGACCTGAAACTCTGAAGGAGACAATACATTTTCTCTAATGTATTTCTGGGAGTAAACTAACTAACTCCCTGCTACACAACCAGCTGGAACCTCTGGGAATGAGGGAAAATCCACCCCTCTCCTCAATAGCCCTGTAATGAAATAAATATCCTCCTCAGTGGGTGTGTACCACTGGTCAGGACCAACTTGGAAAGCCTATCGGTGGGCATTCCACCTATGGATAAGATGTCTCAAAAAGGCATTATGGGCCTTTAGGGAAGTAGCCTCCTCATAGAACTTGAGGAGGCCTACCTTCCTTAGGGGCCCCTGGGTATCTGCTATAATAGGGCGAGGGTACGCATCTCTCTCCCTCTCTCGTGTCTCCCACTAGCGAAGCATGTCATACTGCTTCTTCTGTTGTTGTTGTTGTTCCTTCTCTTCTCTCTAAATCATTGACATATTAAATAATTTTTTTTATTAAATCAGACATGTATTTAGGAATATACATAAATAATTTTTTGTAAAAAAAAAAAACAAACCTGTCGGTGCGCCACAAAAACAGTCATGCATCGGTTCCGGTGCGGCTTTTTTTGTAGAGCACTAGAGACAGTGCCCCAGATGACCTAAAACACACCATATGCGGTGCACCTGAAATTTTCTCAAGCCTCGTTGACTATATATGGTGTCAGAAGAGCGGTGTGCTGACTCAAATATATTGCCCAACGTATATAGTCGTGTCAGCGCGCTGACTTCTTGACAAATTATATAGTCAATAGTGTGGTCTTTTACCCGGCCGCACCGTTAACCCTGTTGGAATTTCGAATGCGGTGCATTAACAGACACCAGGGTGGATATATCTGTCAACGCACCACGTTGCTATTCCCATGGTCAAAGGTGCGCCCAACTAAATGACCACACCACAAATGTTTTTTAAATTTCAAAATAATGCGGGGTGCCTTTCGCTACCGCCTCGGAAACGGTCCAGATACCGTTAGCATGGGTTGTAGTACGTCCTGTAAATTTTATAGGCAGCACCGCTTACCAGTGCGAGCCGAACGGTTTAGGCGCACCGCGCGACAATTTTTCTTTTTTTTCTTTTTTAATGGTTAATTTTAAGGTTATTTCAAATTTTAATCCGCTAGAAAGCTTAATTATGGAAAAAATAGAAAAATACCTGTACATTTCGCCGTCGAGGAGGCATAATGGCTGTAAAATTTGCAAAAGAAAATTTTCCCACCGTTTTGCAAAATGCAAGTTGGAGATTGGTGGCCAATGCATAGCAGTAGTGCATGCAATGGGTGCAATGGGAGCACCGATGTCAGGGCAGCTCAGAGAAGGAGAAATTGCACCGGTGCTTGAGAGCTCTGGAGTACTGAGAAAAGTGAAAAATGTGGTTTTTTGGCTGTAATTTTTTTATATTATTTAACCCTGTTTCGGTGCGTGGGGTTTTATAGGCTCACCGGTGCGGTTTCTTAAGAATGCACCGGGATGTTTTAGATTTGGCGTGTTGTTTTATGATGCACTGGGGTAGTTACTTAACACCGCACTAGGTTGTTTCAGTTTTGGCATGGTGTTTCATGATGCACTGGGGCAGAATAGTGTTGAAGCATCGGTGCTTTATAGTAATAGGACGCACTAGGCATGTCTGTATGGAGCGCACGGTGTTCGGTGTGCCAATGTTTTGTGCGACCGGTGTGTTACACCATTTTTTTGGTCATCTAACCTATTATCATTAGATGGACCCAAGTACACCATGTAAGACCAATTTTACCCTAAGTAAAATTGCTTTCACTATGTGAAATAACTTAGTAAAACACCTTTATTAAGTTGTTTACGGTCTAAACAGGAAACCCCAAAAGGAAATAATAAAAAAATCTATATTTGTTTATATTTCCTCAAGGAATAATTAGTTAAACATCAATTTAATTATTATTCCTGGTCATATTTAACCCAAAATAAGGAAATCAATTAAATAAATCCTTATTTATTTGATTATTTCCTAGGAAAAAGTTATTTAATCCTTATTTAAATAATATTCCTAGTTAAATTTGACTAAATCATTTATAAATAATTAAATAAATAATTATTTATTTAATTATATTTCCACCATTTCCTTAACATAATAAATAAATCATTTATTTATTTATTATTTATAAATAAAGGAATTGACCCAAGTCAAAAATCCTTTCCCCTCCAACAAATATAATAAAATATTCCTAAAAGGTGGTTCTAGAATTTGGTTAATAATATTTTATTCATGCACCAAGTTCTAGACCGCCCTAATATTTTGATATAAATAGAAGGGTTTTCGCATTCATTTGTCACCGTTCATTACATTAGATCACTCTGGATCTATACTCTTGGTCTGACTTTGAGCCATTATCATTGTCACATTCTCCATCATTTGTTTTGTGAGCTCCCTTTGAGTTCTATGTTTGTCTGGATTTTCGACACCAACAAGAGAGAGAAATTTTATATTTGAAATGCTGAGGACTTTCAAGAACCCATCCCATTGAGGAGAATTGGAAACACCTTTCTTGTTTTCCTCTCAGGTGCCCCTTTAATACAAAAAATTCTTTCAAACACATTGTTCTTGTCTTGTCTATAGGATACATGGAGAAAAACTTTATTTCTACTGCTTAACGTCTTTTTATGCATAGATCTGGATTTGTGCATCGTCATTTGGATCAACTAACTATATATTTAAAGATATTGGCAGCCATAATTGATGTTAGGGCTATTTGTTATGCGTAGCTAAAGTGGTCTTTTTCCGACAAAAGATTCATACTAACAATTGGTGACTCCACACGGGTTTTATTTTGCGATCGCTGTCGTTTTATATATTCCTACATATCTAGCTATTTCAAACCCTAGGGTTTCTCTTCAGTTTTTTGTTTTTCCAATTTTTAGGGTGCTTTTCACCTCTAAAACCATCAAACATTAAAATTTTTAACTTCCATGTATTTTTGGCCCTATTGCGCAGGTGACAGACATCAGCCACAGTTGAGACGACATCTTTTTCTAAAATCTGCCGCCGAGAGACCTGGATCTGCAGGTCGCACTTATCGGCCCAAAACCTGCGACCTGGATTGAAGGGCACACTTTTCTGCCCCAAAACTGGGACCTAGACTGAAAATAGGTCAGAACCTGCGACCTACACTTTTTTCTACACTTTTCCAGCAATTTTTCTGGGTTTTTCTGAAGCTTCTGTCAGGGTTTTCCAGCCTCTGTCTCCGCCCGTTTAGACCTGTTTCTAATCTGCTTTACTCAACCAAGTGGGAACCTCACCCCTTGGGGCTTTAGTCCCCTCCACTTTTTGTGGAAGAGTTTTAGCTATTTCAGATGTCTGAATTTTCAGAGTTTCAACCTTCTTCTTTTCAGAGTTGATACCTCATTTTCAGATCCCTCTAGATCAGCTCTTCTCCCTTTCAAATAACCTCATATAGTTTTGTTTGGGTTTACCTCTAGGGTCACCTCCTTGTCCCTTCTACCTTTAACTGATTTTCCCCTTTTTTGCAACAACCTTGCCTCTGCCTCTTTGCTGTTTTCTGCACCTCTTTTCAGCAGATTTCTCCTTTAGATCCCTGTCCCTCCCGACCTTAGATCTATTGGCCTCTTTTTAGTGTGTTTTGATTAGATTTTTTCCCTCTTTTAGACTATTTTTGAGAGACCCACCTTCTTGGGTTAGATAGATGCATTGTTAGCTGTTAAGTTTCTGTTATCTCAGTCTTATTTACTGTTCTCTGTAGATTTATTTTCAGTTACACAACACACTTTTTCTTTTACTCTCAAAAAGTCTGGGTTTAAAAATTAAAATTAACACACGCCACACACTGACCCTAAGTGAAGAAGAGCCTGATTAGCACCGCCTGGAAAAGAATTTAAAATCAATTGACACTGCACCTCTCTGCCCTTGTTTCAACATTGACCTCACTTGATTTTGCACCTCCCTGCCCTTGTTGGTTTTTCTTCTTCCCATCATCATTGTGCCTCCAAGGCGTTTATCTTGGAGACTTCTTGGCCTTCACCCTCAGTTTCCGGTTGGTCGACTTACTCTCTCCCGCCGTGGTCGAATTATTCCTCCCCCGAGTACGCACTCTGACTCTTCTTCTCACTCTTCGGGTTCTCCCCCTTCTTCTGGTTCTCCTCTTGTTACCTTCAGCATGTCTAGTTCAAGACCTAATGCTAGCAACCCCAGTCCTACTGCTGGGTCTGTTTCTAGCAGAACCACCACGGGAACTACCTTGATTTCCCCTTTGCTCCCTTATATGGCTAGGCTCAGTCTCCCAAATTTCAATCAGTTGATCAACGATCCTATCTACCATGATGTTAGTTGGCCTGCTATGCCAACCAAGCTCCCCTCCGACATTCCCAAGTTCGAAGGCCTTCCTAGTGAAAATCCCTCGAACCATATCCGATCTTTCCACATGTGGTGTTCATCCAATTCCATTACCGATGACTCCATCTGTCTTAGTTTGTTCCAACGCACGCTTACCAGCGAAGCTTCTAAATGGTATGTTGCTCAGGTGGCCTCTTCCCATACCACCTTTCCGACCATTGCCCAAGCCTTTTTATCTTATTTCTAGCTCCCTCTCTGATACGACACTGGTACAGAACTTTTGACTTCTTTTCGTCAATCCTCTTTGACCCGCATTTCCGTTGATGTCCAGGAATGGCAGCAAAGAAGGAGATTATGTCGAGCTCCCACCTTTGAAGATCGGGTTTACATGGAATGGTTCCTTCACTCTCTCTTACCTCCCATTGGCAAAGATGTCACATCCCAGTTCCCTCAAACCGAAGAAGCTGCCCTCCAAATAGCCTTGAAATATGACCTTATCTATGCTCAATCTGGTTATGTTTATACTTTCCTTCCTGACCTACCCAAACCCAGTGGCGCTAATGCCTTAGGGGCATCTCACTTTGTCGATGGTATCATTGGAGCTATTTCCCATACCTACGCTCAACCTCCTATGGGCTATGATTTCCCTCCGGGAGGGGCCAGCACTTCCCCCCCTCCAGGTAGCATGTATCCAGGATACGACATGCCTCCTCCTTTTTCCCACCCTCTTGCTTACCTCAATGTTTCCCATCCTAACCCTCATCCTTACCCACAGCCTGGTGTCCCAGCTCCTCCAGCATTTGGACCTCCCACTCCCTTACCTTCTCAACCCCCGTAATAGCAACTAATACCCCCTCTAGGGCAAGTATTTGCGCAGCAGGACGCGATTAATCCTCTTCATTCTCAAAGAAAGAGGAAAGGCAATCAAAATCCATCTGCCTCTGGTAATTGTGGATCCAATCCTCCAAGTATTGATTCTAACACTGCTAACCAGCCACGGGGCTCTCAGCCCAAGCCGGACAAGCCTCTTCGCACCAATAAGTCTTGTTCGTGTTGCAGTTTTTATGGTCATTACACTCACGATTGCCCCTATTACCACATATGTGGTAGATGTGGGAGTCTCCGGCCACCGTGCGGGGATAGATTTCCTCCCCTACTATTCCTCCCACTGCGGTTACTTCTCAACCAGCCATGTTTACTGATCCTTTTCCTCAACAAGGATTTGTGGCTACTCAACCACCTCATGCCCTGGTAACCACTCAACCTTCCCCTTCTAGTTCCTCTGATTACCAGATTTTCATGATGAACTCTGATACATTTTACCCATCGACCTTAACCTTCAAAATCTTTCTCGTCAGTACCCCATGCCTCCCACTCCATATATCCCCGAGTCCCCATCTACAGGTCCTACAAAGCCTCTTTCAACATCCAATGGTCCCTTTCAGATCCCTCAACCCAAAGTTGAGATTGATACCAAGGTTCCTAAGGGACGATTACGCCGAAATGCTGCTTCTGGTCGAGCTACTCATTCGTATAGCATAGTAGATGATTTGGCACAGTTTCCTGCTACCATTTCCACACTGGAACTCCTCCAGTCATGTCCTTCTCAAAAGAAGGCTCTACTATCTTCCATGGGTGCTGTAGATCCTGTTGATGAGCAATTGATTGTTTTCGACACCCGCCAATCAGATCATCCTCCTCTTCCTGCTTCTGTTGCTTTCTAAATCCCAGTCAAAATATGGAACGCTAACGTAGCTCGGTGTATTATTGATGAGGGGGCATCTACCTGTGTGATGTTTGCCTTGGTTTGGAAACAACTCGGATCTCCTGAGCTGGCCCCTTCCACCATCACCCTTCATGCATGGGATGGCCATGCCTCCTAGCCTATTAGCCTCTTTCGTAATTGTCCTATCACTCTTGTGGGAAAGATGGTTTGCGTTGACGTTGAAGTCATCGAAACCCCTCTTGACTATAACATTATTTTAGAGCGTAGTTACACCTATGCTATGTCTTCTGTCCCATCTGCAGTCCACCGCAAGATGTTTTTCCCTCGAAATGGGAAGATAGTCACCATTGACCAGCTGACATATCATGAGCCACAATCTCAGACCTGCCTTGAGTCAACCATCTCTTCTATAGCCAATAAGAAAACCGTCGATTCCTTGACCAGTGTCTCCCCCGGTGTCTACAAAGACTCCTCATTGCTTGGAACCTTCCCTGGCCTTCCTCCTCCTCCTATCTCAGATCCTATCTTGGCAAATGTTTGCATGATGCAATCATCTCAGGCTGGCCTTAAGCAACCTCAACCTCACCCACCTCAAACAAATCCTAGCCCTTTGCCCCTGCTAGCTAAACTTCTTCCTTTTGAATCTTCTTCTATAATTAGTCCCCATGCGCCTCTCTACCCTCCTGGGTTGGTTCCACCCGATATCAACCTTGGCACCGTTCCTCCTGGCCATTACCCCACTGGTCAGATACCTTTTCTTACTCCCCCTCCTGGAGTTTATTTGGTCCCCATCTTGGCCACCCTATCCCTCCCCAACTTGAACTTGGGTATACCCGTCTGGTACCTTAACCCTCCAACCTCGACTCCGCCTAGTCACCCCAAATCTTACCTTGCTTTGACACCGGTTCAATTGCTCCCTTAACTTCTTCCATTGCTACAGTGCCCCCAGCACCTCACCAAAGCCCTTCTCCTATTGTGATAGCTCTGGAAAAGAAAGGTAAAACTCACAAGGGGGCATCCAAAGACAAGGCTACCCCATCACACCCTGCCCCTCCTCAGCCGCCAAAGCACGCTATCTAGTGTGCCTTGTGCGATGTTGTCGGTCATGCCACCCATACATGTCCTGAGTTACTGCATCTTAAGTCCATGGTCAATGAAATGTTTTCGGAATCCGATATCCCTGAGGTCTATGTCACTATACCTGATTCAATCCTGAAACTTAAAAATTTGCGCACCAATCATCCTTGTTCTTTGTGCAATTTCCATGGCCATTATGCCCACCTCTGCCCCCGCCTTGATGAGTATCGTTCCTCTTTAGCCGCATACCGCCAATTCAAAGCCACACATGACCATATACCTTCTTCACTAGCACCAGACGACCTTTCTACATCAATTAACATTCCCCCTCCTAATATTGAAATGACCGAGTCTTCAGCCACCATTTATTACCTCTCATCATCATTACGATCCTTGGAGGCCATTCCCTTAGTGTCTCCCCCCGATGTTTCGCCAGACCGCCCACCTGCTTACTCTTCTGTCACCCCCCATGATGTCGCGCATATGAGCCTTTCCCCACACAATCAAGAGTCTCATATTTCTACTTCATCCGGTGATCCTCTTCCCCCCACTCTTCCCATCTTATAGTTAGATGAAGACATTATGGAAGCCATGACCGAACCTGATTTTCCATGGGATGATATGCACCATTTTGCATACTTCCTTCCACATCAATCCCATGACCAATATGCTGTCAAATCTAAATACTTCATTCCCGATAAAGTCGATTGGTTTAAAAACCCCATCCCTGCACCTGGCGCTTTCGAAGAAGGTAATATGGCCAATATCTCTTCTACCATCAAAATTGACATTTATGTCAAACCAGGAATCGAAGAACATATCACCTTGGGCGCCCACTGCACCCCGGAAGAAATTGAAGCCTACACCAAACTCTTCAAAGAATTCTGTGATATTTTCGCCTGGTCCTACTCAGAAATGCCCGGACTCGATCCAGCCATTGTCGAACACCATATCGACACATGGCTTGATGCCAATCCAAGCTATCAAAATTTGAGGCCTATTCATCCTTCCAGGTGTGAAGCCATCAAAGCATAAATTGATAAGCTCAAGCAGGCTGGTTTCATTTTTCCCATCGAATACACCACTTGGGTGTCCAACCCAGTTCCCGTCCTCAAAAAACAAGGCACCATCCGTGTTTTCACTGACTTTCGCGATATGAACAAAGATTGTCCCAAAGACAACTTCCCCACACCATTTATTGACCAAATCATTGATGAGTGTGTGGGACACGATTTTCTTCGCCGATTTGTTCCTGACTATGCCAGTACTGCACATGGGTTCCTTAGACTTCTTCGATCTAACAACCCATTTGTCTGGGATACCTATGCTCAAGAGTCTTTTGATGCCCTCAAAAATTCTCTCACATCCGCTCCCTTGATCTATCCTCCTGACTTTGATCGGGACTTCATTCTGTACATCTCCGCTTCCGCCTATTAGGTAGCTGGTGTCCTTATCCAGGAAGATGATAATGGTATCGAACATGTGATCTATTATGTCAGTAAGAACCTTGCCGGTCCACCTGTATCCTACTCTCATGAAGAAAAATTAGCGCTAGCTGTCATGTTCTCGGTCTAAAAACTGCATCATTACATCCTCATGCATTCCACAAAGGTTGTGACTAATTCCAACCCATGGATTTCCTATTGAGTCGACACATCCTCAGTGGGAAGTACGCTCGTTGGGTCGTTATCCTTCAAGAATTCGACCTCGAATTTGTCACCCCAAAAATTAAGAAAGGTTTAGTCCTCGCTAAAATTATTTTTGAATTACCTACTGGTACGCAGGATCCTCTAATTAATGATGCTCTTCCTGATGAACACTTATTCTCCATCACCACCAACGATCCTTGGTACGGTGACCTTCTTACCAACTTGCGAACCCAAAATTTTGCCCTTCATCTAGATCGTGACGCTCGACGACGTATCCGACACCAAGCCCCTCACTACCTTCTGATCGATGACAACCTTTATCATCGCGGAGTAGATACTATCCTTTGTCGTTGCCTCACCCATGCTGAAGCCGAGTAAGTCCTCAATGCCTGTCATAATGGTGCTTGTGGTGGCCACCTCTCTGGTCTTGCTACTGCCCAAAAAATCATGTGCGCTGGGTATTTTTGGCCTTCTCTCTTTAATGATTGCATTGAAGCAGTCAAACACTGTTCCACTTGCCAAAAATTTTCCCCTAAGGCACAAGCTCCTCCTTCTCCCATCCATCCTGTCGTCACAGTGGGTCCTTTCTGCAAATGGGCCATCGACTTTATGGAGTGTCGACCCCCATATGTTGGTAACCACAAATCTATCATTGTAGTGGTTGACTATTTTAGAAAATGGGCTGAAGCTATGCCAACATTCAACAATACAACAGCTACCACAGCCCTCTTTTTCTTTAACCACATCATTGCTCGATTCGGGGTTCCAAAAAAATTGGTCTCTAACCATGGCCAACATTTTAAAGATGAGATATGGCGAGAGCTATCCTCACTATTGGGTTTTGAGCACCAATATTCATCATCCTATTACCCCCAAGGTAATGGCCAAGTTGAAGCAGTCAAAAAAATTCTTAAGACCATGCTTCAATGAACGGTGAATAAGCACAAAACCAATTGGCATCTTATGCTCTTCACTGCTTTGTGGGCTTATAGAACTCCTGTTAAAACCGCCACTGGTTTCACTCCTTTCCACCTTGTTTTTAGCGAGGAGGTCGTCTTACCGATCAAGTGTGAAATTCCTTCCCTTCACTTGGCCATCGAACTTCTCCCTGATACCCAACCTCTAGAACAACGACTCATCATGCTTGAGCGCGCCTCTGAAGACCGTCATGTTGCATTGCAAACTCTTGAAGCGGCCAAAAAGCGTACCAAAGCTCAGTATGACCGAAAATTCTACCCTCGCACCTTTCATGAGGGTGACCTTGTTCTAGTATATGACCAGGCCCATGCTACCCTCGGTCATGGGAAGTTTGACTCATTATGGCTTAGTCCTTACATCATCAGTAAAGATCTTGGTAAGGGGGCATACCTTTTAGAGGACTTCGAAGGCCACCCCCTTCCTAATCCTCGTAATGCACTCTATCTTAAGAAATATTACCCTTAGCATTTCCCTCTTGAAATGCATGTTTTATTTGCTTTTAGATAGCCAGCATCTGTTTGTTTTTTGTGATTCGATACTTCACCAGGACACATGTTGTCCACAAAGGATCACTTCACCTCTCATCAAAATCGGATTTCCTCACTGACAACACTTTTCCTTGGGGCACCACTTTGCCTCCATAATTGTTCTTGTTCGTGTCGATTTCCGTCATGAGATACCATCTTGTACTCATGCTTTTATGGTCCCCTTTGGATCTCCCCCCATTTCATCATCATCATTGGTGTCTGTCTGTTAGTCGCTCTACTATTTTCTCTCGTGCCTTAGTTGGGGATCCCTTATTGCCTCACCTATGGTGGACCTCCTTCTGTCGACATCAACTCATTCACTCTAGAAGACAGGTCTAGAGGGTGGTGTACCTTGGTTCCAGCTCCTACACTTGTTCGGTGCCTCGGATCAGGCAAAGGGATTTCTCATTACCCTTTGACTTGATTTTTTCTCAGCTCCAGCTCCTTTCAGCATGATCTAGATCTTTATACTTGATGGTCCAGTGATGTAGCAACAGCTATTGGTGATTCCCGGGTGTGTGTGAGATTTATCAACCCTCATGAGGGGGTGGCTCTACAGGTAGCCCCCCACATGCCCAGATGACCTCTTCATTGCAGCCTTTGATGTAGCTCCATATATTTGATGATGATGACCTTAGCCGCTTGCAACACCTCTTTGATTTGCATGTATCAGTCAGATTTTGTGAGCCCTTCCCCATTTATAGGGGGAATTTGGGCTGTATTTGTATCTCATGTACTCAGATCTTATTTTATAAGTCCTGGCTGTTATCCCAGGCATGGCATGTATGTGGGATATATCTTTTCTCTGGCTCATGTTAATTCCAGCATGAACTTTATAGTTCAGTCCCTTGTTTACTGGACGCACTATTCTTTTGTACTATGTCTCGGCGGGCATAGGTATGCCTCCCCTGCCGCCTTTAGCACAGGTACCATCTCATAAAATAGAGACTTGTTGCACCTGTAAGTCTCGTCTCCTCAGGGTCTAGTCCCTTAGCACATTAGACTACCTTACATTTCTCTCTCTAACTTCCCTCTTGATGTCTGGTGATTGAGTTCTTACAATGTACTTCGGTCATATGATTTTCTCCTAACACTTGTATGCTAGGGGGCAATCTGTTACACCATTTTTTTGGTCATCTAACCTATTATCATTAGATGGACCCAAGTACACCATGTAAGACCAATTTTACCCTAAGTAAAATTGCTTTCACTATGTGAAATAACTTAGTAAAACACCTTTATTAAGTTGTTTATGGTCTAAACAGAAAACCCCAAAAGGAAATAATAAATAAATCTATATTTGTTTATATTTCCTCAAGGAATAATTAGTTAAACATCAATTTAATTATTATTCCTAGTCATATTTAACCCAAAACAAGGAAATAAACTAAATAAATCCTTATTTATTTGATTATTTCCTAGGAATAAGTTATTTAATCCTTATTTAAATAATATTCCTAGTTAAATTTGACTAAATCATTTATAAACAATTAAATAAATCATTATTTATTTAATTATATTTCCACCATTTCCTTAAAATAATAAATAAATCATTTATTTATTTATTATTTATAAATAAAGGAATTGACCCAACTCAAAAATCCTTTCCCCTCCAACAAATATAATAAAATATTCCTAAAAGGTGGTTCTAGAACTTGATTAATAATATTTTATTCATGCACCAAGTTCTAGACCGCCCTAATATTTTGTTATAAATAGAAGGGTTTTCCCATTCATTAGTCACCTTTCATTGCATTAGATCACTCTGGATCTATACTCTTGGTCTGACTTTGAGCCATTATCATTGTCACATTCTTCATCATTTGTTTTGTGAGCTCCCTTTGAGTTCTATGTTTGTCTGGGTTTTCTACACCAACAAGAGAGAGAAATTTTAGATCTGAAATGCTGAGGACTTTCAAGAACCCATCCCATTGAGGATAATTGGAAACACCTTTCTTTTTTTCCTCTTAGGTGCCCCTTTAATACAAAAAAATCTTTCAAACACATTGTTCTTGTCTTGTCTATTGGATGCATGGAGAAAAACTTTATTTCTACTGCTTAATGTCTTTTATGCATACATCTGGATTGGTGCAGCTTCATTTGGATCAGCTAACTATAGATTTAAATATATTGGCAACCATATTGATGTTAGGGCTATTTGTTATGTGTAGCTAAAGTAGTCTTTTTCCGACGAAAGATTCATACTAACACGGTGCTTTCTCTTGTAGAGCGCATCGATGATTGAGAGCAGAAAAGTGAAAAATGTGGTTTTTTGGAAGTAATTTTTTTTTATTTAACCCTTTTTCAGTGAGCGTGTTTTATAAGCGCACCGGTGCTGTTTCAAACGAACGCACTGGTCTGCTTCTATTTTGGTGCGGTGTTCTATGATGCACCGGCGCGGAAGAGTTTGTGTGCATCGGTGCCTTCTCTTGTAGAGCGCACCGGTAATTGAGAGCTCTAGAGAACTGAAAAAAGTGAAAAATCTGGTTTTTTTTTTCCGCAATATTTTTTTAAACCCTTTTCCGGTGCAAGTGCTTTATAGGTGCACCAGTGTTTTTTCTTATGAACACACTGGTCAATTTGTTTTTTGGTGCATATTTTTATGATGCACTAGTGCGGGTTCTTAATACCACACCGGGCGTTTTCAGTTTTGGCGCGGTGTTTTATGATGCACCGGTGTGAAAGAGTTTTGAAGCACCTGTGCTCTACAGTAATACGACACACTGGGAGGGTGTGTACGGAGTGCACGGGTTCCAGTGTGCCAATGTTTTGTGTGCACTGGTGCTTTCTCTTATAAGGAGCAATGGGGCGATGTTGAATGAGAAGTGCACCTGGCGGAAAACATCTGCAAAACCCTCCGCTCGCCAACCTCTTCTAGTAACCTCTGCTAGAAACGGATGTATGGGGTATTTTTATAATGGGTTCCTTAAAAACATCCGCTAGAGGGTCTTTTCCTTTCAATGTTGGTACATTTATAGACCCTATACTGCACCCAAAATTTTAGCATTGTTGTTGGGGAGACGCTCAGGGGATTGACCTTGGTGATTTTCCGCATTTTTTTTTAATTTTCACTTAGTTTCTCTCGCAATTTACGTTCTTTGAATTTATTTATTTCCTAGACCATTGCTTTAAGGTTTCTCATTTTTTAATGTTTTAATAACCCCCCAACCTACCCACATATATAAACATTATTCATGTGCTAACAAATGTACCAGTGGGTTTGTTAAAAACAGGAAAATGGTATTTTGAGGAATCATTCAATGAGGAGTTTTTATGCTGCTATAGAGACATACAACTCATCCAATGAAGAATTAACAAGTGCATAATTTAACATTTTGCTTGAACATAAAAATGATATTATTAAATCTTTGATTTCGAAATTGGATGATTTTCCAGAAGAGTAAAAGCAGGATGAAAACCCACAGCTTATCTTTTGCGCCAACTATAGAAAGAAGCACCTCCTTGGAAAGTGTCCACTTAGTAGCCTGAAATTTTGAAAAATTTGTGAATAAGATCATCTAACAGAACGATTCCCATCACTACCAAGATTACTGTAGACACTTATGGAATCAAGTAAGGAATCAAATTGACTACCAGGTATAACTCAAAACCCATTACCATTTCATACCTGGAATAATTCTTATTTTTTTGAGTAGGTTCCTAAACATGTTTATAGTCCTGCAGTTTCATGACAAAATTTTAATCCTCCTCCAATTGAATATCCTACTTCATGCTCGTAGTGGCCCTCTCCTTGGCTTTCATCCTCGAGCTAGATATCTCCATGGCCTCAAGAATAATTTGGATCCTTATCTCTAGGGAAATACCCCTTGAAAATTCAATCGTATGAGCACCAAAAATAACCTCAATTTATTTCCAATGCACCATTAAGTTATCCTCCTCCATGGTCCCAACCGCATGTGCAACCTTAACCTAGCCTTATTCCATACCCTACCTCCTATCCTATTCCTTACCCTACTTCTTATCCTTGCCCATACCCTAGCTCTCATTCAAATCTTAATCCATACCCTAGTCCTAGCCCAAACCCTAATCCATACCCTAGACCTAACCCTAGTTCTAGTTTCAAAGATATACCTAACCCTAGTCCAATGTCTAATCCCAATCCAAATCCAAACCTTAATCCAAGAATTAACCAAAACCCTACCCCAAACCATCCTCTAAACCCTAATCTAAACCATCAGGTTGCACAATAGTTTGAAATGCCTATTCTTCCCATTAACTCCCGTATTGAAAAAAATGCTACATCTTCCATGTTTGGAAAGGGAATGGATTTGGAAACTTCCCCCATTACTACAAAGCATTCACCCCAAGAAGATATAATTCAAAGACCACCAGAGGAGAAATATTTTATTGGAACTCGTTCTGAAAATGTTGTTGAAACTCAAAACCCTAGACTCTCTCTCAACCCTTCTCGTCAATTTGAAAATAAAATATCTGAGCCTGAACTTGAGGGATTTATCCTTTTTCTTTCACCATATCTTTTGTGCCTCTAGGAAAGTGACTATCAAACTGTGGAAGACTTGCATCAGTTGGAGAATCATAAATATGTAGATTCCATTGAATCCTGGTTTCAAACAGCCATAAGCACACATTATTCCCTCATCATTCGGAAACTCTTGGTACCATATCAATTGAAGAAAATGGTTTCTCATGCTTTGGTATGTCTTGAAGTCTATTCTTTAAAACTAAGTGTCAGTATAATCAACATTTTTTTGCACGCATGGCTTCATTGGAAGTATGCCTACTGTTAGTGTGAATTTTAATCGCAAGCGTACGAAAAAAGCTCACTTTAGCTGTGCATAAAAAACAACCCTAAAATCAAATATGGCTACCAATTTATTTAGACCTACAGTTAGTTGACTAAGAAAAATGCTACAAAATCTAGATCTATGCAGTAAAAGACATTAAGCAGTAAATAAAAGCAAGAGTTGCTCCATGCATCCAATAGAAAATACAAGAATAGTTTTAAAGAATGTTTGTATTTAAGACAACTGGGAAGGGAACAGAGAAAGATGTTACCAGTCCCCCTAAATGGGATGGGTTCTTGTATGTCCTCAACACTTCAGATCTAAGATCTCTCTCTCTCTCTTGATGGTGTAGAAAACCTATACAAAAATGGAACTCAAAGGGAGATCACAAGCAAAAATATAAAAAAATAGAAAGATGTTACCAGTCCCCCTAAATGGGATGGGTTCTTTTATTTCCTCAAAACTTCAGATCTAAGATCTCTCTCTCTTGATGGTGTAGAAAACTAGACAAAAATGGAACTCAAAGGGAGCTCACAAGAAAAAAGATAGAAAAATATGACACTAATGGAGGATCAAAGTCAGACCAAAATTATATATCCAAAGTGATCTTTAGGCAACAAAAGGTAGTGAGTGAATGGAAAAACCCTTCTATTTATAAAAAAATATTGAGTTATTCTAGATATTGGTGCATAATTAGAATATTATTAACCAGATCTAGATCCAAGTTTTATGGAATATTTTATTATATTTGTTGGAGGGAAAAATAATTTGAATTTGGTAAAATCATTTTATTTGTAAATAATAAATATATAAATGATTTATTTATTATTTTAAGAGTGCGGTTGAGTAATAATTAAATAAATAGTGATTTATTCAATTATTTATAAACGATTTAGTCAAATTTAACAAGGAATATTATTTAAATAATGTTTAAATAATTATTCCTAGAAAATAATAAGATAAATAGTGATTTATCTAATTAATTTTCCTGTTTTGGGTTGAATATGACTAGGAATATTAATTAAACTATTGGTTAACTAATTATTCCTTGAGGAAAATCAAACAAATATGGATTTATTCAATATTTCCTCATGGGGTTTCCTGTTTAGACCATAAACAACTTAATAAATTATGGATTACTAATTCATTTTTCATAGTGAAAGCAATTTTAATTAGGGTAAAATTGGTCTTATATGGTGTACTTTGGTCCATCTAATAGTAACAGGTTAGATGACCAAAAATTGGTGTAAGATATTTCCCCCCAGCGTGCGAGCGTTAGGAGCTAATCGTATGACCGAAGTACGTTGTAAGAACTCAATCACCAGACACTGAATGGGAAGTCAGAGAGAGAGAAATATAAAGTAGACTAAAGCACTAGAGGACAAGACCCTGAGGAGGTGAGACTTACAGGTGTGACACGTCTCTTTTATGAGTGAGTACCTATTCTACAAGAGGCGGGGGAGGCATACCTATGCCCGTCGAAACAAAGTACAAATAATATTGCGTCCAGTAAAAAAGGGACTGAACTATATAGTACATGCTAGCATAAACATGATCCAGATAAAAACACGATAATGAATCCCACAAACATATTATGCCTGGGATAATATCCATGACTTATACAATAATATCTGAGTACATGAGATATAAGTACAACCAAAGAGGCCCTATAAATAGGAGAGGGCTCTGAAAATCTGAATGATACATGCAAACTAAAAGGCACTGCACGTGGCTGAGGCCAAAACCATCAAATATGTGGAGCTGCATCAAAGGCTGTAATGAAGAAGTCATCCAAGAATGTGGGGGGCTACCTGAAGGGCCACCCCCTCATGAGGTCTGAAACATCTCACGCACACCCAGGAATCACCAGTGCAATCTGCTGCATCACTGAACCATCAAGTATACGGATCCCGATCATGCCGTAAGGATCTGGATCTAAGAAAAAATCAAGTCAAAGGGAAATAAAGAGTCCCTTTGCCTAATCCGAGGCACTGAACAATATTGGAAGATGGAACCAAGGTACACCACCCTATAGACCTTTCTTCTGGAATGAATGAGATGATGTCGACAGAAGGAGGTTTGCCATAGGTGGTGCAATAGGGGGTCCTCAACTAAGGCACAAGAGATAATAGTAAAGATACTGGTAAACTGACACCAGGGGTGATGGTGGAATGGGGGTACTAAGTAGCAGGATGACGACTTCCATTGTTAGAGCATGAAGGGCATGGATGACCTGGAAGCAATTGACACAACATCAAAGGGGATAGGGGACAGTATGACTTATGGCCAAAGTGTGCGGCACGAGAGAGGGACAAAGCAATGAAGTATGGAGGACTATGACAGGATACAAAGGGACTCGAGATAGACTCCATGAATGTGATGATGACTCAACTCGGATGCTCTAAACAAGGACGACTTGATGATGCTGCCACACAGAATAGGCCTAGTGGGGACAATAAAAATATGAGTACAAGGTGGGTACTCACGACGAAAATCGACACGAGCTTGGACAAGTATGAAGGAAAAGTGGTGCCCCAAGTACAAGTATTGCAAGTGAAGAAATTTGATTTTGAGGAGTGGTGAAGTGACCCTTCTTGGAAAAAAATGTGTCTGGGTGAAGTATCAAATCAAAAAAAAATAACAGGTACCCATTTTAGAGTTCTTTGAGATATTTCCAACAGTGCTGGAAGTTTTTCAACCAGAGCTATAGTTAGGTTGCAGCTGGAGAAAGAAAATTCTGGGGTTTTTCTTTTAATAAGGCATTTTCCCTCCAATTTAATTCATTTGCAAGTGTAGCTGTTGTGAATGTAGAGAGCAAAAAAGGCCCTAAATCTTGCAGCGATCGTAGTGGACAAACCGACTGTTGGAATCGAGATCCATCAGTTGCAAGCAAGAGGCCTAACCATACTCTTTCAATTAAGGGGATCAAAATTTCAGTTTAGGCACTCAGAGCTCATGAACAGTCCAGGTCACACTTTTTGGGGTCTGTTCTGCGACCTGGGTAGAAGGTATTGGGCAGAAAACTACAACCTGTCCCAGGAAATGACCTGAAAAGTGCGACCTGTTAGAGAAAAGGGGGTTTCAATGTTGTTTTTGGTTGAGGGCTAGGATTTTTATGGTTAAGGGGCATAGGTGCCCCCAAGCATGCGGTGGTCATGCCAAAATGTATTTAGAAAAGGGGAATCTAAAAACATGTTTATGATGTGGTGCACCATTTGTTTTCTTTATGGCAATGCAATTCGAGAAAGGGAATAGAGGATTACCAATCTATTTTGGTACTGCATATATGAAGCAAATGGACTAATTTTATGGGTTGGCATACATGGTGTCACTATCCCAAAGAGTGGATTTGGAGATAATGAACTGGTGCTCTCCTAGAAAACCCACAGGTTGGTAAAAAAAAATGTATATGGGACTAGGTTGCTGATGTAAGAGGAAGGAATGATGAGGGGGATAATCCCTAGAGTGATCTGAAGTGATATGGGACTCTATAGGTTATTCTAAATAGGGAAGAATGATGGTACTAGAGTCGACATGACCAGATGCACTAGGAGAGTTGTGGAGAATTTCTTCTCCTGGCCTCTCAAATATGGGTGCCTCCTTACTAAAAAATTGGGTGTCAATGTAATGGCCACCAGGTGTATGTGGTTTGAATGCATGGGTTCGACGTAAGGGGGGATAGATAAAGTCAGGGGTGGTGAATGCTTCCATAATGTCACCATCATAATAAAATATGGGGTGACTGGTGGAAGAAAAACCACCTGATGTGGTGAAGCTACCTGACTCATCATCATGAGTAGTGAGGTTCAAATTCACATCATCATGGAGGGTGAAAGAAGAAAAAGTAGATGAAGGATCCATCGATGTTGAGCCCAAGGTGATCGCTGAAGGGAGGTCAGGCAAAACAAAAGGGGAATTCCCAGGGGGGTCTTCCACTTTGGATCTCATAAATGATGATAGGTAGTGGAAAGTGGCTTAAGACTCCATCATCTCGAAATCAGGAGGGGGAATGTCAATAGGAGTGGATGTGTCCTCTAGTTATTTTGAAGCAAAATGCGCAAATAAGGGAGCGGTGGACTCGTTGCGCTTGGCCTCGAATTGACGAAATGCCACTAGAAAGGTATGGAAGTCCTCGAGGTGGGGACAGAGGTGAGTATAGTGGCCATGGAAATCACACAAAGCACAAGGATGATTTGTGTGCAAATAATTGAGTTTTGAGATTGAATCAAGTATAGTGACATATGCCTTTGGGATATCAGACTCTAGAAATGATTCGTTGACCATCGGCTTGAGAAGAGGCAACTCAAGACATGTATGGGCAACATGACTGACAACATCACAGAAAGCACACTGGGTGGTATGCTTTGGAGGCTGAGGAGGAGTACGGTTTGTCAAGGAAGCCTCGTCTTTAGGTGCCTTCTTACAAGCTTTTCCCCCTTCACTCGAAGCTGTTGCAACAGGAGTAGGTTGTTGTTGAGGTGGCTGAGGCACGATAGCAAAGGGAGGGTTCATGGGGACTGGTTGAACCGGGGTCAAAGCAAGATAAGGTTTGGGTTGACTAGGCAGGATAGTGGTTGGGGGATCAATGTACTAGACTTGGATCCACAGGGTCGTGTTAGGAAGGGATAAGGTAGCCATAACAGGTACGAAAAATACTCTAGGAGGGGGAGCTAGGAATGGTATCTGGCAGGAGGGGTAATGGCTAGGCGGGACAACTCTGAGGTGGTTAAGGCTAGGAGGAACTATATCAAGAGGGTAGAGAGGCTCATGGGTACCAGCTATAGATGAGGGGCCTAGAGGAGGGGGTCCTGAAGGCCGAGTTGAGGTGCTAGGAGCATGTTGCAGAGGGTAGGGCTGCTGACTAGGCGAAGTGGGCCGCTTGAGGTTGGACTGGGATGATTGCATCATGAAAATGTTCGATGAGATGGGATCAGAGATAGGAGGAGAAATACCAGGAAAATATCCAAGCAAATAGGAGTTTTTTAGACTATAGGTGAGACACTAGTCAAAGGTTTCACTATTTGTATATTGACCACCAAAGAGATGATGGACTTAGGGGAGGTCTGAGACTTCGGTTTGTAATATTTCAACTGGTCAATGGTGAAAATATTTCCATTCTGAGGAAAGCACATCTTACGGTGAACTGCAGATGGGACAACAGACATCACATAAGTGTAGCTATGACTCGATAGAATGTTATAATCTAAAGGGGCATTAATGACTTCTACGTCAACACAAATATTATTACCTGCAAGAGTAATAGGACAATTAAGGAACGGGCCAATGGGCTGGGAAGAGTGGCCATCCCACGCTCAGAGGGTGTTAGTGGAAGGGGCCAACTCGGGAGATCCGAGCTGCTTCCAAATCGAAGCGGGCATCACACAAGTGGATGCCCCCTCATCAATGATACAACGGGAGACATTGGAATTCCGGATCTTGACAGGGATTTGGAAGGTGACAAAAGCAGGAAGGGGAGGATGTTCTGACCAATCAACATAGAAGACGATCAAACGATCATCTAAAGGATCCAGCACCCATGGTAGTTAGTAATTATTTTCATTGTGAAGGGCACGACTGGAGGAGTTCCAGCATTGAGATGGCAGCAAGGGATTGCACCAAATCATCTACTATACTATATGAATGGGTAGCTTTTCCAGAAGCAGTGTTTCGGTGTAATGGTCCCTTGGGGATCTTGGGATGAACCTCTGCCTTAGGTCGAGGGATCTATAAAGGACCATTGGTTGTCGAAAGAGTCTCTGTGGAACCTGAAGAAGGGGGCTCGGAGGACAACATAGTGGGAGGCTTTTTGTACTGACAAGACCGAGTCTAAAGGCTTAGGTCAACGGTAATGGGTTGGTCAGAGTTCATCATGAGAATCTGGTAATCAGAGGTACCATATGGAGGAGGTTGAGTGGCCACCTGACCTTCAAGGGGTTGGGTAGCCATGAATCCTTGCTGGGGGAAAGGATTGGTAAACACAGACGACTGGATAGGTGTAACATTAGGAGGAACCAAAGGGGAGGCTTGCTGTCCTTATGATGATGCTTGAGTCTCCCACATCTAATCCATTTGAGGTAAAAGAGGACAATCGTGGGTGTAGTAACCATAAACACCGCAACAAGAACAAGGTTTGTTCATGCGAACATGCCTGTCCTGATTGGGCTAAGTAAACTATTGATGGTTATCAGTGTTAGGTGTATTGCCTTGGGGATCAGGTCCTACATTACCAGGGGAAATTGATTTTTGTTGCCTTTCCTCTTCTTTTTGGAAGTAGGAGGATTAGCCGCGCCCTGCTATGCATACACCTGCCCCTGAGGGGGTGGTGGCTGCTGTTTGTGGGGGTTGAGAAGGAAAGGGAGGTAGGGGTGCTAATTCTGGAGGATCTAGAGCACTAGGCTATGGATACAGATAATAAGGAGGTTGGGTAACATTGTGGTAAACAGGTTGGGCAAAAGGAGGAGGCATGTCGTATCCTGGATACATGCTACCGGGAGGGGTAAAAGTGTTGGAGGAGCTGGCCCCTCTCTGAGGGAAACCATAAGCCATGGGAGGATGAGTGTACGGATGAGAAAGGGCTCCAACAATACCATAGGCGGCATGGGATGCCCACAGTGCGTTGGCACCACTGAGTCTAGGGAGATCAGGAAAGATGGTATAAACATAACTAGACTGTGCATAGATCAGGTCATATTTTAACGCAATATGGAGAGCAGCTTATTTGGTCTGAGGGAAATGAGATGCAACATCTTTGCTGATAGTAGGAAAAAGGGATATGAAAAACCAGTCCAAGTAGACACGGTATTTGAAGGTAGGGGCTCGACATAGGCTCTTTCTTCTCTACCATCCTAGCACATAATTAGATAGGCAGGTCGCAGACGATTGACGGAAAGAGGTCAAAAGTTTGGTACTAGTGTCATAATGAAGGGGAAGCTAGAATTAAGACAGAAAATCCCAGGAAAGAGTCGTAAAATTAGTATGAGATGAGGAGGCCTGGTCAACATACCACTTAGAAGATTCTCTAGTAAGCGTACGCTAGAACAGTCGAAGACAGACAGATTCATCAGTGATGGAGTTAGATGAACACCACATGTGGAAAGATCGAGCATGGTTTGTAGGATCTTCTCCAGCAAGACCTTCAAACTTGGGGATTTCGAAAGGGATCTTGGTTGGCATATCAAGCCAACCAGGATCATGGTGTATGGGGTCATTGATCAACTGGTTAAAATCAGGAAGACTGAGACCTGCCATATAAGGGAGAAAGGGAGCAGTCGAGATAGTTCCTATTGCGGTCCCACTAGTAGTCTTCCCAGCATTAGGGCCATGGCTACCACCAGCGTTAGGTCCTGAACCAGACATGGTGAAGGTGACAGGGGGAGAACGAACCCAATGAACCAGAAGCAGAGTCAGAATGGGGACTCGGTGGAGGACTAACTTGAATCCTATGTGGAGGAGTAAGTCTTCCTAATGGAAACTGAGGATGAAGGCCAAGAAGTCTCCTATATAAATGCCTTTGGGGCACAATGATGGAATAACAGACACGTATCAGAGAAGGAAGAGAGACCAACAAGGGCAAGGAATTGTGGGATAAAATGCTTACAATGTCGAAACAAGGGCAGAGAGGTGTGGGATCAAATGATTACAATGTTATAGTCTTTTCCTGGCGGTGTAAAACAGACGCTCTTCACTTAGGGTGTGTGTGTTAAGTGTTTTAATTTTAATTTTTAAACCCCATGTTTGTAGAGAAAAGTAAAAAATGTGTTGTATAACTATAAATAAATCTGTAAATAACAGTAAAGTAAACTGAATATAACAGAAAATAAACAGCTAAAGATGCATCAATCTAAACCCAAGGAGGCGGGCTTCACAACAAATAGTATATGGGTGGGAAAAAATCTATTCAAAACACACCAAAATAGGCAATGGATCTAAATTCAGGAGGGAAAATGATCTAAAGGTCAGATATGCTAGAAATAGGTGCAGAAAACAACAAAAAACCAGTGGGAAAAGTGCTACAAATGAGGTGGAAAAAGGCTACAACCTGAAGGGAAATGGAGGGGACCCTAGAGGAGGATTAAACAAAACTAAAAAGAGGTGTTTTTGATGGATGAATAACCAATCTGAAATGGATCTGAAGGTATAGGATCAGATCTAAAAAAAGGTTGAACACACTGAAATCTCACACGACCTGCTTCAGCTAAACTCCTCCTAGAAAGGTGGAAGTGTATTGAAGCCCTAGGGGGATAGGTTGCTACTTCGACAAGTAAAAAAAAGCAAGTACAGGTCCAAAATGGGCAGTGACGGAGGCCAGAAAACCCTCAACAGTAGCCCAGGAAAACCCAGAAAAATCACAAAAGAATTCCCACAAAAAGTATAGGTCTCAATTTCTGACCTGATTTCTGCAGAGGTCGCAGGTTTTAGGCTGTTTTCTGTGTCCTAAAGGTTGAGGTTGCAGGTTTTTGCCCAAAAAGTACGACCTACACTTCCGACACTCTCGGGAGCAAGTTTTAGAAAAAAATTTCATCTTAGCTATGGCTGATGCCTGTCACCTGCGCAATAGGTCCGGAAATACACAAAATTTAGAATTTTTACTATTTTAGGGTTTTATAGGTTAAAAAAACATCAAGAAAAGAAAAACAAGAAGCTAAAGAAAAACCCTAGGGTTTGAAGCAGCAGGTCATGCATAGATCTGAAAAACAACAACGGTCGTAATCATAAACCCTTGTGGAGTCGCTAGTTGTTAGTGTGAATTCTAAACGCAAGCGTACGAAAAAAACTCACTTTAGATGTGCATAAAAAATAGCCCTAACATCAAAGATGGATGCCAATTTCTTTAGATCTGCAGTTAGTTGACCAAGAAAAATGCTACAAAATCCATATCTATGCAATAAAAGACATTAAGTAGTAAATAAAAGCAAGAGTTGCTCCATGCTTCCAATAGACAAGACAATAATATTTTTAAAGGATTTTTGTATTAATGACACCTGAGAAGGGAACATAGAAAGATGTTACCAGTCCCCCTCAATGGGATAGGTTCTTGTATGTCCTCAGCACTTCAGATCTAAGATCTCTCTCTCTTGATGGTGTATAAAACCCAGAAAAAAATGGAACTCAAAGGGAGCTCACAAGCAAAAATATAGAAAAATATGACAGTGATGGAGGATCAAAGTCAAACCAAAAGTATAGATCCAGAGTGATCTTTAGGCAACAAAAGGTAGTGAGTGAATGGAAAAACCCTTCTATTTATAATAAAATATTGAGTTAGTCTAGATATTGGTGCATAATTAAAATATTATTAACCAAATCTAGATCCAACTTTTATGGAATATTTTATTATATTTGTTGGAGGGAAAAAAAATTGAATTTGGTCGAATCCCTTTCTTTGTAAATAATAAATAAATAAATGATTTATTTATTATTTTAAGAGTGTGGTTGAGTAATAATTAAATAAATAGTGATTTATTCAATTATTTATAAATGATTTAGTGAAATTTAACAAGGAATATTATTTAAATAATGTCTAAATAATTATTCCTAGAAAATAATAAGATAAATAGTGATTTATCTAATTAATTTTCTTGCTTTGGGTTAAATATGACGAGGAATATTAATTAAATTGTTGTTTAACTAATTATTCCTTGAGGAAAATGAAACAAATATGGATTTATTCAATATTTCCTCATGGGGTTTCCTGTTTAGACCATAAACAACTTAATAAATAATGGATTACTAAGTTATTTTTCATAGTGAAAGCAATTTTACTTAGGGTAAAATTGGTCTTATATGGCTACTTGGGTCCATCTAATAGTAATAGGTTAGATGACCAAAAATTGGTGTAACACCTACACTTAAAGGTGATATTTATTTCTTTAAAAATAGGGTAGGGTTATACGAGAATAGTGAAAAAATATGTATAACAACACTCTTGAACTTGTGATTCCTTAAAAGCACATATTTTGAATTCTCTATTATCATGCACTCTTACAGGTATACTTTTAAGAAGAAATTCACTCTCAATACCTCATATTTTAAAGTGAATTTGATTGTGGATTAACATGTTAGTAAAGGATATTGTTATAAGTTACATGTAATACTTTTCACCTATCCTAATAAACTACCATCCATGAAATCTTTTTTTAATTCCTCCTCGAAGGGATCAATGAAAAACCTTTTATGGTGGACCATGCCTACAAAACTCTAAATAATCTTTCATAAAGAACCCTGGCATGATCAACTCAAGGAATATTTTTGGTCATTATCTAAGATGTCTTTAAATAAGTTCTTAGGGTAGCATGCCCAACCAGTAAAAAGTAGTAACTAAAAACTTTTCACGCCATCCTGCACTCTTAAGGAGTATATTTTCTTCCCCACCTACTAAGTAACCCATCTAAGGTTAATTATAATCAATTTTTTTTCTAAAAAAACATAAACTAATTAATTGAGGGATAGGAGGTCTCATTGCAAGCCGACCAACTATGATCATGGGTCCTAAGGAGAATGGCATTACTACACTGGTCACCAAGCCAAGGTAATGGCTTTTAGTTGAAAATCAGGAAGACAAGAGGTCTCATCATGAGCCGACTTATTCATTCTTGTTAGTTCTCGTGAATGGCACTGTCAATAGCTGGTTACCAAGCCAGGACAACGAACTTCAATTAACTTCTAAAAAGAGAAAAAGTAAATGCTCTTAAATGACTCTGAATCTATATCTAATATGTGGGACAAAAGCATTTCATGAGGTTAAAAGGTATCCCTATCGTGGCTACAGACACCTGCTAGTAGCAGGGACATGTCTCTGGTATTAAAGTTAATTTTACACTATGATTTAGTTGGTTATTTTTTCCTTTCCCTGGAATCACTATCAATCTATTTGAGAATGGATTTAAAATCCTTTCTTTTTTATACCTTGGATTTCTATCTTTTTGGAATGATTTTTATGGGCGTGGGACCCTTAGTGCAGCTAGCTCATTGTGCCCAGACAAGAGAAGCTTCAGCTATACATGGATAATGGTAAAATGATCACTATGGGAAAGGATTTCTATGTCTACTTTTAACACTATGTTTTTTTAATTAGGTGACTCATGTTTACAATGAGGATGTTAAAGTGAAACTTCTATTCAAGGAAGCCTCCAAGATATTCTTTGGAAATTTTGAATGTTAGCTATTTTATTCAAGAAATAACACCATCCTTGAAATTTATTTTTTCCATGGCAACTTTTGTTTTATATTTTCTTCAAAAGGTCTGAGAAAATAAAGAGTCTAGCAGACACTGTGTTTTTAAGAGCAAGCTTTAACTAGCACAGGAAATGTGATCACGAAAAATTGCAGGAACATCATTTTGAATGCCTACAAATGTATATAATTTTGTTTTTTTGTGAGGAAGTGACAGTACTAGATTTACTTGCATGAGGACATGCACATGGTAGAGATGGGGATGTTGGGCCTTAGTTTTATCTTATCGTCATTCATTTCTCTCATGACTGTCGATTGATTAAATGATTATTGTACACATATTTGTTACTTATTTGTTTTAACATGATTAAAATAGAATTAATAAAGATTAATAATGGCTTGTCTATTATAGGTTCAAAAATGGTTCGGTTGTGCTTTGGACCTGCCTTCACCAGAGAAATAATGGATTCTTGCACCAGAGCAGGTGCATTTCAACTATCAATCGAACTTACAAGGCATCCGCTCCCAAACAATGGCAGACGTTTCTAGCACTGTTCCTTGTATTTTTGTTTATGTAACTTTATCAAACACAAAGGAAGGCAAGAATATGGCTTAAAGCATAATCAAAGAAAAGCTTGCAGGTTGTGTCAATCAAGTACCAGGTATTGAGTCACAATATTGGTGGAATGATAAGATAGAGACAGATTCAGAAGAACTACTTATAATCAAGACACACCAATATCTTTACAGGCTTTGACAACACATGTAAAAGCTAATGATCCAAACGTTCGACTTTCAATATGTCGGCTATGTATGCTGCCATTCAAGCAGTTCTTTCCTTGTACCCATGCTCTGCTTATTTAATTGATGCATCTAATGATTTTGATTTATGTTTAAACCAGGTCGCTTATAGAGGGTGTGAGCTGGCTGGGTTGGCCTCCGGCCCAACTCGACACCGCTCTCCATCTCTTAAGATTAAATAGAATTCAACTTATTAATTACTATGTGAAGTCATTCAATTAATTTCGATCTCTTTCCTTCTTTAAATTGGCGTTATTTAATTTTCTACAATTTTTTCCTTTCAACTCTAAAATTAATTCGATTTGTTGCATTGAAGAAGTTTTGCTTGCACTTAAAACATCCCTTCATCTCGAATAATAATTGCATCCCTTCGGAGCTGTAACTTGAATTGATCCAGACCCATTTAATGTATATCCAAAAACCTGAGGTTGACTTGAGTGTTTATGGTCTTGAGGTATTAACGCATGTATTCAATCCACTCTTGCAAAACCCATACATCATTCAGGAATCAAAAATCACATATAAATTGTTGTTATCTAAAAGCTATGATGGAAATCATGTTATGATAATATTTATTTCCCATTAAGCTTCTGGGAAGTTTTACAAGGTCAATCTTTGGGGACAAGGAAGGCGAGATATTAATATTGAATCAATTTCTTTACAAGTTATTGATAGAGTAGATTTACTCATTATATTACTGATGCTTTCAATTTCACACAGAGATTAGTGCAAACAGAATTAGTACAGGCAGAATGGTTTTGAATTGCTTTTGAGTTTATTCCAACATTTACATACTTTTTATATTGTGTCGAGACTGCTTGATTTCCATTTCTAATTCCTTTCTGATTGCTCGCACTTAAGAATTTCCTTTCACATTGATAGTACATGATTTCCTTTTATTTCCCGCATGATTTAATTGTTTGATTGGTGTTTTCTCAAATTATCTTTTAGTGCAATATTTCATTTATTGTCGAGATTAATGCACAAGATAGACTAGAGTTTCATTTTCAAGTTGTTGGGGGCTTTCTCTGGCATTTCCAGTGCTGCGTCTCAAATTTCACGAACTATTCGGATTGACAATTTAAATGTTGGTACATTTATAGACCCTATACTTCAACCAAAAACCATACCAATTGGTTTATGGAATGGATGTTATGTTTCCATCATCTTTAGGAGTACCAATCATGAAGATAATACAATAATTACAGGTTGAGCCAAATGATATACAGAGAAGAATAAATCAAACCATTCAGTTGTAGTAGTCAAGGGAGGAAGTCTACAACAAAACTCAAGTAATTCAGGAAAATGTCAAAAATATTTTTGACAGAAGAACTGAAGCATATGAATTCCACATTGGAGACAAAGTTCTAAGGTGGGATTCTAGGAGAGAAGAAAAAGTTAAACATGGTAAATTTGATAAAATTTGGAAAGGGCCATACATTATTTATGCTTTCAGGGGAAATAATGCATTTTTCCTTAAGGACTTGGATGGAGTAGAGTTACCTGGTGGTCCTGTCAATGGTAGGATGTTGAAGCACTACTTTTCTTAGCAATTTTTCTTATATCATTGTAAATATTACAGTCTATATTGATTTGATTGGGTAACTTGCTGATTAGAGTTGAAGCCTGCAGAGAAGGCCCTAAGCCCTGATTGACAAGCTAGCATAAGTACCTTAACAATAAAAGAAATTAGATGCAGACATTACAAAAATTGGATACCCAAGGCTATTGATCATATGTTCTTGATACTTCACATGAAGAAGTGCCATCCCAAGTTGGAGCCACTTTTAGGGTCCTATATTTTATAGGATCTCAAGGTGATGGAGTATTTCATATTTGTAATTTTACATTGTAAATAATTTTCAATTTGTAAATGATTTCCAAAAAAAAGTATGTATAAAATAAAATCAAAATAGGGTATGTCAAAATGAAAAATATTATGAAGAAAAAGACAAAAAAATAAAAATAAAAATAAAATAAAACCCCACCAAAGAAAAATAGAAATAATACTGAAAGTGTTGCAAATTTAAATGCCACTACTATTAAAATAGTTTCATTTATGTTAAAATCCAATAAAATTGTGTGCAGCTTGTCTTAAAATGCCACAATGAATAGATTTGTGTTCCAGTCATATAGCTTAATCATGATGGAACAATTCTGAATTTCATGTTAATTAGGTTAGTGAATAATGATTTGTCAAACAATTTAATCTTGAAAAATCAGTAGTTAGGTAGAAAATGATATTGATTCAACAGTATAATCTGAATCAATAGGAGAAATAAGTGATAGAGTACGTTAGATTTGTTATCCTCCTGTATTATACACTATTCAGTAGGTGACTATGAACTTATTACAAGCAACTAAAGGTATCATTCCTTATTTATCAACTATATTTAGATATCTCACTGCCTTCATTATTCTCAATAAGTATTTTTCACTATATTTCATCTCTGCCTTCTCAAAACACCCTCATGCTCCTAAAAACCCATTTTCCTCTCTAAGAACCCTTCAAAACCCTCCCTTCACCATTTCTCCTTATATACACTAAAAACAATGTAAAAAATAGTTTTTACATTTTTTTAAGTCTAAATATTAAACTTTCAGGACGCTTTATATTTAAATTAAACTCTGTTTATTTTAAATAAAAACCCGACTTCTCAAATTTTTTTACCCCGGTCATATATAAACACTTAATCCCTCTTCTTAAATGTTTTTACCCCACTCTTTATTAAAAACACCCTGTCACCCTTCCTTTTTCCTTTAAGAAGCACTTCCGATTATGTTTTTGTCTCAAGCTCCTTTTTTAAGCTCCCACTTGCATTAACCTAACCCCACACCCATATAACCTCACCATGTCCCAAAGATAAGTGCCTCCGCTTATTAAAATAGCCCGGGCCCAATCTGTTCATCTGGCCGCAGCTCCCAGAATGCCCGACCACCGTCGATCTCATTCCTCGAGATCCGGTGGCCCATAGCCCTTATCGCAATATTATGTGCGTGGTGATTAGCATTTTCAAAACGTGCGAAATAAGTGGTATTCCATTTCCACGCTTTGCCTTCTGTATGGAATTGCACGCCTCTATCCAAAACCATTACCACCCATCCTTCTGCATGAAAACTACCTTCCCACTCCCAAAAACGGCTTTTCCTTTTGATCCAAAATCAAAATACCGTCGCCCCCATTCAAAATTCCCGAAGGTTTTCGCCTATGGAACCAAGCCCTAATCTTCCATTCCTTGCCTCTGCAAATGCTCCAAAGCTTGAAAAACCCTAAATGGATGCAGAAAAACCCTCCTGACATAGGATTTAAAACTCACAGTTTGTTTATGTGCAGGTTTAATGGCGGAAAAGCGCAAAAATGCATTCCAATGGTCCAAGAATGTTTAAATGAATGTATCGGTGATGATCCAGAAATTTATTTTATTTTAAAGGGACTAGAGGCGAAATATCAAGCTTAATCACCGATGAATCATGATCCTCGGTGGTTAATAAAACCCTCCAGCAACAAAAGAATGCCTCCCTCCATAGAAAACATAGACAGAAGAAACAATGAGAAGAAAATACATTCAAAGGACTGTGACAAAGCGGTGAAGATTAAAGGGCTGATAACAGATCAAAGGAGAAATTAAAAGATTATTCACTAAACATGGATAAAGGAGAAATTAGAGAAAATACAATGAGGTAGACAGTTAAAAGATAAATCAAGTTTAAAGGCCTAAAGCATAGTTTAAATGATAAACATAGGCAGATAAAACAAAAAGGCAGATTCGAATGATCAAATCAAAGCACTTACTTCTTCAAAGGACACATTTTGCCACCTACAACATGTTTTCTTGCAATAAAACATCAAACAAACAACCAGAGATATTTTTCATCTACCCAACAGTTATTGTGAAAGTTATTTAAAAAGCCTTAAAGTCAGATATTTCCCAAAGTTAGCTCAGAAGTTAAGTTAGGAGTTATTATTTCAGAGAAACACTCTCAGATATTTTGCCTTGGGCCTTGCAAGGTCTCAAAGTTCAAAAAATCGTTAAATCTATAATAAATGACATCTAAAAACCCTAGCTTAGGATCACCTCCTCATTTTGCAGATAAATAATCCATGCAAGCTTCATTTTTTTGTTGGTTAGTTGGTGGTTATTTGACTAATTTCTGTTGTTGAGCTAGTTGAGGACTACTAGGCTGGATTTGAGAAAGCTTTGAGTTGTAGAGATCTATTGTACTAGAGTAATGTAACTATTTTGAACAACAATAATACAAGCACGTTCACAGGATTCTTGAGCTATTTTAATGGTGAAGTTTTCCTTCTTTGTCAATGTTTTCCTTCTGTTTTCCATTCTGTCCATTATTTCTATGATAAAAGAACAAAAATTTTAGAGTAGGATATGTTTTCTTGGGACCCTATTTCTGTCTGCATTCTTTATCTTAATGTTTTCCTCTGTAAGGTCTGAGCGGAGAATTCTTAATTTCTCTCTAGTTCCACCTAGCTGGTTGTCTTGGAAATGATTTAATAAGAGTCAAGCCAAAGAAGTCTATGGTAATCCATGTCCTTTGGTGTAGCTTGAAATATTGTTTTTAAGGCCTTTCTTTGAAGTATACTTAGTAGAGCCTAAACCAGGGATGTCTATGGTATGCCCTATCCTCTGGTCTGCCTCAAACTGTTTCTTTGAAGGTCTTTAGAGTGTTTAGTTAAAGAAGATAGGCTTAGATTGCTCTTTAGTTGCACTCACTGTTATCTTAAATGTTTCCTTTGTCTAAAATTAATTCTAGGATTACTGTATTGTTGTCTTAAAGGTTTGGTTATTAAATTCTGGCCAAAGAAGTCTATGGTATGCCCTATCCTTTGGTTTTCCTCAAACAGTTACCTAAAAGGATTTTATTGTTAAAGTAGAATTAAAATATTCTTAGCTGACTTTTAGTTTTGCTGCCTTCACAACTTATTGTTATTTCATATCACATCTAAACCAAGAGATCCACTTGATATAGTTAGCTTTCCCTATGAAAACCCTTACAGAGTTCATGAACAATTAAATCCTTTTATGACTCCATAGCCCAATGGATTGATATTTCTCATAGTCTATCTATTTATTTGAAACATCCCTTCAACTAATCACACCTTTGATCTCTCAACCTATCAATCAATCAATCAATCAAAACAAAAATTCCTTTGAACTTCATAACTAGCCTAATATCATAAAACAAGAGCATAAAGACATATCATCTATAAAAAATTACATAGAAAGATCCCTCTCTGAATCTAGGAAGGCTGAGTCCTAGGATTCCAAAGTGGTTCTGATTTGGCCCCTGTAGTATTTTTTCTTGCCAATCTTGCAAATCACAGGGATCCAACATAGTGGCGACTGTACTGGGGATACTGAGTAATAAACAACATAATATAAACTCAAAAAACTTAGAAAACCTTATTTTAAACTTAGATGAATCAAGTGTTAGCCGAGAATGGTTCATGGTTGCTGATGGTGGACAACAACCAGCAATAAAACAAGCAAAAATCCTCCACCTGGTGACTCCACTGGTTTTTAGTAGGCCTGTTGACTCCACTAGTTTTCCATAGATTCCACTGGGAAAACTTATTTTACCATAAAAACGTCAAAAGAACCCAGTCAAGAATACTTTGTGGATTAAGTATTTCTTTCACGGATTGGTTTGTTCTTCAAGGCTGTCATAAACTCCCAACCTTTCCGATTCCTAGGTCCAAGTCTAGCTTCTAGAAGAATCTGTACCAAATCCCATCCTGACCCAAATCCTCCTGCAATAGTTGACAATCCTGAAAGCATCCTTAGGAAGTCTCCTAGTTCTAAAAACCCAGTTGTTAGTAGACAAATCCACAAAGAAAGTTCCCTACCTGAAAAGCTTAAAGACTTGTAGAATATCCTATCTGACTCACCCCTAGAACAAAGCTTGTCTAGGACTAGATCTCAGAGTTGGATAACCCAAATATTTTTAGACCCATCCAGCTTGTAGCAGAATTTTGTTGTACTAACTTCATCCCTCAATGTTCACCTTCCTCCATTTAATCTTGTACCTCCTTTTTTCAATCCTCCACTTGTTAACCCTCTGTTTCCACAACCACAGATCATGGCAACATGGTATTCTCCCCTAGTTCTACCACAACCTTCAATTGTTCTACCATAGGACTACCAGTCCAAGATCCCTTTATATGATGCTAGTATTTCTACTACTGCTCAACAACATGTGGACAGAATGAATGACTACTTTGACAGACAAGAAATAGATGATGAAACTGTTAAACTTAGAATGTTTGCTCAAAGCTTAGGGGGAGAGGTAAGAAAATGGTTTAAAGGCTTAACCCCTAATAGTATTAATGACCTCCCCGCTTTTCATCAACTATTCTTAAACAAATGGGAAGTCAAGAAGAACCCCCTCCAAATCTTATCAGAGTATGAAAACATTAAGAGAAATGTTGGAGAGGGTGTCCAAGAACACTGCACTAGGTTCAATAGTGTATATAATGCCCTCCCTGTCCATATGAAACCTCCATAAGGTCTAGCTCTAATGAAATTACCTGATGGTTTTGACCCAGAAATGGCTTATCAATTAAGAGAAAGAGAAACCCTCACATTAGAAGACATGCAAAGAGGAGAAATAAGTGTAGAAACCAATCTGATTGCTAATAGAGCTAGAATGAAAAATGAAAAAAGAGTTACATATAGGGATGAAACTCCATCTTCATCATATGATACAAAGATCGATAACTTAGTCAAAACCATGGAGAGAATGATGGAGAGAATAAACATGAATGAGAGAGCTTATCCTAGAGAAAACCAAACAACTCCTCAAAACAGAAATCAAAATCAGAACCAAAACCAAAACTTTAGAAGGAACCCCCCTCAAATAAGACAAAGAGGTCCTGATCAACAAATCATACCCCCTTTGCAAGAGAAATATGCTGATGAGGATGAGGGGGTAATTGAAGAAACAAATGAAAGTCATATACATTTAATGGGAGTGAATAATGAGGATATTGTTTTCCTCACTGAGGAAGAACAAGGCATATTTGCACCATATGAAGAAGATAACCTAGAATCTGAATATTGCAAACAAGGCTTTGAAAATTATATCATGGAAGTACACAGACAATATGACCTAAGAAGAAAGAAAAACCAAGACACTCCCAAAAGAAAATCCTGTGAAATTTCTGGTAGGAGAACATCTGAAAACATTTCCAAAAACACAGCAGAAAATGCAAACATAGTGGCTGAAATTTCTGATAGAAATAGAGGCAAAAAAAACCAACCTAATCCCAAAAATAGTGGTGACCAAAGCAACACTAGCAACATAGCTAGTGCTCCTAATAAAACTATTTTAACTGATGTTCCTAATAAAAACCAGCAAGCTGAAATTGCTATGAAAACTGTGTCTGAAAAGGCTGATATGAACATTTTAAAAACTCAGACACCTTTCAGTATAGAGAATGAAATTTCCAAGATTAAAATCTCTATTCCTCTTACTGAATTAGTCACTCAAGATGTATATAGATCCAAACTTTTGAAAATTTTAAACATAGGAGAGAATGTTGATTCTGTAAATTTAAATGTTGACAAACCTGAACTTCTGTTTGGATCAGAAGTAGAAGGGAAATTTCAAGAGGGAGGTGTTCCTCCATTTTATGTCAGTTTAAACATCCATGACAAGATTCTCTATAATGCCATGTTAGACTCTGGTGCTTCACACAAACTTATGCCAAAGGTAGTAATGGAAAGACTAGGCCTTGAAATAATTAGTCCATACAAATATTTATACTCTTTTGATTCCAGCAGAGTTAAATGTCTAGGCCTAATCTAAGATCTAAGTGTCAACTTAGCACAAATACCAGCCAAGAGCCTAGTAATGGATATTGTAGTGGCTGATATTCCTCCTAAATATGGCATGATCATTTCAAGATCATGGGGAGCTAAACTCCAAGGCACCCTCCAAATGGACATGACCTATGCTACCATATTTTTTTCGATCAACCAAGGAGATTGTATAGGGAAACACACATGAAATACATGGTTAGTAGTCAAGAAAAACCAGATAAATCCCCTCTTTATTCTATCCACACTGATCTTGATTTATTTATCCTTTACAATGATGAAAATGTTAATGAACAAATAGCAGAAAATGAGAAAACAACTATAGAAGAAGAAGAAAAAGAGGAGGAATAGTCAAAACAATTTTCCCAAACATATTATTACAGAAAACATAGTGAAGACCGTAGGGACCAAAAAAACCACCAACATAGGGCTGACCATGATAGACAAAATAATGACAAACATAGTGCAGACCCTAAAGAACAACATAATAAACAACACAGTGGAAACCACTACAAACAACATAATGGGGAGCATAATGAATCTAATGATAAATCTGAAATTGAACCCTTTTGGAGTATGATCTTTGATGGGTCTTGTAGTAAGACTGGTTTAGGAGCAGGAATATGGCTGCATAACACAGGGAACAATCATGCGTAGGGCCACTCATACAAGCTAAATTTTCAATGCACAAATAACATAGCTAAATATGAGGCACTCCTCCCAGGACTACAATTACTGAAGAAATTAGGAGCTAAGAGGGTAACTGTCCATGGAGATTCAGACTTAGTCATTACACAAATTAATGGAGAATACACAACCAAGCATCCAAGACTGAAAGCATATAGGGATGATGACATTGACCTCTTGAAAACTTTCACATAATATGATCTTACCTTTGTCCCCAGAAACCAAAACATCCTTGCCAATGGTCTAGCATTTTCAACTAGCACATGTCAAAAACCTTATCATAGTAAAAAATACACAATCCAAGTCAAATATAAACTAGCAGTTCTTGATAACATAAAATATTGGCAAGTTTTTGAAGGAGATAAACAGATAGAAGATTTCTTGCAGTCCAAAAATGAGTTTGAAGTGCCAAGTTCAGACTCAGAGTATGAAGAATACTGCTCTGCTGAGGAACAACCTTACAAAAAAGATCCTCTTGATACTGCTGATGTAAATATGTTAACAAAAGAACACACCCATAAAACTGAATTGTGCACTAATTTAGATAAATAAGACTTTGAAGTGCTATAGTCCAATAATGATATTTTTCCAAAGGGACTGGTTCCTCTAGAGGAACTGTTTGACTTTAATGATGTTGCTAGGAAACCAAAGATGGAACCCACTGAAGTTGAAATAGAAGAGTGAAATATAGGCAGTGACCAAAAACCCAAAATGATAAAACTATCCAAAACACTGCCAACTCATGTAAAACAGAAATATCTTGAGCTTTTCAGAGAATTTACTGATATTTTTGCTTGGATTTATGAAGATTTAAAGTCATATGATACTAAGATAATCCAGCATAAGATCCCTCTCAAAGAAAATCAGAAGCCCTTTAAACATAAACTGTGCAGAATTAACCCTGTGCAACTACCCCTAGTTGAGAAAGAAATTAAGAAAATGTATGATGCTAGAATAATAGTCTCTCTGAGATACTCAGAATGGGTTTCAAATCTTGTATCAGTGAGGAAGAAAACATGAGAAATTAGGCTATGCATAGGCTTCAGAAATTTAAACAAAGCCTCCTTAAAGGAAAACTACCCTTTACCAAAAATGGATAACATCTTACAAAGGGTAGTGGGTTCTAAAATCATTTCTTTGCTAGATGGATTTTCAGGATACAGTCAGGTGTTGATATACCCAGATGATCAACACAAGACAACTTTAACTACACCTTGGGGCACCTTCATGTATGTTAAAATGCCTTTTGGTTTAATGAATTTTGGTGCCACCTTTCAAAGAGACATGGATATTGCTTTCTCAGAAGAAATAGGCTACTTCATTGTGATTTACCTTGATGACATAACAGTCTATTCAAAAACTGATGAAGAACACCTAGATCACTTAAGAAAAGTCTTTGAAAAATGTAGAAAGTATGGTTTGTCTTTAAATCCCAAGAAAACTCTGTTTGGCCTTCAAGAAGGAAAACTTTTAATCCACATCATATATGAAGAAGGGATCAAGATAGACCCAAAAGGATTGAAGGAATATTGCAAATCAATCATCCTATAAATATCAAAGAGCTGCAATATTTCATTGGAAAGATAAATTTCTTAAGAAGGTTCATACCAAACCTTGCAGAACTCCTAAGAAACATTAAAAACATGCTGAAAAGAGAAGTAGGAGTCAAATGGACCATAGAAGCAAAGTAATCCTTTGAACTGGTAAAATAAGCACTTACCCAAACACCAGTTCTAATCAGCCCTGCTTTTACCAAAGATTTATTCATCTTCTCCTTTGCATCAAAACATACAATTTTTGTTGTCCTACTACAGAAGAACATCAAAGGACAAGAACAATGTATTGCATTTTTTAGCAAGGCATTAAAAGATGCACCTCTAAAATACAACATAATGGAAAAACAAGCTTTTTCCTTAATCAAGGCATTTAAAGATTTCAAAGTTTATATTATGCACTCGCAAATTATTGCATTTGTGCCTCACACAGTGGTAAAAGACATCTTAACACAAGATCCTGATGGAAAAAGGGGTAAGTGGCTTGTTGTTATATTAGAATATGATCTAGAAATCAAGACGAATAAACTAATCAAAGGACAAGGATTGTCTAAACTCATGGTTGAAACCAACTTTCAAGCACTGGACATGACTATGATTGATGTATTAGATGAACAAGAGGAGTTGGCAACTAAAATTATTGAAGAATAATTTCTGAATTCATCTTGGTATGCTGATATTTTATATGTGCTTCTTAATCTTAATGTTCCTCCTGGTTTGTCTAACAAAAATGCTAGATTCTTAAAGTTGAAGGCTATAAACTACTGCATTATAGATAAAATTTTATATTGGAAAAATGCTAGTGGTATATTGCTTAAAATTTTTCCTAAGAATGATGCAGATAAGATCAAGCATGAGTTTCATGAAGGAGAATGTGGAGGCCACCTCTATTGGAAAACTACTATCAATAAAATCCTTAGAGCTGGTTACTATTGGCCCACCCTCTTTCAAGACATCCATAAAATGTAATTGCATTTCATAAGTGCCAAATCTTTGAAGGCAAAAGAAAAATGTTGCCATTACCTTTGCATCTTATCTCTGTTGAAGGTCCTTTTCAACAATGGGGCCTAGATTTTATCGGAGAGATCCATCCTGCCTTCTCTGCCCAACACAAATGGATTCTCACTGCAACTGAATACTTTACAAAATGGATAGAGTCCATCCCTTATATAACTTCAACAGACTTAGTAATCATAAAATTCCTTGAAAACCACATTTTGTCTAGATTTGGCTGTCCTAAAAAGATTATCACTGACAATGTTGTTGCTTTTAGATCCACGAAAATGGTGGAATTTTTCCACAAATATCAAATTACATTGGGCCATTCTACAACTTATTACCCTCAAGGTAATGGGTTGGCATAATCCTCAAACAAAATTTTGGTCAACATCATCAAAAATTTGATGGAAGAGAATAAAAAATCATGGCACAACAAACTAGTACATGCACTATGGGGACAGATTAACAAATAAAAAATCAATTGGAATGTCTCCCTATCAGCTAGTGTATGGAGAATATTCAATTTTTCCAACAATTTTAGGAGTTCCAGTCATGAAGCTCATCCAAGAAGTATATTTTGAAGAAAATGATATGCAAAGAAGAATAAACCAGATTGTTCAGCTGCAGCAAACTAGAGAAGAAGTATATAACAGAACACAGCAAGTGCAGGAACATCAAGAAGCTTTTTGACAAAAGAACCAAGGAAAATGACTTCAAAATTGGTGACAAAGTACTGAAGTGGGACTCAAGAAGAGAAGACAAGGGCAAGCATGGGAAATTTTAAAATCTATGGAAAGTTCCATACATCATCCATTCAGCAAGAGGAAACAATGCCTTCTTCCTACAAGAGATGGATGGAACAGAATTGTTTGGAGGTCTTGTCAATGGTAGGATGTTCAAGCATTATTTTAATTGAAAATACTCAGTTTAAAGCCTTATTCATTGTATATAACACTGTTTGAATAAAGATCAGAAAAATAAACATAAAAACAAAGAAAAGAATAAAAGAGGGCAGACAAAAAGAAAAGGTAAAGACCCATACCAAAAAAAGAATATTTTTGAAAGTGTGCAAGTCCAAATGCCACTACTTTTGAAGAGGAAGTCCTATTCAGTGATACAACCTAATCATGATTGAAAAAATTTTGAATTTCTGCTGATAGGTTAGTCAATGAAGATTTTCCAAACTGTTTAAACTTGGCTTATCAGTAGATTAGATTAAGAAAAGATATTGATTCCAATGCTCAAAACTGTACCAAAGAGAAAAGAGAGGGATGAATGAAAAATTCCAGATTATAGCCCTCAGTTTTTAGTTTTAATTTTTGCAAAAATATAATCTGTGTGCAGCTTGTTTAAAAAGCCACAACTCATGACAAATCAAACTTCTTATATCTTGATTTGATCATATTTTCAATTTCATGTTGATAGATTAGAGAATGAAAATCTGTTAAAATTTTTAATCTCGACAGATAAGTAGATTAGGTAGAGAATAAAAGAGCTCATCAGTCTAATCTGAGCCTTTGGATGATATAAGTGTAGAAGTGATAGTTTCCTGTTTTCAAAAGAAAAATGATGCCAAGGGTTGGCCAATCTAAATGCACCCAAATGAAGAAAAAAAGCTAGGAAAAGTATGATGGGTAGGTAGATTTGAGTTGAAGCAATCATATTTTTCAGATTTCATAGATTACAGCTTCAAATAACAACAACAAATCAGCAAAAGAAGAATTAAAGTCTGCCAAAATGCAAATCAAAGCGCTGGTCTAAAAAGTCCAAAGATTTGATCTCTGAGGTTCTTGACACCTCCTAAAGGAGCTGCCCTCCCCAGCTGGAGCCACTATTATCCTCCTGTATTCTACAGTATTCACTAGGTGACTATGGACTTATTACAAGCAGCTAAAGATAACATTCCTTGTTTATCAGCTATCTTTAGAAATCTCACTGCCTTCATTATCCTCAATAAGTCTTTTTCACTATAATTCATCTCTTCCTTCTCAAAACACCCTCCTGCTCCTAAAAACCCACTTTCCTCTCTAAGAACCCTTCAAAACCCTCCCTTCCCTTTTTCTCCTTATATACACTAAAAGCAATGTAAAAACTACTTTTTACATTGTTTTAAGTCTAAATATTAAACTTTCAAGACCCTTTATATTTAAATTAAACTTTTTTTATTTGAAATAAAAACCCAAATTCTCTAAATTTTTTACCCTAACCCTATATAAACACTTAAGCCCTCTTCTTAAATGTTTTGACCTCGCTCTTTATTAAAAACACCCCGTCACCCTTCCCTTTTCCTTTAAGAAACGCTTCCACTTATTTTTTTTCCCCGGGCTCCTTTTTTGAGCCCCCATTCACATTAACCTAACCCCACGCCCATATAACCTCACCCTGCCCCAAAGATAAGCACCTCCACTTATTAAAATAGCCTGGGCCCCATATCTTCATTTGCCCGCAGCTCCCAGAACACTTGACCACCATCGATCTCATTCCCCGAGATCCGACGGCCCGTAGCCCTCATCACAATATTATGTGCGTGGTGATTATCGTTTTCAAAATGCGTGAAATAAGTGGTATTCCATTTCCATGTGTTGCCTTCTGTATGGAATCACACGCCTCCGCCCAAAACCATTACCGCCCCTCCTTCTGAGTGAAAATTGCCTTCCCACTCCCGAAAACTTCTTTTTCCTTCATGCCAAAATCTAAATACTGCCGCCCCCATTAAAACTTCCCAAATTTTTCCACCTATGGAACCAAGCCCCCATCTGTCATTCCCTGCCTCTGCAAAAGCTCCAAATCCCAAAAAACCCTGAATAGATGCAGAAAAACCCTCCCGACATAGGATTTAAAACTCACAGTTTGTTTATGTGCAGGTTTAATGGTGGAAATGCGCAAAAATGTATTCCAATGGTCCAAGAACATTTAAATGAATGTCTGGGTGATGATCCAGAACTTTATTTTATTTTAAAGGGACTAGAGGCGAAAGATCAAGCTTAATCATCAATGAATCATGATCCTCGATGGTTAATAAAACCTTCCAGCAGTAGAAGAATGCCTCCCTGCGTAGAAAGCACAGATAGAAGATACAGTGAGAAGAAAAGACAGTCAAAGGATTGTGACAAAGCAATGAAGATTAAAGGGCTAATAATAGATCAAAGGAGAAATTAAAATATTAGTTATTAAACAGGATAAAGGCAGAATTAGAGAAAATATATCGAGGCAGACAGTTAAAAGATAAATCAAGTTTAAAGGCCTAAAACAAAGTTTAAATGATAAACAGAGGCAAATAAAACACAAAGGTAGATTCAAAAGATCAAATCAAAACACTTACTTCTTCAAAGGACACATTTTTCCACCTACAACGTGTTTTCTTGCAATAAAACATCAAACATTTATTACAAACAATCAGAGATATTTTTCATATACCTAGTAGTTTTTGTAAAAGTTATTGAAAAAGCCTTAAAGTCAGATATTTCCCAAAGTTAGCTTAGAAGTTAAGTTAGGAGTTAATATTTTAGGGAAACACTCTCAGATATTTTTCCTTGGGACTCTCATGGTCTCAAAGCTCAAAAACTCATTAACTCTATAATAAATGACATCTAAAAACCCTAGCTTAGGATCACCTCCTCATTTTGCAGATAAATACTGCATGTAAGCTTCATTATTTTTGTTGGTTAGTTGGTGGTTATTTGACTAATTTCTATTACTGAGCTAGTTGAGGACTGCTAGGCTGGATTTGAGAAAGCTCTGAGTTGCAGAGATCTCTTGTACTGGAGTAATGTAACTGTTTTGAACATCACTAATACAAGCACATTCGTAGGATTCTCGAGCTATGTTAATGGTGAAGTTTTCCTTCTTTGTCAATGTTTTCCTTCTGTTTTCCATTCTGTCCATTATTTCTCTAATAAAAGAACATAAATTTTAGAGTAGGATATGCTGTCTTGGCACCCTATTTATGTCTGCATTCTTTATCTTAATGTTTTCCTTTGCAAGGTCTGATTGGAGAATTCTTAATTTCTCTTTACTTCCACCTGGCTGGTTGTCTTGGAAATGATTTAATAAGATTCAAGCCAAAGAAGTCTATGGCAAGCCCTGTCCTTTGGTGTAGCCTGAAATATTGTTTTTAAGGCCTTTCTTTGAAGTATACTTAAACCAGGGAAGTCTATGGTATCATATTAGGGGAATTTTTAGGTCTAAAATGGGCCTCCTAAGGAAAATGTACAATCAAAATTCACTTTATGAGAACCATTCACATTTTAGGGGATGACATCATCCCTAATGGTTGAGGTGGAATTGCTTGAGTTAAAGTTACTTTCTTGTCACATTCTCAATGGTGGATAAAAAGTCATGGTTAACTATGGTAGTGCTCTAAGTACTTTTAAAGTCAAAGTAAAGTACTCAGTAATAAATGTCATTTCACACTTTTTGAATAAAAAATATTATTTTCATTTCATATTTATTGAAAGAAACAATGCATATCCCTATACATTTATTATATTATATTATTTTTATATAGTATATTAATTACATGTTATTATATAATTTAAATAATATAAATTTTAATTAATATCGTAAAATATAATTAATAATTTATAAATTTATATTTATATTTTATTTTAAGTTATTTAAGTACAAAAAACAAATGCATTAGTTGTTCAATGATGATGACTTTTTCTTGAAAAGCTCGTTCTTATTTATAGTCACATCAATACAATTTTTTTATTAATTTTATTTTGGTACAACTTTTGTATTGAATTTAACTATGGTTACATGGATTGTGGTGCAAAAAGTGAATTGAAAATTCATAAATATTATTTTATTGGTTTAGCTATTATTTTATTATTTCCTTAGAAGGCCCATTTTAGACCTCAAAATTCCCCTAATGGCCCTATCCTCTGGTCTGCCTCAAACTGTTGCTTTGAAGGTCTTTAGAGTGTTTAGTTAAAGAAGATAGGTTTAGCTTGCTCTTTAGCTACACTCACTATTATCTTAAATGTTTCCTTTGTCTAAAATTAATTCTAGGATTGCTGGATTGTTGTCTTAAAGGTTTTCTTATTAAAGTCTTGCCAAAGAAGTCTATAGTATGCCCCGTCCTTTGTTTTTCCTCAAATAGTTACCTAAAAGGCTTCTCTTGTTAAATTAGAATTAAAATATTCTTAACTGAGTTATAGTTATGCTGCCTTCACAACTTATTGTTATTTCATATCACATCTAATCTAAGAGATCCACTTCATATAGTTAACTTGCCCTATGAAAACCCTTGCAGAGTTGATGAAAAAATAAATCCTTTTATGACTCAATATCCCAATGGATTGATATTTCTCATAGTCTATCTATTCAGCTGAAACATCCCTTCAACTAATCACACCTTTGATCTTTCAACCTAGCAATTAATCAATCAAAACAAAAATTCCTTTGAACTTCATAACTAGCATAATATAATAAAACAAGAGCATAAAGACATGTCATCTATAAAAATTTACATAGAGAGATCCCTCTCTGAATCCAGGAAGGCTAGGTCCTAGGATTCGAAAGTGGTTCTGATGTGGCCCCTGTAGTGTTTGTTCTTGCCAATCTTGCAAATCATAGGGAGCAAAAAATATTTTTATAAAAAAAAAGGACATGTGGGTTTTCTTACTTAAATGCACCCTAAGGAAAGAAGATGAAAATATGTTAGCTTAGAAAAAGGATTTAAAATGAAAGGTTAGGTATAAATTGCATTGTGGCTTTGAAAAGCATGAAAAATTTTACCCTAAGTTTAAATTTCAAAGTTATATTTCATGCGCAGGAGAAAGAAAAGGAATAAAAGTTTTATCCTAAGTCTAAAGGTTCAGCATATGAAAACAAAATTTGGTGCATTATCCCATTATCCTAAGTTTTCACCTTTATTGAACTTTCCACTACCTGACAAAACATCCATCGCTGCACATTAACTCACCTCCATCTGTCCCATCATCCAATCCCCCGCTCCTCCATCCAACGACCTTTATCATTTCTTGGCCCACCCTCTCCATCCAAACTTTATCACAAATTTTAACATAAGTGTTTTTGTGTTTCAGGCCCACGCTAATGTGGCACCCTCTCGTCATTTCACACCCACCCTACTGAAACCATTTACCATTTTGGACCCCCTCCAAAAAGCATTTTCCCCGCTATATTAAAAACTGCCAATCTGCACGTTGAACACCACTCATGTCACACCACCTGGACTATACTGTTTCCAATTAAATGATTTCTCGTGGTAATGCAACTGTTGGTGAATTTAATTCCTCACTAACCGTTAATCCAACGGATCTGTGCCACTATCAATGGGAAATCAATAGAAATGTATATAAATTTATGCCTGATTAGCTTTTAATCCTTTACCTTACCATTTTCTCCATTCTATACATGTTTACTGCAGGTTGACAGAGCACCAAAAAGCCAATCCCTTTCACTGTCAAAGTACTCTCTGCATGTAATATTCCTAAATTAACACACAAATAATTGGAATATTAAATTTTAATTTTGCTCTTAGATAGAAGAATAAGAGGGTATGGAGACCCATAAATATCCTTAGAAGGAATAGAAGACAAGCCTAGTGTGAATGGAGGTCATATAAAAGCTGGATTGAAGACCCTTAGGTGTAAAAAGGGGCTGGAGCATGTTGAATAGGTCAACTTTGACCAAATCAAACAACGTTTTTATGGAGGAGTGGCATTAATGATGGGACAACGCAGTTTTGGAGGGATATTAATTGCATGATGGTGGAAACCCTAATGAATGGGACCCAAGGTGAGAAGGCTCACATTTTTTATAATGCAGAGGATGGAATCCATATGGGGTTAGCTTATGATTATTATTTTGATATGTTTGTTTAGACTTTTTCTCTCTTCAGTTGTTTAGCTAAGATTGTTGGTGGTGTTTAGCACATGGTGTTCCCAGTAGAGAATCCCACCTCCTTCCTTGAGAGGCCTCTTGGTAGAGCACTGATCTATCATTTCCACATATCTGACATTCTGGCCAAGCTTCAATCTTCAGCTATAGTGCAGTTTCTGCAGAATATTGTGTTGTATTACAGGGTGTTGTAGTGGAGGGTTGATAAACCCGTTTTCTGAGCTAGTTTTTCATAGGAGGAAGGATTCCTTCTCTTGGGAGATCAACAAGGATATATTCTAAGCACATTTCAGAACTTTGGCACTGGGCCAACCTATTCCCATCATTTAAAACATAGTTTCAGCTGGGAATTTCATTATTTGGGAGGGCAGTTTCAGAGGAGGATTTATTGGCTCTTTTAGAGTGTTTTCCTGTAGGTGAAGGGTTCAACCTTTCATTGGAGGAGACCTTTGAGGAGATCTACATCAGATCCATATTATTTTAGCCTTCTATTTCATGAGCTTCAGTTTGTAGTGAATCTTTAGTCCTAGGGCTATAGATCACCATTTGTATTTGGGTGCAATTCCGGAAACCCTTCCCGGGTTCTCTTGGAAAGGTGTCTAGGAGGCTAGATCTTCACTCCTAGCATTATTTGAGCTATATAATAGCAGATATACATTGATCTATATTTATGCAGTATTTTATACCCTAAAACTGTGCTGTCATAGCTCTAGGCATTTGTATAGAAGCTATTTCTCATGTGATGGCATATTTTTCTTGTAGAGGCTTCTTTTGTATTGCTTAAGTGACTTGATCCTTAAGATCTTGTGCCTATTATTTGTTGATAGGTTTAATAAGATGGATGTACCTTTATCTCATATCATGAAATTTTTACTTATTCATTATTCTTTCCATTATTGTGTTCATGTATTGCTGCTTCCCCATTTGGGAACATTATAGTGGTTTCATAGCATAATCTTGGCTTAGCCTGTGGATCTCAACCATTATGATATCAGAGGAATAAGGAGAAGGAGAAAGAGATTAGAATGATGGAAATAATGAGTTTCATCTCATCCATTTTAAAATATAAGAAGTACCTCACCAAGGAGGCAAAACAAAGAAAAATGGAGAATAGAAGTGAAACTACATTAGGGTTTCAAGATGAGGAAAGTCCATGTACTTCCTATCAGCAAAAAGAAGATCCAGTATTACATAGAGCTCCAAAGAAACATGCCATGGCCTTTTATTTTGAAGACAAGAGGCATGAAGATGGAGGAAACTTAGATCATGAGACTCTAAGTGAGTATCTTGCAGAATATAAGTCTCAACCTAGAGCTTTCAAGGAGAATCTAACTCTCCCAGAGTTCATTCAACTCAAAGAAGAAAGGAGACCTTGCAGCAATAGAAGAAAAGAGGGAAATAGATTTCTATTGTCTACCTTTGATGGGTCAACCTCATGCATAGCAAAGACTTTGGGAATGGAGTTGGATGCATTTTTTCTGCTACATCCAATAGTAGAGAAATAAGTTGTTGAGATTGCAGCGCTGCACATTGAGGGTGAAGCAAACATTTGGTGGATCAACCATTTGAGTCATGCAAAGGTGACTGCATATGCAGATTTTACTCAAAGGTTAATCAAGAATTTTGACAAGAAGAAATCAGAGGAGAAGAAGCCTTCACCACCACTTGCTGCAAGAGCACTTGCATTAGGATAAATAACCCTTGCATCTTTGCAAAGTGTTCTTGATCTCTTGACAGATAGAATCCCATGCACTATTCTGGAGATGCATGAGGAGGAGGAAAATTGTACCAGCGTTGATGCAGCCATAGAAGAGCAACCATCATCATCAGTAGTTGGGGAAACCATCACACCGGAAGGAGGAAATCTTGTAGTAGTACAAGATGTTCCCAAGCTTTACCAAGGTATGCACATGTTCCATTTTCTATTACTTCGGCACATCATATGGAGGATTGTGGGAATGTACTATTGCATGACCTAGGGTCAAAGTACATTGCTAATTTGGAGTAGCAGACTATCACTGCATTGAGAAGCCTTGATTTGTTCAAGGAGGAGATATACAATCATCCTGGTGTATCATTGTTGAGCTGCACACAATTCTTGGGGTTGGAGTGTAGATTCTTGGAAGATGGGATGAGTATTGTCTTGCACAATGCAATACAGAACTATGTGTTCAGAACTGAGCATGATCTTGAGACATCAGATGCACCATTATGGAGATCAACAACATTTTCATTGAAAAAAAGTGATGATTTGGGGGGGCAACCATTATTGGAGCATTCCAATGACCTTTCTACATGCATAGTAGAGGATAGGCAGATGGTTGATGAGAGACATCTTATCTTCCATTGTTATGATGGATCTTTCTTGATGAGCACTTCATTACTCAATGAGAATATTTTTCCTTCAGCATATTTGGATCCTTATGGGATCAACTTGGTCATTGAGGAGTGGTATTCATTTGGAGACCCCCAGGAGATTGCATTTCAACACCTCATGAAATGCAAAAATAGAAATATGATTTAGGAGGATGGTATTCTCCATTGGAGGGATGCCAATTTTGAGCATGATGATAGAAACTCACCATTTTTTGGATGGGTGATGTTGATGAGAAAGAGGCTAGGAAGCCACTTGCAGATCTATGACATAGGGTGGCAAGAGGAAAGCTACATTGGTTACTCTTGAAAGAGTTCGTTCATCATATGATATAGTCTATTTCAAAGAGTAGGTTGGTGGATGGAACTTGGAATGGCACTTACATCATATGGAAGCAAGGATTTTGGATATATTGGAGTGATGTGATATCTTTCATGTCAACCATCATGTTGTTGCTCCATAGTTTATATGGTGATGGTGTGGGGAGGCAAAAAGAGTTGTTGTTGCTTTGGAAACTCTTGGGAGAGTATGGGTTGATTTTCTCCAGCATGGTGTTAGAGTCGGTATCTTCATCCCTCCGTCAGAGATCAAATTTCTCTTGTTGCATTTCATTTAGGTGTCTCACTCAGTTCAGTCAGATGCATTCCATTAGGGGCATGGATCATCTGACGGTAGGGTCTTCTTACTCATGTTCCTCATGTCTGTACTTGCTGGTCTAATTTTGTTCACCGAAATCATGTACAGTCTTGTTTGGGCTCAAAATTGACAAAGAGTCATTTTAGGGTTATAGGTTTCATTAGGTCTAGAGTTTCGCGAGATTTGGTCTGCAAAATGTCTAATAATGTCAGCAGGCACATGAGGAAGTCTCAAATAATTTTCATTACATCATCATATTACTTGATAGTGATTCTTCTTCAAAACTCTGTTTTGAAGAAAAATCGTCAAATTCATCCTTTGTAATAAATGTAATGTAATTCTCAAAGTTGTTTTAGTGGTGAATTTCTTCAGGCACAACCCTAGTCGCCTTTGCCAAATTCCATGCCAGCTATCCTTGCAAGACAGACAAGAGACTCATCATTCAACTAAAAAATCAAATGAAGCAAAACAGACCTTCTTGAAAATTTTCAAAGTTTGCGCATTACAAAAGTGGGTTTGCCCAAATGAAAAATCAAAACTCCTTGATATATATAAGATATTTCAATTTCAAACTCCAATTGCATACCAAATACATCAAAAAGCCAAAGTGAAAACGTGAAGGAAGAAAAAGTCAGTGTGAAAGCCGAAACTGTGGTGAAGGTAACCTGCACGGTGCACTGGGCGTTGGGTGCGGTGCACATAACCTGCGCAGTGCATAGAGCCGTTCTACACAGTGTAAAATTGAACGTGCGCGGTGCATACAGTGTGCGCGGCGAACTGGGTTGTGCGCGCGACACATTGGCCCGAAATAAAAAATTTCTGCCAATCTTCTCCGAAATTCAATTTGCTTGGTTGCTCTATGCTTGAGTAAGTCAAAGTCATTCCCCTCTTGTCCATAACTCATGTTTTTTATTGTTTGAGTGAAATATAAAAGTTTGAATGTCAAAAAACACAAACCCTATCACTATGTTGAAGTGCCTCCTTAGGGTTTTGAAAGTGGAGTTTTAAAATTAGTTTTGGTGCCAATCTTTTCCATTCCTCACTATTTATTACTCCCCACCTTTTTTCCCATCTCCCATTATCTCATTACTATAGTCTATTTCCCTATCCCCTTACATCCTAAATCACTTATTCCTAAGCCCCATTTTCCTATCCCTAAGTCACTTCATTCCCTATCATTCCTATTTCCCATTTCATTTATAAAAATCCCCAAACCCCAGGAATTCCCAATTAGTTAGTGGCTATCCCTACACCTTTGATATCCCTTGATTGAATTTTATTATCCCCACTACCCTATTTCTCCACAGTCCCTCCCATATCACCACTTATTTGGCAACAAAATTCAAAGACATCAAACTCTTCATATTAACCTCAGGCAACGTAGATGAAGAAGGCATCGAGGAGGCGTGAAAAGGCATAATTTTGGCCGAAGCTTATTTGGCTGAGCATAGCACTTGATCAGGGATCTTCAACCCAAATTTCAAGTAATTTGGGAAAAATTTTGTCAATTTTGAATTTTTTGGTCACAAAATAGGTTTTTCTGCCCGACGCGTAGCGCCACCTTGCGCGCACTTATAATTGGCAACTCTTCAGGGGGAAAACTTTTCATTTCTAGATTTTTTATGAAAATTTATGCATGCTCATGGATTACCTAAGGATTTCATCAAGTTCTGGGTTGCCTAAAGGGTCAAAAACACCCTAAAAATGGCCTTTCTGCCACCTTTTCCACACACAGGAAGCAGTGTTGGGAGATTGAACTTTTGGAGGGGAAAATGGCAACCAAATCTAGAAATTTCACTTGGGTTGGAAAGTAGACAGGCAGGGTTTTCTAACGAGCTATCCTAAACTCAATTTGGACTTTGGTAAGGGCCTCAAAATCAGCTCCAAACTTTTGCTACGCATAGAGATTTTGGGCGCAGCGCATAGAGAATTTTGGCCTATTTTTCACTCAGCAACTCAGAATTTCGCCTAGTTTTGGCCAGTTTCACTTTTTCATGTAATTTTTGATGTACCTTGATGTAATTTCATTTCCATGATGTAATTTTGGCACATTTTTACTCATTCTAGAAGATTCATTCACCAAAAGGTGAAATGTAAGTGAATGGATCAGTTTCCTAGCATATAGAGGCAAGTTGTTTCATTGCCTATTTTCTAGTTCCTAGTTTAGATATGGTTGAAACAGCTCCTAGAATGATGAGCTCGACCCCTAGAGGCATGGGGAGGAGTTAGGCTTTTCTATATGATGTATTTTCTCAATCATTTTCAGGGTTGGACATTTGGGATTGCTTGGCACTTCATTGTACATTTCATCTCTGCACTTTTGGCAAAGGAATAGACCAGGGTTTGCAGCACTTTTTGGGATCCATGTGGCTCTGTGTTTTGATGGTGTGTTTCTCTATGTAACTGTAATTTCACTGATGTTTATGTGTATCATTTCCTCTCTCCTTTCTTCTTAGATTAAACAAATCAATGTTAAAGGTGGAATTCATTGGATTGCTCTGCTCTACCTTTAGTTTTGTTTAATTTTTCATGTTTTCATCTATTTGAGGAGGACTCTTGAGACCCTCTTTCCCTCTTCAGCTCCTCACCGGTCTGATCCATCCATTCATTCAATCTAAAGCATCAAAACAATTTCCTTCCTTGCCCCAATCAGAACTCTGCAAAAACTAGGCCTAATCCCCGCACCCAAAACTGCCTTTCCCTTTGATCCAACAAAAAACCCCCAAAAACACAATCAAACTCCTTCACTTATATACCTAGCCTAAAATTAGCATTATTTCAAGTCATCTCAAGCCCTATTGATCATTTTTGCTGAGATTGACCCAGAGAGAACCCTCTCCTGTTCTGGTAGGGTTGGCTACCAGACTGAGCGTGGTTTGATGTTACCCTGAACTCTGCCTTCCTTCAAATTTTCGAGAAGATGTCGTAGTACAACATATCACATGATGTAGGTAGGAGTAGGTGATGGCACTATCATGGTGCAAAGGGGATACTCCTTAGCCTTGGAGGATCAGGAGATACTTCCACTTTGGAAGGAATATCCCATATATAGCAGCATTATGATGGATGACTTTGACATGTGGTATGTCAAAGGATGGAGCTATGAGATGACAGTAGCCTTGTCACAAAGGCCAAAAACGTTGTCACTTGGGAGCTTGGCTTTTTTGATGAAGTGTCCCCGGGATCACTTCAAATATGATGCACTTGATGAAAAAGAAGGAGATGAGAGTGATGGAGTAGTCGATGGAGACAACTATTACCATGATATGATCTCATTGACTTGGATTCCCAAATATAAGGATAATTCTTTGCATACAACACATGGTTCATTCATTTCCATGGAGATATGTCATACCACTATGGATGACTCATTCATGGATATTATTTTTAGATTACTCTCAGTACATGGTAAGAATTGTGTTTTTGCACTTATTGATTATCTAACACATTATTTGTATTCTCTTACCATCTCTATACAATGCATTTCTCCACAAGAGGGCAAGCCTCTATTTGGGCTTCATGGTCATTTTGGGACCAACATCTGTGATGGAGAGAGCCATTCCTTGTATGGATTTGGGAAAGTGTTGTACTATTTCCTGTATGCTGAATGGATATACAATGCCATTTACTATTCCCTAGTAAGTGTGATGACATGCACAACTAGCAAATTGTTGGGAGACAACTTGCCACATCATGTTATGAAACTGCAGATGGTAAAACTGTGTTTTAACTACTTGAGAAACTATTGGTACCATCCAGCACTATGTAAAAACTTTAGTACTTCTTTCATTTGGATTCCCTATTATGATAATGTCATATTCATTTTATATGGGATGATTTGGGCAAGAACCAAAGAGTGGAACTATTAAGATCCTATTTCCTTTTTGCTTCATGAAGGCAACCTTATTGCATCCTATATTCAACAACAGCTCTACACTTATCATAAGTGGAGAAGGAGATAGCATTGGATGGAAAATTTGATCCATCATGTTCAACTATGCATCCCACCTACTTTGCAAGAGCTTAAGGTGGAGGAGATGTTTCATGAGTTTCCATGTTGGAGATTGACTCACTTCTTGTGGATGATAGCTTGGGGATGTAGGCTTCACATGCGAATGATAGTTCCCAATATGTTTCAAATTCCATGCCTCAAGAAGGCCTCTAGACCACACATAGTTGCTTCCATGGATATTCTACTTGTTCATGATGAGAGCCTATTAGGTCCTCGTAATTTGGCAGATTGGCAATGACCAAATGAACAAGGGTATCATCAAAACAGTTTTTGGAGTCCTAGGACCTAGCCTTCTTGGACTCAGAGAGGGCTCTCTCTATAAACATGTAAAGGATGTGATCTTGATTATTTTAAGGGTTTTGATTTTAGGCTAGTTATTAGGTTTAGGGTTTGTTTGTTTGTTTGGTTGGGTAGGTGGTTTATCAAGCAGAATAAGTAGAGAGAGAGAGGTTTAGACCATTGGGATATGGATTCTACCAAGGTCTTGAAAATTTTTAATAGTAGGATAAGGGTGTATCACAGGGGAAATCTAACAAAGTCAGATAAATCTAAAGGCTTGTGTGAATGAAGGTGAACAGAAAATTGTGAACATAGTAGGTGCATAAGGGAAATTAAGAATCCTTCAACAAATACATCAACAAGAATGGAATTTATGTTTACTAAGCATCAAGAAATAATCAAAGACAAGGCATACCAATAACTCTTTTGATCAAACCATAGAATTTAAGCATTAAGACAACGATCTAGTGAACTATAGAAGGAAAACAACTTGTAAATATTCTAGTGATTTCACTTTCAATCTAAGAAAACATCTAAGATAAACATATAGCAAAGATTAAAGAAGAGGAAACTCCTAACTTCATCAATCAAGCTATTAAGACCTCCAAAGAAACTTTTTAAGATGAGATATAGGGAATGGCAAATCATAAACCTCATTAGCTAAACTCAATCAGCAACACTTCAAAGTAAAGATCTTAAAAACAATTTTTAAGTAATAGAAAAGAGCAGGGCTAACCATAAATCACTTTGAAATTTGCTTCATTGAATAATTTATAAGATAAAAAAGCATGCATGGGTCTATAAAGCAACTAAGAATTCTCTAAACTGACCTAGCAGAAGAAAATATAGAAGTAGTGAATGACAAACAGAACTAAGTTGCCTCTAAATAACATTTCTTAGCCTAGAACATCTATCCTACTGCAATATAAATATGAAAAAAATGATAATACAAGAAAACATGAACTAAATAGGAACACATCACCATTTTAAAATGCTCAGGGATCCCACAAACAAGCCTTCGCTAATGTCAAACAATCCAAGCCATTCAAAAAAATCAGAGCCAATTTGTCTTCAATCTCCAAGTCTATGTATTACTCTCAATAATTTTCTAACGAACATGTATAATGAAACCTCAATTCTGTATTTAAAAATCAAGGAGGAATAAACCCTAATTAGGTCTCTATAAGCCTATTAATTAATCATAAATGTCACTTTTGTCTTTTGAGACCATGCAAGGCCCAAGGCACAAAATATCTTCTCGACCATTTTTGGCAAAAAAATTGACATTTAGGCTCCCAAAAACTTCAAAAATGTTTCCTAGCATACTTTGTTGAATTTTTTTTCCAGGGCACAACACTGAGATTTAAGGGTGTAATTTCCTGGCCAAGGGCGCAATGCCTGCACAGGAAAACTGGGTCACCTTGCGGCTGAAGTTTGAAGGTCTTCCCGATGTTGGAATGGGCTCCGTGATGGCTCGTTGGAACTCCTATTGAGTCTAATTAACAAAAATTCCCTTGGTTTTATGATTGGACCCCTTTAACCTATTCAAAAATCAAAACTCCCAAGGTTGTTAAAGGCACAGCGCCAGCCCTAAAAACTAGGCAGAAAGGTGAAATGTCAGGTGTTTTTGACCCTTTTGGAGGACCAAATCAACTCCAAATGACCTGAAATTTGGTGAGAATGTTGTACTTGAGCTGAGGATTCCAAAAATGTAAAATTTATCTCCTGCGAATGCCCTGAGAAAAAGCATAGTGCCCTTGGCCCTCCAAATCAGCAAAAACCAAAAATTTCCAAATATTTCCCAAAATTTGTAATTACCTTCCTCATGGGGTTTTGGATGCCTGTAGGGAAGCATCAACTAATATGTCAAGGTTTTCTTGGCCCTTTTACTCTTTTAGTGCTTGAAGTTTGGCAAGGGCTCCTTTGAGCTTGGACCTTGCAATTTGATTTCTAAATGCATAGTGCTTGGCCATCTTTTTCTGTAGGCCAAGGTCTCTTTGTGTCTTCTTGAGCTGCTTGTTTTCATCCTTATAATACTCAATAATATAATTTTCCATGCCAATATGTCTTTGTAGGTCTTTGACCTGAGCATCCTTGCTTTGGAGCAAGATTCTCGTAATCTTCTCCTCATCTTCATTTTTATTGTCAAGGTCAATGAGTTGGCACTCTTGTTTAGTTTGATGCTTTCCTCTCTTATCTCCAATGGTGACCTTCTCCTTTCCTTTGTCAAGCTTCTTTTTTGATGTAGAAGGCATGTCCCCTTGCCTTTTAGAGGCAGAAAACACATTCCTTTCTCCTCTTTTGTATGTCAAAGGAAAAGGTTCAATATTGTTTACCTCAGTGCCATATGTCTTGCTTCCATATTCATTTGGCTCATTGACATATTGGCTCACTTCTTCATTTGTATCATCATCCCTTTCTCCATCACTGATATAAGATTCACTATCTTCTCGATTTAGTGAGCTATTTCCAACCTCATCATCATCATTACCTTGGTTTCTTTCTTCATCATTTACCTCATATTCATTGACATCTAGCTCCATGTCTTCTCAACCTCTTTCTCCATTTGTGTTTTCACTACTAGAGGTGTCATCATTGGTTTCTACATTGTTTTCTTTTGCCTCTTCACTATTTTTTTCTTCTTCATTTTTCTCCTCATTACTGCTAGGAGCCTCACTATCTTTGGCACTGCTCTCTGCACTATCATCATTACCACTCTGAGGCTCATTGTTTTCACTGCCTTCTTGGCCATTATGACTGTTGTCATTATTGTCATTGCCTCCCTTCTTAATGCTACTTGCCTCTTTGTTGTGATCTTCACTGCTATTATCAGCCTTTTCATTTTCTTCACTATTATCATTAGCTTCAATGACATTTTGTTCCTTGGTGTCACTACAGTCATTAGCATCATCACTTTTCTCTTTGTCACTTTCTTCATTTGTATTCATACTGCCTTTTGCCTCTTCATCTTCAACATCATAATTTCCCTTATCGTCACTAGGAGCCTCACTATTTTCACTTTCATTATGGCTCTTAGTTTCACTGTCATGCTCTTTGTTGTGTTCCTCCTCACTTCTTATTTCCTCATCATTACTAACATCCTCATTTTCTTCTGTTTCCATGCTTTCTGCAATCTCTTCATCATTTTTTTCTTCCATGCTAACATCACTGCCCTTTTCCTCTTCATTTTCTTCCTCTTTACTGTCCCCTTCTTCATCATTTATTGATTTATCATTTCCTTTTCCTTCATGGTCACTTGATTTTTCATTTTCACTTTGTTCATTCCCTGATGCATTGGGAGAAGGTGAGGAAAGAAGGTTTTCCTGAGGTGAAGGCACATGGGTGGATGGTGAAACATGATCATCAAGAGGTGACGGAGGAGTTAGGATAGGAGGATGAGATGATGAGGGAACATTCTGCTGAGGATGGGGTTGTGGGTTTGTGAAGACCTCATAGGCAATGAAAACCTCCCATGTAATACTCTTTTGCTCTAATTGATGGATTACAACCATATTGATGAGAGAATGGAGAAAGAGGCTCTACATTTGTTGTGAAAGGTGTCTCTTTTTCACAATATAAGACATCTTATCAATAATCCTATAGAGATAATAGGGAAAATGTAGCATCTTTGCCCTAGTGAAGTGCATGAAAAATCTTATGTGGTAAGAATAAAGCCTAGAAAACCTTCCCTCACATGTAAAACATTTCATGATGATTCTCATCAAGGGCGCATATCTCTCCAGAAAATGTGAAAAGGGAAAAATGGATTTGCAGTCATCTTTGTATCTATGTTTTAGGAAAGGTTCATATTGGCTCAGGTCCAAATTAGCCTGCTTGAACCACCTTTCTCCCACACTAGGTATCCTAGTGGCAATAGAAATGGTATTTGAAGATATCTCAAATTTTACCCCCGCTAAATTTACTTGATTGTCACAAAGGTTAAGGATAAAAATCCTGGTCAGCTCACGATGACTTTGTACCTGTTGTACTCTTTCACAAAAGTCAAAACACCCCACATTCTGGAAACATGAAACACTCATAGGAGAGGCCATCAACTCCAAGGTGTTCAGTGGCTCAAACCTATTTATTCTTCCACCTCTATGTTGATGTCTTCTTGGCACTTGGCCTACCTCACCACTGTCACTATTACCTGCCCTTGACATTTTGATTTCACTGTTGCCTTGAAAACCAAAACCCTAACTTTGCTTGTGAAATTATATGAAGAGGGTAAATGAGACGCTGATGAAAAAGGAATTTTTTTACCATTGGAGGAGTAAATGAGTGAGGGTAGGGTGTATTAATATGAGTGAGAGGTAAAGGGAGACAAACTTGATGACCACCCTACTGATTTGTAAATAAAAACTCTGCTTGGACAAACATAGCTCCTATGTCAAATTTTGAAATGGAAAAGAGTAAGGGAAATTCAACCTTATTTTAGTAAGGGACAGAGCTATTTGGCTTGGATGGATGGCCAATTTAAAATAAAATGTAACCACCCCAAATCTACCCCTGCCTTAATTTTTATTTCCTTGTTTGCAGATGAAAGAGGTTTTAATGACAATTAGCTCATCTCCTTAGGGTTTATTTCTTCAACCAAAATGAAAAAACCTTGAAGAGAAGGTGATGGATTGTACTTACCCCTTGAAGGTGTTTGAAAACCCTAGGAGGTAGTTGAGGAAAATTCTGAGTTGATTCTAGGGTTTGAACATGTGCAGAGTCCCTCCTAGAAAAACGTGCAACACCTAAACGCACTGTCGGGTGGCTGAACGCGTTGTCGGGTCTTCTAGGTGAAAACAACAGCACTTGCCAGCTTTCTTGGGCTGTCGGGCCTGTCGGGCCTGTCAGGCCGGGCTAAAATTCCATTCCAGGCATGCAACATGTGCACGATGGGCCAGTCGAGCAAGGCTACACACGGATTTTGAACGAGTTGTCGAGTCGGTAGTGTTGAACGTGTAGCATTTGAACAAGGTGTGAGGCCTGTCGGGCCTACCGGGCAAGGTTGCACGCATAGTTTGAATGGGGTGTCTGGCCTACATAGGTAAATGCGTAGCATGCACTTATAGGCATGCAGCATACAACTATTTTTCACGGGGATACTTCCCAGGTGCACAGCGCATGACTCCAGGCGCGCAACGTTTCTGAACTTGACCAAATATGCTAGAAACTCACAATTTTCTCTTTGATTACCTTTGATGATCTTTGCAAGAGCAGAATGAGTTTGTGAAGGGTAGATAGGGCCTTTATAGGTATAGAAAATTAATTTTAAATGTAAAACCCACTTTTCTAATGTTTTTCAAGCCTTTTGAATTTTCACTAATATTTCTTTGACCCTTTTTCTATAGGTGAACAAATACTTACTTGGCCTTTGATCTTTGGGAGTTTGACATATTCATTTGATATTTTCTCTAGGGGCTGCACTTAGGAGGATCTTCCAAGCTTCTTGTGTTTTTCATCATAATATTAAACTTTTATTTATCACCTTTCTTACTGACCCTTTGCACTGTTTGTAAGCAGATTTTCTCCATTTATAAACTTGGTGAATTTTGACTCCTATAATTTTTTAGGCTTGATATGTTTTCCTTTGACAACCTTAGGAATTTAAACACAAAGCAGTATACTCAAAACTTCCTTTTTTCCTTTGAGGCAGTGAGACATCACCTTGGCAAAAATTTCGGGATGCTTGTTCACAGCAGTTCCTCGAAAATCTTCCTTTTTTGCATCATGATATTTAATTTGATCATTTTAATCATTTTTAGGCATGACAACTCTCGTTTGGAATTTTCGCACAGTAACAACTTCAACATTTCTCTCATTCCATTATGAGGTCTAACTCAACTCTTTAGCTTCTCTGAATGACCTTTTGCTCTGTTTGTGTGCAGGTTTTCTTAAATGGTAAAGCTCACTTCCTTTTGGCCTATTGATGCCTTTCAACATTTGCTTGACAGGTGACTATGAGAACCTTGTCTTCACCTTTCTCACTAATCCTTAGGCATGATAAACTCACCTTTTGACAAGCATTATGAAATTCAAGATCATGCTTATTACCTTCTTTGGCCACTTCTGTTTTGCAGGTGCCTGAATTTATAATTTAAAACTTTCCCATTGATACTCTTGACCTCCTTGTTCTATAGATTTTGTTTGAGTCAAATGATTGACTGTGCTTTGGATTTTTTATGTCCTTCAACACTCTCACTCAACAGGTGTCATGAAAACCTTGAAGTGACGCTTCCCCTCTGATCTATGAAACATGCTAAATTCACTTTGACACCTTAGGCACTTACACAGTAGCAGTATCTTCAAAACTTGTATGTTCTTACCTTGGAGCTCATACCATGTTTTTCTATATTTTTACCACTGAGTGTAAATGACTGAAATGGTGGCTTGACCCTCCATTATGTGATTTACTGCATTGGATCCTTGCTTGGCACACTGCTGGCCCAATCAGGCTTAGAAGCCCTGATTCTTCTTGAACACAAACTGCTCCCTTTATCTTTGTTGTGCATGTCTTCATTGAGAAGCAGGCCTCTTACCTTACCAATTCTCTACTGATAGTCACTTTAACACTCCTGCAAAAATGTCAAAATGCACAGTTACCTTTTGTAGAACTTGAACTTGACAAGGTGGTCTTCTTAGGATATTTTCTGATCTTTATTGACAACCATGTACTGATCTTGTTTTTCATTTGAACCAACTTCTAGCACAAGAAACTCAGAGCTTAAAACACCAATGATGGCCCTACAACCTATGAAACCCTAATGACCTAGTGGAGGGTTCTTTGACTTTGCCTTTGACTAAAATCTGGTTTAAGATGTTCAAGTGTAAAAGCATATTTTTTGACAACTTGATATATTTAAAATCCAAAATCTAATGTACTTGATTTATCTAAAGAGCCTACAGAGATGGTTTTGAGACCATCAACCCTTGAGGAACCTGGTGAACATGGAAAGGAAGGGCTGTTTGGTAACCCTAGATTGGAAGTGGAGTGATGAGGCAAAGATAAAACAGAGTGATGAGGTTATAGGTGGGAAAATAGGAAATAGAGGAGTGGCACAAGCCCATGAGGGGTCTTTTAGAAGTGGTAGGTTAACCATGGAATGGAAAAAAAGTAGAATAGTGAAAATTTTGGTATAAGGGTAATGAAGCCAGTGAGATTTCTAAAACTCACAATATTCAGGAATCTTGTTTTTAGAATTCTAGAACTGATATTTAGTCATCCACGGATAGTAAAAATTACTGATGACTAACAGTGGCTCCACTTGGGGAGGGCAGCTCCTTTTCAGGAGGTGTCCAAGAACTCAGAGCTCAAATCTCTGGATTTTGAAGACCAGTGCCTAACTTTTACTTTGCAGATATATTTCCTTCATTTGTTGATTTTCTCTTGAAGGTATGATTTCAAAAAATCTCAAAACATGATTTCTTCAACCTCATTTCTACCTACCCATCCTACTTTGTCTAACATTTTTCTTCCTTTGGGTGCACTTGGACTGGAAAACCCTTGACATTCTTTTTTCTTTGAAAACATAAAACAAAAACTATCTACTTGTACTCTTATCACTCCCAAGAGTTCAGATTAGGCTGATGAACTCTCTTAGTCTCTACCTAGTCTACTTATTTGTCAAGATTACGCTGTTTGACAAACTTTTCTTCTTAATCTATTGACATGAAATTGAAAACATGACTAAACCAGGATTGAGCAATCTAATTTTCCATGGGCTGTGGCATTCGGACAAGCTACACACAAACATTATTTTTGTACAATCAAAACTAGAAAACATGAGGGCTATTATCTATAATTTGTTAGGCATCCCTATCTTTCTCTTTGATTCGGATTTGTGCTTTAAGAACTAGCAATATTTTCCTAATCTAATCTACTGAAAATTCAAGCTTAAGTGGTTTGACAAGTCTTCCTTCACTAACCTATCAACAGAAATTTAAAACATGTTTATTCATGATTAGGCTAGATGACTGAACAAGGTTCTTTCTTCTGAACTAGTAATGGCATTTAGGCTTGCACACTTTCAACAACACTCTTTTTGGGTATGGGGCTGTACCTATTCTTTTTCTACCCTCTTTTACTTCTTTTAATGTTTTTGTGTTTTTTTTTCTCTTATTTTTCATCAATCGATGTTATGTACAATGAATGAAAGCTTAAAACTAGGAAATTTGACAAAAATAGTGTTTGAGGATCCTGCCATTGACAAGACCTCCAAATACCTCTACTACATCCAACTCTTGTAAAAATAAAGCATTGTTACCTCTAACTGAGTGAATGATGTAAGGACCTTTCCACAAATTTTCAAACTTGCCATGCTTTCCTTTGTCTTCTCTCCTTGAATCCTATTTCAAAACTTTATCTCCAATTTGGAAATCATTTTCCTTGGTTCTTTTGTCAAATATATTCTTGATGTTCTCTTGCACTACTTGTGTTATGTTGTAAACTTCCTCTCTTGACTGCTGCAAATGAATGGTTTGGTTCAACCTTCTTTGCATGTCATTTTCTTCTGATTTCACCTCTTGAAGAAGTTTCATAATTGGAACTCCCAAAGATGTTGGTAAAATTGCATCCATGCCATACACTAGCTGATAGGGCATATTGATAGATTTCTTAGTTGTTAGTCTATCAGCCCATAGTGCATGCACAAGTTTTCTATGCCATGATTTTTTGTTCTCTTCCAATAGTTTCTTGATGATGTTCACCAAAATCTTGTTATAGGACTCAGCCAGTCCATTACCTTGAGGGTAATAATAAGTAGAATTTCATAGTGTGATGTGATACTTGTAGTAGAAGTCCACCATTCTCTTGGAATTAAATGCTGTAGCATTATCGGTGATGATATTTTTGGGACAACCAAATCTGGACAAGATGTTGGTTTCAAGGAATTTTATGATGACTGAGTCGCTAGCATTCCTTGAAGGGATGACTTCTATCCATTTGGTGAAATAATCAGTAGTAGTGAGAATCCAATTGTGTTGGGTAGATGAGGTAGGGTGGATTTCACCAATGAAATCTAAACCCCATTGTTGAAAAGGAGTTTCAACATTGATAGGATGCAAGGGAAAAGGGAGTAATTTTCTCTTGCCATCAAAGATGTGGCATTTATGGCAAGTTGCAACTAGCTTGTGTATGTCAGGGAAAAGAGTGGGCCAATAGTATCCAGCTCTAAGGATTTTGTTAGCTGTGGTTTTCTAGTATAGGTGACCTCCACACTCTCCCTTGTGAAACTCATGCATAATTATATTTGCATCATCTTCAAGCAGACATTTAAGAAATATGCCAACAGAATTTTTCCAATACAAAGCTTTATCTATGATGCAGAAATTTAAAGCCTTTTGTTTCAAGAATCTAGCTTTTGTTTTGGATAAGGTGGGAGGAGCATTAAGATAAAGAAGCACATATAAAATATTAGCATACCAAGATGAATTCAGAAATAATTCTTCAATGGGTGGAGCTATGAACTCTTCCTATTCCTCTAATGCATCAATCATACTCATGTCTAGTGCTTGAAAATTTAATTCAGCCATGAGTTTTGCAAGTCTTTGTCCTTTAATCAGTTTACTGGGTCTGATTTCCAAATCATATTCTAAGATAATAGCAATCCATTTACCCCTTTTTCCATCCGGGTCTTGATTTAGAATGTCTTTAACAATTGTATGTGGAAAAAAATCTATGACATGGGAATGCAAAATGTAAACTCTAAAGTCTTTCAATGCTTTGACCAAGGCAAAGTCTTGTTTCTCCATGATATTATATTTTAGAGGTGCATCCCTCAATTCTTTGCTAAATAAATCTATGGGCTGTTCTCATCCCATCATGTTCTTTTGAAGCAATACTGCAGAAATAGTATGTTCTGATGCAAAGGAGAAAATGAAGAAACCTTTGGTAAAGTTGGGGCTGATTAGACCCGGTGTATGGGTGAGTGCTTGTTTTACTAGTTCAAAGGATTGTTTGGCTTCCATGGTCCACTTGACACCTACTTCTCTTTTCAGCATGTTTGTGATATTTCTTAGGATTTTAGCGAGGTTAGGAATGAACCTTCTCAAGAATTTTATCCTTCCAATGAAAGATTGTAGCTATTTAATGTTTCTAGGATGGTTGATTTGTAGTATACCTTCAATCCTTTTGGGGTCTATTTTTATCCCTTCTTCATAAATGATGTGGCCTAAGAGTTTTCCTTCTTGAAGACCAAGCAATGTTTTCTTAGGATTCAGATATAGGCCATACTTCCTACACTTCTCAAAGACCTTTCGCAAATGAACTAGGTGTTCTTCATCAGTTTTAGAATAGAAAGTGATGTCATCAAGGTATATCACTATGAAGTAACCTATGTCTTCAGAGAAAGCTATGTCCATGGATCTTTGAAAAGTAGCCCCCGCATTCATCAATCCAAATGGAATTTTTACATACATGAATGTGCCCCAAGGTGTTGTGAAAGTGGTTTTGTGTTGATCACTTGGCAGTACTAGTACCTAATTGTACCCCAAAAAGCCATCGAGCAATGATATTCTCTTAGAACCTACCACCCTTTGTGGTATATGATCCCTTTTGGGTAAAGGGTAGTTTCCCTTTAGGGAGGATTTGTTTAAGTTTCTAAAGTCTATGCACAACCTGATCTCCCCTGTTTTCTTTCTTACTAACACAAGGTTAGAAACCCATTCTGAGTACCTAAGTGGGACTATGATACCAACATCGTACATCTTCTTTATTTCCTTTTCAACTAGAGGTACTAGGACGAGGTTTATTCTTCTCAATTGTTTCTTGAATGGTTTCTGATTTTCCATGAGAGGAATTTTATGTTCAATAATGCTAGTGTCCTAGGACCTCAATTCCTCATACCCCCATGCAAAAACATTTTTAAACTCTTTGAAAAGCTCTATATATTTCTATTTTATGTGAGGAGGGAGAGTTTTGGACAACTTCATCATTTTTGGTTTTTCTATGCTGCCTATGTTGCACTCTTCCACATCAGTTTCGGTGGTTTCTATTTTTGGCTTTCTAGCAATATCATTAAAGTCAAACAACTCTTCTAAAGGGGTAAGACATCTTGGTAATGAATCATCTTTGCATTGTACCACCTCGAGGTCCTTTTGATCCGAGTCCCTAGAAAATTATGCCTCATGAAAGTGCCCTTGCATATTTACATTAGCATTAGGAAATGGCTCTGTTTTTGTTGTTTTTTTTTTACTTGAGCAATATTTTTCATGTTCTAAGCTTGGTTTTGGTATTGCAAATTCATTTTTAGATTGCAAAAAATCATCAAGTTTTTTATTTCCCTCAAACACTTTCCAGTATGTTTTTAGGTACTATAGGCATGTTTTTCACTTTTACAATGTATTGTTCATTGGCATGGGGTACTTGGCAAGTGCTGGCAGCAAAGGCCATTTCATTGGCAAGGGTGTTTTGAGCTCTAGGAATGGAAGTAAGTTCATACTTCTCAAAAGTTTTCAAAAGGGCTAAGACTGCATTCCTATACTCTCTTAGCCTAGGATTCTTGGTTGAATATTGACCCTTGACTTTTCTAATGATCAGCTCGGAATCTCCCTGTATAGAATTTTTCTTGGCTCCTATGTCTCTTAGCAAATGTAAACCAAGGAGAAGGGCCTCATACTCTGCAATATTGTTAGTGCATTGAAAGTCTAGTTTGTAGGAGTGGCCTTCATTGGTGTTCTGTGTCCAGACACTAGCTCCCGAACCATATTTTCCACAGGAGCCATCAAAGCTCATGTTCCAAAGTGTTTCAAGTTCAACTTCGCCATTATGTTTCTTTTCAGGGCTGCTACAGTTTTTTCTTTCAAGTTCTTCATTCAATGTTTGGTTTGACTGTTGTGGTAGGCCTAGATCTTTCTCAAATTCATTTACTTGTTCCTCAATGTCATCTTCATTATATAATATAAATGATTCAAGGTTTGAATGGATGGAATAAAGAGGGGTGTTGTTTGTCCTATCTTGGCTGCTAAAAATATATTTCATGTGTGATTCCCGGTACAATATCCTTATTTGGTTAAAGACCGGGATGGTAGCATAGGACATGTAAATTTGGAGATTCCCTTGAAGCTTGGCTCCCCACGATCTAGATAAAAGCATGACATACCTGGGGGAAATGTCAGCCACTACAATGTCCATGACTAGGCTTTTGGTAGGTATTTGTGCCAGATTGACATACAGATCCTTGATTAGACCCAAACATTTGACTCTACTCAAATTGAAAGAGTACAAGTCCTTGTAAGGTTTGGTTATTTCTAGGCCCATTCTATCCATCACTACCTTGGGCATGAGATTGTGTGAGGCACCGGAGTCTAGCATAGCATTGTGCAAGATTTTGTAATGAATGTTTAGGCTAAAATAGAAAGGAGGGACAAATCCTTCTTGATATTTTCCCTCTACCTCAGGTCCAAACAACAACTCTGTTTTGTCATCAGTTAAGTTTAGAGTGTCAATTCCATTTCCCATGTTCAAATATTTTAACATTTGGGACCTATATACATCCTGAGTTACTAGCTCAGCAAGGGGTATGATTATTTTGATTTTGGAAATCTCACCCTCGAAACTGAAATGTGCTAGTGTTTTTGGTATATTTACATCAGTTTTGTCACACATAATCTTTTCATCCATTTTGGTTTGCTAAGTTTTATTAGGACTATCATTTAGAACAGTTTTACCAGGGCCACTAATTGATGAACTAGGGCAGCTTGGGTCACCATTTGATTGGCTGGTTTTTTCTTTGTTTGGATCAGATTTCTTAGCCATGGTGTTTTTTTTCTCTGTTGTATTCTTCATTATGTTCACAGGGGTCTTTTTAACAACAGTTTCTTGTTTTTTTGTCTTGGAGGCCTCTTGGTTTTTCTTACTCCTAAGTCATATTTCCTATGGACCTCCATTATGGCATTTTCAAATCCCAATTTATACTCTTTAGACTCATAGTTTTTCTATCATTTTGGTTTGAGGAAAAGAACCCTTGTTCTTCTTCTGTGAGAAAAAAATCACCCTCATTGTCAGAGCCTATCAATTTTACATGGTTTTCTTTTGGTTGTTCAGTCTCTCTTTCCTCCTCATCCACATAATTGTCTTGGAAAGGAGGCCTAATCTATTTTCCATCTGTCTGATTTGGGGAGGGTCTCTTCTGAAGTTCTGATTTCTATTTCTATTTTTTGGATTTGGTTGATTTTCCCTAGGAGGTGCTCTTTCATTCAAGTTGATCCTCTCCATCATTCTTTCCATTACCCTCATTAGATTTTCAATCTTGGCATCAAATGTGGAGGCCATGGTTTCATCTTTGTATGTGACTTTATTTTCTGACCTCATCTTAGCTCTCTTCTCAATTAGGTTGGCCTCTATACTCACAGCTCCCGTTTTCATGTCTTCTAAGGTTAGGGGGTCTCTTTCTCTCAATTGGTAGGTCATGTATAGATCAAAGCCTTCTAGAAATTTCACTAGTGCTAGGCCTTGTGGGGGTTTCATCTGCGGTGGGAGAGCATTGTACACACTATTGAACCTAGTGCAATAGTCTTGGACACTTTCCTTGATATTTATCTTAAGGTTGTTATATTCTGAGAGGATTTGGAGAGGGTTTTTCTTAATCTCCCATTTGTTTATGAATGTCTGATAGAGGGAAGGGAGGTCATGTATGCTGTTAGGGGTCAATATTTTGAACCATTTATTGGCTTCTCCTCCTAAGCTTTGGGAAAACATCCTCATTTTTATTGTCTCCTCTTCTATCTCCTGATAGTCAAAGGCATCATTCGTCCTATCTACATGCTGTTGGGTGGTGGTAGATTCAGCTTCGGTAAAGTGAGGTATTTTAGATTGGTTGTCTTGAGGCATGGGCACTAAAGTTTGGGGTAGAACTAATGGGGAAAACCATGCTACCATGATTGGAGGTAAATGAAACCAAGGAGGGTTTGTGAGAGGATGTGGAGGGTGAAGTGGAGTGTTTTGCATAGTGGATGGGTGAATGGGGGTGGCAGATGTACTCATACCAACAAACTGAGATTCAACAAATTTGGAATGGAAAGAGCCAAAGTTTTGGAGAAGCTAAAAATCAGGGGGAGTGGAAGGAGATGCTTCTCTACTAGGACTCCGCTGCAAATCTATGGGCTCAAGGTTTGTCTGGTTGATCCCACTCTGAGACTTAGTCCTAAAAGGGTTCTTTCTATGGTATAAGTAAAACTAGGGATCTAGTAAGGCTATGAGGTTTTCAGGGACAAAACTTGCTTTGTGAATGGTCCTAATAGTAGTTGAATCTTGGGATCTAGAATTTTTCCACAAAATCTTTTCTAGGTCATCAACTATGGTAGGAGGGTTAGGGTTAGGATGAGATTTGGTCCTAATCCTTTGTGAAGCCAGATTTCAAACTCAATAATGCAGAAAGGCTGAAGCTTTAGGAGTGTCTTGAAAACTGACCTGTCTGCAAAGATACTAAGCTCACACAAAGAGTGACTAGGTTTTAGATTGTTATGATTGATTAGTGCATTCCCAGGTGAGTCTATGGAAGCTAATGAAGTTAGTAGGTCTACTAGAGGCTAGTGGAGTCGTCGGGTGGATTTTTTTTACTGCTTTGATGATATATACTTGTGTTCCACCACCAAAAATTGACAAAAACCAATCTAAAGATGTTTCTGGGGTTTTCTGAGTTTATTTATACAACACTAAGACTTTAATGAATTTTCTCCAGTTGAGACATCATGTTGCTAGTATGGTGAATAAAATAGATAGTACTCTTGGGTAAAACTTGAGCTTTTAAGTTTGACAGAGGTTTTCTGAGTTCTTTAAGGAGGTCTAAGTTTGTTTCTTACTCAATGTCCCACCGTGATCGCCATTATGTTAGGTCCTCATTATTTTGCGGATTGGCAATGACCAAATGAACAAGGGTAACATTAAACCAGTCTTTGGAGTCCTAGGACCTAGCCTTCTTGGACTCAGAGAGGGCTCTCTCTATAACCATGTAAAGGATGTGATCTTGGTTGCTTTAAGGGTTTTGATTTTAGGCTAGTTATTAGGTTTAGGGTTTGTCTGTTTGTTTGTTTAGTTATGTGGTTTATCAAGCAGAATAAGTAGAGTGAGAGAGGTTCAGACCAATGGGCTATGGAGTCTACCAAGGTCTTGAAAAGTTTTAATAGTAGGACAAGGGATCACAGGGCAAACCTAACAAAGTCAGATAGATCTAAAGGCTTATGTGAATGAAGGTGAACAACAAATTGTGAACATACGGTAGGTGCAGAATGACATTTAAGAATCCTTCAACAAATACATCAACAAGAATGGCCTTTATGTTTACTAAGAATCAAGAAATAATAAAATACAGGGCATACCAATAACTCTTTTGATCAAACCATAGCATGTAAGCATTAAGACAACAATCCAGTGAACTATAAAAGGAAAACAACTTGTAAATATTCTAGTGATTTCACTTTCAAGCTAAGAAAAAATCTAAGATAAACATATACCAGAGATTAAAGAAGAGGGAACTCCTAACTTGATCAATCAAGCTATTAAGACCTCCAAAGAAACTTTTTAAGATGAGCTATTGGGCATGGAAAATCATAAACCTCATTAGCTAAACTCAATTAGCAACACTTCAAAGTAAAGACCTTAAAAACAATGTTTAAGTAATAGCAAAGAGTAGGGATAACCATAAATCACTTTGAAATTCACTTCATTGAATCATTTCTAAGATAAAAAAGCATAAGTGGCTCTAGAGAGCAACTAAGAATTCTCTAAACTGACCTAGCAGAAGAAAACATAGAAGCAGTGAAGGAAAAACATAACTAAGGTGCCTCTAAATAACATTTCTCAGCCTAAAACTTCTGTCCTACTACAGTAGAAAGATGAAAAAAATGATAATACAAGAAAACATGAAATAAATAGGAACACATCACCATTTAACAATGCTCAGGGATCCTGCAAACAAGCCTTCTCCAATGTCAAACAATCCAAGCCATTCACAAAAATCAGAGCCAATTTGTCTTCAATCTCCAAGTCTATGTATTACTCTCAATAATTTTCTAACCAAAATGTATAATGAAACCTCAATGATGTATTTAACAAGCAAGGAGGAATAAACCCTAATTAGGTCTTTAGAATCCTATTAATTAATCATAAATGTCACTTTTGTCTTTTGAGACCATGCAAGGCCTAAGGCACAAAATATTTGATGCAAAATACCTTCTCGACCATTTTTGGCAAAAAAATTGACATTTAGGCTCCCAAAAACTTCCAAAATGTTTCCTAGCATAATTTTTTGACTTTTTTTTGCCACGGCGCAGCACTAATATTTAAGGGTGCAATTTTCTAGCCAAGGGCACAATGCCTGCATAGGAAAACTGGGTCACCTTGCAACTGAAGTTTGAAGTTCTCCCCGATGTCAGAATGGGCTCCGGGATGGCTCATTGGAAAGCCTGTTGAGTCTAATTTACAAAAATTTCCTTGGGTTTCTTATTGGACCACTTTAAACTATTTAAAAATAAAAACTCCCAAGGCTAGTAAAGGCACAACGCCAACCCTGAAAACTAGGTAGAAAGGTGAAATTTCAGGTGTTTTTGACCTTTTTGGAGGACCAAACCAACTCCAAATGACCTAAAATTTGGTGAGCATGATGTAATTGAGCCGAGGATTCCAAAAATGTAAAATTTACCTCCTAAGGATTCCCAGAGAGAAATTGCAGTGCCAAGGGCGCTGCGCCCTTGGCCCTCCAAATTAGCAAAAACCAAAAATTTCCAAAAATTTCCAAAAATTTGCAATTACATTCCTCATGGGGTTTTGGATGCCTATAGGGAAGCGTCAAATAATATTTTAAGGTTTTATTGGCCCTTTTCCTCTTTGAGTGATTGAATTTCAGCAAGGGCTCCTTTGAGCTTGGCCCTTGCAATTTGATTTCTAAATGCATAGTGCTTGGCCATATTTTTCTGTAGGCCAAGGTCTCTTTGTGTCTTCTTGAGCTGCTTGTTTTCATACTTATAATACTCAATAATATAATTTTCCATGCCAAGTTGTCTTTATAGGTCTCTTATCTAAGCATCCTTGCTTTGGAGCAAGATGCTCGTAATCTTCTCCTCATCTTCATTTTCACTATCAAGGTCAATGAATTAGCACTCTTGTTTAGTTTGATGCTTGCCTTTCTTATCTCCAACAATGACATTCTCCTTGCATTTTTCAAGATTCTTTTTTGATGTATAAGGCATGGCCCCTTGCCTTTGAGAGGCAGAAAAAACATGTCTTTCTCCTCTTTTGTATGTCAAAGGAAAGGTTCAATATTGTTTACCTTAGTGCCATATGTCTTGCTTCCATCTTTGTTTGTCTCACTTCTTCATTTGTATCATCATCCCTTTCTCCTTCACTGATATCATCTTCACTATCTTCTTGGTTCTGTGAGCTATTTCCAACCTCATCATCATCATTACCTTGGCTTCTTTATTCATCATTTACCTCATCTTCATTGACATCTAGCTCCATGTCTTCTTGACCTCTTTCTTCATTTGTGTTTTCACTGTTAGAGGTGTCATCATTGGTTTCTGTACTGTTTTCTTTTGCCTCTTCACTGTTTTCTTCTTCTTCATTTTTCTCCTCATTACTGCTAGGAGCCTCACTTTCTTTGGCACTGCTCTCTGCACTATCATCATTACCACTGTGAGGATCATTGTTTTCACTGCCTTCTTGGCCATTATGACTGATTTCATTATTGTCACCGCCTCCCTTCTTACTGATGCTTTCCTTTTTGCTGTGATCTTCACTACTATTATTAGCCTCTTCATTTTCTTCACTATTATCATTAGCTTCACTAAAATTTTGGTCCTTGGTGTCACTGAAGTCATTAGCATAATCATTTTTCTCTTTGTCACTTTCTTCATTTGTATTCATACTGCCTTCTACCTCTTCATCTTCAACATCATCGTTTCCCTTATCATCACTAGGAGCCTCGATATTTTCATTTTCATTATGGCTCTTAGTTTCAATTTCATGCTCTTTTCTATGTTCCTCCTCACTGCTTCTTTCCTCATCATTACTAACATCCTCGTTTTCTTCTATTTCCATGCTTTCTACACTCCTTTCATCATTTGTTTCTTCCATGTTGACATCACTGCCCTTTTTCTCTTCATTTTCTTCCTCTTTACTTTCCTCTTCTTCATCATTGCTTGATTTATCATTGCCTTTTCCTTGATGTTCACTTGATTGTTCATATCCACTTTTTCCATTGCCTAATGTGGTGGGAGAAGGTGAGAAAATAATGTTGTCCTAAGGTGAAGGCACATGGGTGGATGGTGAAACATGCTCATCAGGAGATGATGGAGGAGTTAGGATAGGAGGATGAGATGATGAGGACACATTCTGCTAAGGATGGGGTTGTGGGTTTGTGAAGACGTCATGGGAAATTAAAACCTCCCATGGAATACCCTTTTGCTATAATTGATGCATTACAACCATCTTGATGATAGAATGGTGAAAGAGGCTCTGCATTTGTTGTGAAGGGTGTCCCTTTTGCACAATATAAGACATCTTATCAATACTCCTATAGAGATAATAGGGAAAATGTAGAATCTTTACCCTAGTGAAGTGCATGAGAAATCTTATGTGGTATGAATAAAGCCTAGAAAACCTTCTCTCACATGTAAAATATTTCATGATGATTCTCATCAAGGGCGCATATCTCTCCAGCAAATGTGAAAAGGGAAAAATGGATTTGCAGTCATCTTTGTATCTAGGTTTTAGGAAAGGTTCATAGTGGCTCATGTCCAAATTAGCCTACTTGAACCACCTTTCTCCCACACTAGGTATCCTAGTGGCAATAGAAATAGTATTTCAAGATAGCTCAAAGTTTACCCCCACTAAATTTACTTGATTTTCATGAAGGTTAAGGATAAAAAGCCTAGTCAGCTCAGGATGACTTTGTACCTGTTGTACTCTTTCACAAAAGTCAAAACACCCCACATTCTGGAAACATGAAACTTTCATAGGAGAGGCCATCAACTCCATGGTGTTCAGTGGCTCAAACCTATTTATTCTTCCACCTCTGTGCTGATGTCTTCTTGGCACTTGGTCTACCTCACCACTGTCACTATTACCTTCCCTTGACATTTTGATTTCATTGTTTCCTTGAAAACCAAAACCCTAACTCTACTTGTGAAATTATATGAAGAGGGTAAATGAGATGGTGATGCAAAAGGCAGTTTTTTGCAAGTGGAGGAGTAAATGAGTGAGGGTAGGGTGTATGACTGTGAATGAGAGGTAAAGGGAGACAAACTTGATGACCACCCTGCTGATTTGTAAATAAAAACTCTGCTTGGAAAAACTTAGCTCCTATGTCAAATTTTGAAATGGAAAAGAGTAAGGGAAAGTCAATATTCTTTTAGTAAGGGACAGAGCTATTTAGATTGGATGGGTGGCCAATTTCAAATAAAATTTAACCACCCCAAATCTACCCCTGTCTTAACTGTTCTTTCCTTTTCTGCAAATGAAAGAGGTTTTGATGAAAATTATCTCATCTCCTTAGGGTTTATTTCTTCAACCAAAATCACAAAACCTTGAAGAGAAGGTGATGGATTGTACTTACCCCTTGAAGGTGTTTGAAAACCCTAGGAGGAAGTTGAGGAAAATTTTGATTTGATTTGAGGGTTTGAACAGGTGCAAAGGCCCTCCTGGCCAAACGCGCTGTCGGGTGGCTAAACGCGTGGTCGGGTCTTCTGGGTGAAAACGCACAGCGCCTGCCGGCTTTCTGGGCCTGCCGGGCTTGTCGGGTTGGGTTGAAATTTCATGCCAAGCACGAAGCACATGCATGATGGGCCGTTCGGGAAAGGCTGCACACAGATTTTGAACGAGTTGTCAAGTCGATAGTGTAGAATGCGTAGCATTTGAACAAGGTGTGAAACCTGTCGGGCCTGTCGGGCAAGGCTTCATGCAGAGTTTGAATGGGGTGGCGGGCCTGCATGGTTAAACGCACAACATGCACTTATAGGTGTGTAGCGTAGAGCTATTTTGCATGGGGAGACTTCCCATGCATGCAGCATTTCTGAACTTGTCCAAATTTCCCAGAAACTTACAATTTTCTCTTTGACTGCCTTTGATGATCTTTGTAAGAGCAGAATGAGTTGCTGAAGGGTGGAGAGGGCCTTTATACGTTTAGAAACTTAATTTTAAATGTAAAACCCACTTTTCTAATGTTTTTCAAGCCTTTTGACTTTTCATTGATATTTCTTTGACCCTTTTTCTACAGGTGAAAAAAATACTTACTTGGCCTTTGCTCTTTGGGAGTTTGACATATTCATTTGATATTTTCTCTAGGGGTTGCACTTAGGAGGATCTTCCAACCTTCTTTTGTTTTTCATCATAATATTAAACTTGTCTTTCTCACCTTTATTACTGACCCTTTGCACTGTTTGTAAGCAGATTTGCTCCATTAATAAACTTGGTGAATTTTGACTCCTGTAATTTTTGAGGCTTGATATGTTTTCCTTTGACAACCTTAGGAATTTAAACAAAAAGAAGTATCTTAAAAACTTCCTTTTTTCCTTTGAGGCAGTGATACATCACCTTGGAAAAAATTTCGGGATGCTTGTTCACAGCAGTTCCTTGAAAATATTCCTTTTCTACATCATGATATTTAATTTGATCATTTTAATCATTTTTAGGCATGACAACTCTCTTTTGGAATTTTCACACAGTAACAACTTCAACATTTCTCTCATTCCAATATGAGGTCTAACTCAACTCTTTAGCTTCTCTGAATGACCTTTTACTCTGTTTGTGTGCAGGTTTTCTTAAATGGTAAAGATGACTTCCTTTTGGCCTATTGATGCCTTTCAGCGTTTGCTTGACAGGTGACTATGAGAACCTTGTCTTCACCTTTTTCACTGATCCTTAGGCATGATAAACACACCTTTTGACAAGCATTATGAAACTCAAAATCATTCTTATTACCTTCTTTGGCCACTTCTATTTTGCAGGTGCCTGAATTTATAATTTAAAACTTTCCCATTGATACTCTTGACCTCCTTGTTCTACAGGTTTTGTTTGAGTCACATGATTGACTGTGCTTTGGAATTTTTATTTCCTTCAACACTCTCACACAACAGGTGTCATGAAAACCTTGAAGTGACTCTTCCCCTTTGATCTTTGAAACATGATAAATTCACTTTGACACCTTAGGCACCTACACAGTAGCAGTATCTTCAAAACTTGTATGTTCTTACCTTGGATCTCATACCATGTTTTTCCATATTTTGACCACTGAGTGTAAATGACTGAAATGGTGGCTTGACCCTCCATTATGTGATTTTTTGCATTGGATCCTTTCTTGGCACACTACTGACCCAATTAGGCTTAGAAGCCTTGATTCTTCTTGAAAACAAACTGGTCCCTTTATCTTTGTTGTGCATGTCTTCATTGAGGAGAAAACCTCTTACCTTACCAATTCTCTGTTGATAGTCACTTTAAAACTCCTACAGAAATGTCAAAATGCATAGTTACCTTTTGTAGAACTTGAACTTGACAAGGTGGTCTTCTTAGGATATTTTCTGATCTTTCTTGATAACAATGTGCTGATCTTGTTTTTCATTTGAACTAGCTTCTAGCACAAGAAACTCAGAGCTTAAAACAAAAATGATGGCCCTAAAACCCATGAAACCCTAATGACCTAGTGGGAGGGTTCTTTGACTTAGCCTTTGACTAAAAACTAGTTTAAGATGTTCAAGTGTAAAAGCAAATTTTTTGACAACTTGATATATTGAAAATCCAAAATCTAATGTACTTGATTTATCTAAAGAGCCTATAGAGATGTTTTTGAGACCATCAACCCTTGAGGAACCTGGTGAACATGGAAAGGAAGGGCTATTTGGTAACCCTAGATGGGAAGTGGAGTGATGGGGCAAAGTAAAAATAGAGTGCTGAGGTTATAGGTGGGAAAATAGGAAATAGATGAGTGGCACAAGCCCACGAGGGGTCTTTTAGGAGTGGTAGGTTAACCATGGAATGGAAAAATAGTAGAATAGTGAAAATTTTGGTATAAGGGTAATGAAGGCAGTGAGATTTCTAAAATTCACAATATTCAGGAATCTTGTTTTTAGAAATCTAGAAATGATATTTAGTCATCCATAGATAGTAAAAATTTTTGATGACTAACAGTGGCTCCACTTGGGGAGGGCAGCTCCTTTTCAGAAGGTGTCCAAGACCTCAGAGCTCAAATCTTTGAGTTTTGAAGACCAGTGCCTTACTTTTAATTTACAAATATCTTTCCTTCATTTGCTGATGTTCTCTTGAAGGTATGATTTCAAAAAATCTGAAAACATGATTTTTTCAACCTCATTTCTACCTACCCATCCTACTTTGTCTAAAATTTGTCTTCCTTTGGGTGCACTTGGACTAGAAAACATAAAACAAAAACTATCTACTTGTACTCTTATCACTCCCAAGAGTTTAGATTAGGCTGATGAACTCTCTTAGTCTCTACCTAGTCTACTTATTTGTCAATATTAAGCTGTTTGACAAAATTTTCTTCTCTAATCTACTGACATGAAATTAAAAACATGACTAAACCAGGATTGAGCAATCTAATTTTCCATGGGCTGTGGCATTCGGACAAGCTGCACACAGACATTATTTTTGTACAATCAAAACTAGAAAACATGAGGACTATGATCTATAATTGGTTAGGCATCCCTATCTTTCTCTTTGGTTCGGATTTTTGCTTTAAGAACCAACAATATTTTCCTAATCTAATCTACTGACAATTCAAGCTTAAGTGGCTTGACAAGTCTTTCTTCACTAACCTATCAACAAAAATTTAAAACATGTTTAGTCATGATTAGGCTAGATGACTGAACAAGATTCTTTCTTCTGAACTAGTAGTGGCATTTAGGCTTGCATACTTTCAGCAACACTCGTTTTTGGGTATGGGGCTGTGCCTATTCTTTTTCTGCCCTCTTTTGCTTATTTTTATGTTTTTGTGTTTTTTTTTCTCTTATTTTTCATCAATCAATGTTATATAAAATAAATGAAATCTTAAAACTAGGAAATTTGATAAAAATAGTGTTTGAGCATCCTGCCATTGATAGGACCTCCGAATACCTTTACTACATCCAGCTCTTGTAAAAAGAAAGCATTGTCACCTCTAACTGAGTAAATGATGTAAGGACCTTTCCAAAAAATTTCAAACTTTCCATGTTTTCCTTTTTCTTCTCTCCTTGAATCCCATTTCAGAAGTTTATCTCCAATTTGGAAATCATTTGCCTTGGTTCTTCTGTCAAAGATATTCTTGATTTTCTCTTAAACTTCTTGTGTTATGTTGTAAACTTCCTCTCTTTACTGCTGCAAATGAATGGTTTGGTTCAACCTTCTTTGCATGTCATTTTCTTCTAACTGCACTTCTTGAAGAAGTTTCATAAATGGAACTCCCAATGATGTTGGTAAAATTGCATCCATGCCATACACTAGCTGATAGGGAGACATATTGATAGGTTTCTTAGCTGTTAGTATATCAGCCCATAGTGCATGCACAAGTTTGCTATGCCATGATTTTTTGTTCTCTTCCAATAGTTTCTTGATGATGTTCACCAAAATCTTGTTAGAGGACTCAACCAATCCATTAACTTGAGGGTAATAAGATGTAGATTGCCTTAGTGTGATGTAATACTTGTAGCAGAAGTCCACCATTCTCTTGGACTTAAATGCTGTAGCATTATCAGTGATGATATTTTTGGAACAACCAAATCTGGACAAGATGTTGGTTTCAAGGAATTTTACGATGAGACCTAGTCGGTCATTCCTTGAAGGGATGGTTTCTATCCATTTGGTGAAATAATCAGTAGTAGTGAGAATCCACTTGTATTGCGCAGATGAGGAAGGGTGGATTTCGCCAATGAAATCTAAACCCCATTGTTGAAAAGGAGTTTCAACATTAATAGGATGCAAGGGAAAAGTGAGTAATTTTCTCTTGACATCAAATATCTGGCATTTATGGCAAGTTATCACTAGCTTGTGTATGTCAGGGAAAAGAGTGGGCCAATAGTATCCAGCTCTAAGGATTTTGTTAGCTGTGGTTTTCTAGTATAGGTGACCTCCACACTCTCCCTCATGAAGCTCATGCATTATTATATTTACATCATCTTCAAGCAGATATTTAAGCAATATGACAACATAATTTTTCCAATACAAAGCTTTATCTATGATGCATAAATTTAAAGCCTTTTGTTTCAAGAATCTAGCTTTTGTTTTGGATAAGGTGGGAGGAGCATTAAGATAAAGAAGCACATATAAAATATCAGCATACCAATATGAATTCATGAATAATTCTTCAATGTGTGGAGTTGTGAACTCTTCCTATTCCTCTAATGCATTAATCATATTCATGTCTAGTGCTTGAAAATTTGATTCAGCCATGAGTTTTGCAAGTCCTTGTCCTTTAATCAGTTTAGTGGGTTTGATTTCCAAATCATATTCTAAGATAATAGGAATCCATTTACCCCTTTTACCATCCAAGTCTTGATTTAGAATGTCTTCAACCATTTTATGTGGAACAAAATCTATGATATGGGAATGCAAAATGTAAACTCTAAAGTCTTTGAATGCTTTGACCAAGGCAAAGGCTTGTTTCTCCATGATATTATATTGTAGAGGTGCATCCTTCAATGCTTTGCTGAAGAAATATATGGGCTGTTCTCGTCCCATCATGTTCTTTTGAAGCAATACTGCAACAATAGTATGTTATGATGCAAAGGAGAAAATGAAGAAACCTTTGGTAAAGTTGGGGTTGATTAGAACTAGTGTATGGGTGAGTGCTGGTTTTACCAGTTCAAAGGATTGTTTGGCTTCCATGGTCCATGTGACACCTACTTCTCTTTTAAACATGTTTGTGATATTTATTAGGAGTTCAGTGAGGTTAGGAATGAACCTTCTCAAGAAGTTTATCTTTCCAATGAAATATTGTAGCTCTTTAATGTTTCTAGGATGGCTGATTTGTAGTATACCTTCAATCCTTTCGGGGTCTATTTTTATCCCTTCTTCAGAAATGATGCAGCCTAAGAGTTTTCCTTCTTCAAGACCAAACAATGTTTTCTTAGGATTCAGAGATAGGCCATACTTCCTACACTTCTCAAAGACCTTTCGCAAATGAACTAGGTGTTCTTCATCATTTTTAGAATAGGTAGTGATGTCATCAAGGCATATCTCTATGAATTAACCTATGTCTTCAGAGAAAGTTATGTCCATGGATCTTTGAAAAGTATCCCCCACAGTCATCAACCCAAATGGCATTTTTACATACATGAATGTGCCCCAAGGTGTTGTGAAAGCAGTTTTGTGTTGATCACTTGGCAGTACTAGTACCTAATTGTACCCCAAAAAGCCATCAAGCAATGATATTCTCTTAGAACTTACCACCCTTTGTAGTATATGATCCATTTTAGGTAAAGGGTAGTTGTCCTTTAGGGAGGTTTTGTTTAAGTTTCTAAAGTCTATGCACAGCCTAATCTCCCCTTTTTTCTTTCTTACTGAAACAAGGTTAGAAACCCATTTTGAGTACCTAAGTGGGACTATGATACTAGCATCATACATCTTATTTATTTCCTTTTCAACTAGATGTACTATGACGAGGTCTATTCTTCTCAATTTTTTCTTGAATGGTTTCTGATTTTCCACGAGAGGAATTTTATGTTGAATAATGCTTGTGTCGTAGGACTTCAATTCCTCATACCCCCATGCAAAAACATCTTTAAACTCTTTGAAAATCTCTATATATTTTTGTTTTATGTGAGGAGGGAAAGTTTTGGACAACTTGATCATTTTGAGTTTTTCTATGCTTCCTATGTTGCACTCTTCCACATCAGTTTCGGTGGTTTCTATTTTTGGATTTTTAGCAACATCATTAAAGTCATACAACTCTTCTAAGATTAAAACACCAATGATAACCCTACAACCTATGAAACCCTAATGACCTAGTGGGAGGTTTCTTTGACTTTCCCTTTCATTAAAATCCGGTTTAAGATTTTCAAGTGTAAAAGCAGATTTTTTGACAACTTGATATATTGAAAAGCCAAAATCCAATGTACTTGATGTATCTAAAGAGCCTACAGAGATGGTTTTGAGACCATCAACCCTTGAGGAACCTGGTGAACATGGAAAGGAAGGGTTGTTTGGTAACCCTAGATGTGAAGTGGAGTGATGGGGAAAAGGAAAAACAGAGTGTTGAGGTTATGGGTGGGAAAATAGGAAATAGATGAGCGGCATAAGCCCATGAGGGGTCTTTTAGGAGTGGTAGGTTAACCATGGAATGGAAAAATAGTAGAATAGTGAAAAAATTGGTATAAGGATAATGAAGGCAGTGAAATTTCTAAAACTCACAATATTCAGGAATCTTGTTTTTAGAAATCTAGAACTAATACTTAGTCATTTACATATAGTAAAAACTTACTAATGACTAACAGAGCCATTTGGAATTTTCACCAAAGGCATACTTATACACTTGGGAGGAGAAACTTGGAAACTTATTGATAAAACAACAACTTGTTCATTGGAGGAGCTTATCACATGGAGATGCTACAGGAGGAAGAGGAGAGTCTCTTTAGTTCTATCCTTATAGTTGCTTGAGGACAAGCAACATTTGGGAGGGGAGCACTGTAATATTCCTAAATTAGCACACAGCTAATTGGAATATTACTCTTACATAGAATAATAAGAGGTTATGGAGACCCATAAATCTTCTTAGAAGGAATAAAAGACACTCCTAGTGTGAATGGAGGTCATATAAAAGCTGGATTGAAGACCCTTAGGTGTAAAAAGGGGCTGTATAATGTTGAATAGGTCAACTTTGACCAAATCAAACATCGTGGTTATGGAGGAGTGGGATTAATGATGGGACATCACAGTTTTTAAGGGATATTAATTGCATGATGGTGGAAACCCTAATGAGTGGGACCCAAGGTGAGAAGGCTCACATTTTTTATAAGGAAGAGGATGGAAGCCATATGGGGTTAGCTTATGATTATTATTTTGATATTTCTATTTAGAATTTTTCTCTCTTCAGTTGTTTAGCTAAGATTGTTGGTGTTGTTTAGCACAGGGTGTTCCTGGCCAAGAATCAACTTCCCTTCCTTGAGTGTTGTGTAAACTGGGCCCAAAAATAGAAGAAAAGAGATATGAACGCCTTAGAAATAAGCCACTTCGAGGGGCAACCTCCAATACATTACATAAATGAACAATTCTTGGATGATACAATTTACAAAACCTCCTTTCTATATATAGGAGTCCATGTGGCCATAATGTAATCCTAGTGGGCCACAATGTAATCCTAGCCGACCTAACAATAATAATTTAAGGGCACAATAATAACAAAATGGGGTTACAAGGGTACAATAATAACAATAAGGGGGTTACACTAACAACAATAAGGGACTATACTAGTAATATAGGGACCTAACATGCCCCTCTCCTTCAAAAAAGTGTTGTCCTCCACGCTTGAGTAGCTCTGGGTGCTTCTGTATAAAATTCTCATCCTCCCATGTAGAATCTTCAGTGGGTAAGTTCTTCCACTTGATGAGATACTCTGAAATTGATCGATTCCGTAGTTGTCGAGTTCTTGTTTCCATGACCGCTTCTGGTTCCAATATGATTTTTCCTTCCTCATCAAGTTCTCGCAATATTGTTTGAACTGGAAGATTTTCTCCTATAACCTTCTTTAAGCATGAAACATGGAAAACTGGATGTACTCGCGAAGAAGTAGGAAGCTCCAATTTGTATGCCATAGTACCAATCTTTTGCAACACCTTGTAAGGACCATAGTACTTTGGCGATAATTTATTATCCTTCTTAGCTTGCTTGAGGGACATTTGCTTATATGGTTGTAGCCGTAAAAATACCCAATCTCCTACATCAAAACTTCTCTCACTGCGATGTTGATCTGCCTGTTGTTTCATTCGATTTTGTGCCAAATTCAGGTTATCCTTTAAGAGTTGGAGAACTTCTTGCTGATGCTCGATTTGATCTTCCACTGCTTGAACCTTCAAATTTTCCCTTAAAGATGATGTGATCGATGGTGGATGATATCCTTAAAGTGCCATAAATGGGGTCATTTTTGCTGCAGTATGGAAGGAAGTGTTATACCACCATTCAGCGAGAGGTAACCACTTGACCCATTGTGTTTGTTTATCAAATACAAAACAACAAATATATCCTTCCAAAAATTTATTTAATATCTCTATTTGAACATCAGATTGTGGATGATAAGATGAGCTATGAGCTAATTGTGTACCCAAACAAGAAAATAACTCCGTCCAAAAATTTACCGTAAAAATGGGATCTCTGTCGCTCACAATAACCCTTGGGCTTCCATGTAGCTTTTGAATTATGTCCACAAATGTAGTAGAAAATGTACTTGCTTTAAATGGATGAGATAATGCACAAAAGTGTGCATACTTGGTAAGTCTATCAACTACCACCATGATGACATTCTTGCCTTCGGACTTCGGTAAACCCGTGATAAAATCCATTGAAATCTCCTCCCAACGTTGACTTGGAATGGATAAAGGTTGTAGAAGTCCCGGGGTCTTAATTGTCTCCACTTTATTCTGCTGGCAAACCAAACATTCCGCCACAAACTTTTGAATATCAGATTTAAGGCCATCCCAAAAAAAATCTTTCTTCACCCCGTGGTAAGTTTTTAAAAATCCTGAGTGTCCTCCTAAAGGAGAAGTGTGCAATTCCAGAAGAATCTTTTGTTTTAGTTGGGAATTCTTACAAAGATATAAGCGATCTTTGTACCATATGGAATCATTTTTCCAACTAAATGTATCAGATGTACTAGGATCTTGTTGCAACTTTTGAGTGAGTGTCCATACATCTTTGTCCTTCTTCCATTCATCTCTTGCTTCGGTTATCCAATCTGGTTGGATAATAGAAATGGCACAAAGCAATGCTTCCACCTCTTCATCCTTTCGTGAGAGTGCATCTGCAACAACATTAAGCTTTCCTTTTTTGTAGATTATTTCAAAGTCATAACCCAACATCTTTGTGACCCATTTTTGTTGCTCTTCTGACGATAGTCTTTGTTCCAAAAAGTGTTTAAGACTATCATGATCGGTTTTTACCTTGAAGTGTCTTCCCATTAGGTAAGTTCGCCATTTCTTTAGTGCATGCAATATTGCTAACATTTCCTTCTCATAAATAGGTTTCTGTAAATACTTTCCTTTGATTGGACGACTTTCAAAAGCAATGGGTCTTCCTTCCTTCATTAAAACCGCACCAATTCCATTTCCTGAGGCATCACATTCCACAATAAAGATTTTTGTGAAGTCTGGCATAGCTAAGACCGGTGCTAGGCACATTGCCTCTTTAAGACATTCAAAGGCCTTAGTTGCTTCAGGAGTCCATGAAAATGCATCTTTCTTCAATAATGTTGTTAGAGGTGCTGCTATTCTCCCATAATTCTTAACAAACTTGCGATAATACCCCGTTAACCCGAGAAATCCTCGCAACTTCTTTATGGTTGTGGGGACTTTCCATTCCTTAATGGCTTTAATTTTGTTAGGGTCTACCTTAACACCCTCGTGAGATACAATATGACCCAGATATTCCACCTCTTGTACTCCAAAGAAACATTTGATGTTTTTGCATATAATTGTTTCTCCTGCAATAGTTTGAGCACCCTGTCAACATGTTGAACATGATCCTTCCAAGACCTGCTGTAGATTAGTATATCATCAAAAAAATACTAGCACAAATTTTCTAAGGAAGGGTTTGAAAATGGAATTCATCAACCCTTGAAATGTAGAAGGTGCATTGGTAAGGCCAAAAGGCATGACCAAAAATTCATAATGACCCTCATGAGTTCGAAATGCTATTTTTGGAATATCTTCAGTCTTCATTCTAATTTGATGATATCCCGAACGAAGATCCAACTTGGTAAAATAAATTGCTCCATGTAATTCATCCAATAATTCATCAATCACAGGAATGGGAAATTTGTCTTTAATGGTGAGTTTATTGAGCTCCCTATAATCTGGACACATTCGCCATGATCCATCCTTCTTGTGTACCAATACTACAGGAGCAGAGAAAGAACTTTGACTAGGTTGAATTATACCCGCCTCTAACATTTCTGCAATCATACGTTCAATTTTTCTCTTTTGGACATAAGGATATCTATAAGGCCTCATGTTTGGAGGAACACTTCCTGGAATCAAATGAATAGCATGATCATGATCATGAATAGGTGGGAGTCCTTTGGGAGTTTCAAACACCTTGGAATGATTGTCCAAGACTTGTTGGAGATCTGCAGAAATAGATGATTTTGATGTCGGAACTTCTAGTGAGCATAATTGTGCAATTACGCCTCGTTGTTCTTTCTTAGAAGCTTTGTCATGACATTAGAGCTTATTATCCTTCCTGGCTTCCCTTCAATACCCCGTAATTCGACTTCCTTTCCTTCTGAAAAAAATTTCAAGAAAAGTTCTTGAAAATTAAAAGCTACCGTCCCCAAAGATTGCAACCATTGTACTCCTAGTACAACATCAGCACCTCCCATAGGAATGGAAAGCATTGGACTAGTCAATACATATTCCCCCATGGTTAGTTTGATATTATGGCATTTTCCAGAGCAATTTATAGTTCCTCCATTTGCAACCATCACTTGACATTCTGGTGCTGGGTATAGGAAACAATTTAATTCCTTGATTACCTTACAATGAATAAAATTATGGGTGCTACCTGAATCAATCAACACTATTATTCTTTTCTTCTTGATCTGTCCTGCTTTCTTGAGAGTTTGAGGAGTGGTAATTCCTGCCAGTGCATTACATGATATGGTCGGATTCATTTCTTCCTCTTCTATGGCTGGTTCCTGGTGTATATCCTCTTCTTTTTCATTTTCTTCTTCTTCTTCACAATCTATGTAAAATAATCTCTTTTCAGCACACTTATGACCTTTAGTGTATTTGCTATCACAACTGTAGCAAAGCCCTTTTGCTCTTTTTTCATCCAATTGTTGTGGTGTCAACCTTGTAGGTTGTGGAAATCTAGGCGTAGCAACACTTCCTTCTTTATAGAATTGAGTGGTAGGCTTCCTTGTTGCCATAATTTTACATTCAACTTTTCTTGCCAACCCGAATGCCTTCTCCAATGAATCAGGTTCCAAAACGCGAACTTCATGTTGGATGTTATCCTTTAAAGTGCCTATGAAGAGATCAATCCTGTGTTCCTCTGGAATATCAGTTACCCTTATATTCAATTTTTGGAAGTCCTCAATGTGCTGCCCCACTAAACCCTTTTGTTTGAGATTTATCAATTGGATAAAGAAGGTGTTGCTCCTTGTATCCTCATAATGTGCTATCATTTCCTCCGTAAAAATTGACCAAGTGACAATTTTTTTACGGGAGCAAAGCCATCGATACCATACAAATGTATTTTGTTCTAAATGTAAAGTTGCAATGCGTACCTTTTGTGTGTTTTGCACGTTATGGAGATCAAAATATTGCTCCATCCGTAGTATCCATGTTACAGGATCCTTTCCATAAAACTTCCTCATATCCATCTTTGGAATATGGTGGTTCTTCCCGCCAACATTAGAGTTTATGAAATCACAATTAACATTTATTTTGTTCTCATCATGAGGTTCTTCTACTATCTTTTCACTATTAGGAAACCTTTCTTGTATCAACTTTGTCAAACCTTCCATGTCTGCTTTTAGAAAATTCTTCATGTTTTCCATTTTCTCATCGATCTTAGCTTCCATGTCATCAATATTAGCTTCCATGCCCACTTCCATGCCATCCATATTAGCTTCCAAACCATTCATCTTAGCTTCCACGCCTTTCTTCAAACCATCCATCTTAGTTTCCATGCCTTTCTTCAAAACTTCCATTTCATTTTTTGTTGTTCTTTGTGAGAGCGAAATTTGTTGTTGCACTTGCTCTTGTAATTTTGATAGATCATGTTGCAATTCTTCATCTTCATGAGTCATGGTAGAGCCTTCTGAAGGCTTAATGGGTGTTGAATTCTTTTTAGGCGCCATTTTAGAATCCAATATTGATACCTTTTACTTGCTTTGTGGAGCTCGATATTGAAATTGAATTATCTCTGTAATTGAAAATCTTAAATATCTAAAATTCATCTCTGTAGTAGCCCTCTGAAGCTTCTTTCAAATTCCATAGGTCTGATCTAATTTGGATTCTCCAAGACAAAGTTGTGTCCAATCTCCCACAATGACCTAATTCTGGACTGGTTCAGTAGAGCACACTTGTAGGACTTGCCACGTGTCACTGTTTCGTCCTTTGTCTCTGAAATTGATAGCCAAGAAACTAAAGTCCGTGTACTTGCGACCAATTTTTATGACACTCAAATCCACTGCCCAGAGAGAGAGTTATTGAACTTTTCCCACGATCACCTCTTTGAGATGCAATTCAGGAGCCTGAAAAAGCACTACCTTCCACAGATCATATCTCCAAAAATATTGCGAACCAAACTCTGAAATTTTTTGAAAAATTTCCCAAGGATTTCAGCTTTTCACCATATGAATTTCAGATTCTGAACCTTCGTAGAAAAAATTTTATAGCGAAAATTCCACGATGACCTGTTTAGGATCTTGAAAAAAGACCTAACTTCCACAGATGATATCTCTGAAGAATATTAGATCTAGCTCTGAAATTTTTAGACAATCTTCCTCAGGATTTCGGCTTAGCACCCTAAAAATTTCAGCTTCTGAAACTTCGTAGAAAAAAATTTATAGCGAAAATGCCACGATGACCTGTTTGGAGCAGCGAAACCCTAGAATCCAAAGCTCTGATACCAAATGTTGTGTAACCAGCTCAAAAATAGAAGAAAAGAGATATCAACGCCTTAGAAATAAGCCACTTCGAGGGGGAAACCTCCAATACATTACATAAATGAACAATTCTTGGATGATACAAATGAACAAAACCTCCTTCTATATATAGGAGTCCATGGGGCCACAATATAATCCTAGTGGGGCCACAATGTAATCTAGCCGACCTAATAATAATAATGTAAGGGCACAATAATAACAATATGGGGGTTACAGGGGTACAACAATAAAAATAGGGGTTACTATGACAAGGGACTATACTAGTAATATAGGGACCTAACATTGAGAGGCCTCTTGGGAGAATAACGATATATCATTTCCACATATCTGGCATTCTGGGAAAGCTTTAGTCTTCAGCTACAAAGTACTTTTTACAGAATATTGTGTTGTATTGCAGGGTGTTGCAGTGGAGGGTTGATAAACCCACTTTCTAAGATAGTTTTTCTTAGGAGGAAGGATTCCTTCTCTTGGGATATCAACACGGAGGGATTCTGAGCACATTTCAGAACTTTGGCACCAGGCCAACCTATTCCCATCATTTACAATGCAGTTTCAGCTAGGAGTTGCATTATTTTGGAGGGTAGTTTTAGAGGAGGATCTGTTGGCTCTTTTAGAGTGTTTTCCTATAGGTGAAGGGTTAAGCCTTTCATTGGAGGAGACCTTTGATGAGATCTACATCATATCCATATTATTTTATCCTTATATTTCATGAGCTTCAGTTTTCAATGACTCTTTAGTCCTAGGGTTGTAGATCACCATTTTTATTTGGGTGCAATTCCGGAAACCCTTCCTGGGTTCTCTTGGAAAGGTGTCTAGGAGGCTAGATCTTCACTCCTAGCACTATTTGAGCTATATAACAGCACATCTACATTGATCTATATTTATGTAGAATTTTATGCCCTAAAAATTCACTGTCATAGCTCAGGGAATTTTTATAGCAGCTATTTCTCATGTGATGGCATATTTTTCTTGTAGAGTCTTGTTTTGTATTGCTTAAGTGACTTGATCCTCAAGATATTGTTCCTATTATTTTATGATATTTTTAATAATATGTTTTTACCTTTGTCTCATATCATGGTGTGTTGACTTATTCACTGTTCTTTCCATTATTGTGTTCATGTATTGTTGCTTCCCCATTTGGGAATATTACACTACAGCTGTCGCCACTTCTTCCTAATCTCAGAGCTTTTACATAGTCTCAATCCCATTTGAATATCATAAACCCTCATTCACTATATAACCTAATGCAACCATGCCTCCTAAGAATAAGGGACAAGAGGAACCTGTAAATCCATAGTTCCATTCCCTAGTTGACCTTGATCACATACCTTTGGTGGACAGGGATTACAAAATCCATGAAACCCTGTGTGAGTTTGAGTTGTTCGAAATGTATTGTTGTCTTGAAGACAAATTAATTGACAAGTCAGATGATATTAGACCGTGGCAGTCCAATTTTCCCCATTACATCTTTCCCCACACCCACAGTGCCCCTGAATTCATCAGGAAGTGTCAAGCTTGTTGTGTACCCAGTGAGAGAGCTATTATTTCCCCTACAAGAGAGATTTTAATTACCATAAGTGCTCAAGCCATATACCAAATTATGTAGGCCCCTATCACAGAGAATTCCACCTCTTTCTCTCAAGAAGCACTCAATGAATTATATCAGAAGCTGGACTTTGCAAAAAGGGCTAAAACCCTTGAGCTTTTTCTAGTTGAAGATGCCCAACTACCCAAGAAGAATCCTCCCTATCCGTCCTCCATTTTCTCTGATTGAGCCAAGCATATTATTATAGTTAACTCCTACCTCCTTGGTTATTACTCAAACTAGTGGGCAGATGAGGCCATTATAGGATCCCTTTCCATTTTCTCCATAGATTCCAAGACTTCCATCTTATTCAACTTTAGCCAATTCCTTGTAGATTCCATCCATGAAAAAAATTTCAAATTCCAAACTGAGGAGGTATTTAAATATTCCTTTGTTTTAGTATATATGTTTTTATATTTTCAGGGAGACATGTTCAATTTTTCACTGCAGAAGTTGGATGATGATGGAAATCAACAATATATCATCTTCTGGACTACCATGGTAATGAAGGAGCAAAAAGAATACTTATACAAACAATTCATATAATTGTTTGTACATCCAACACTCAATCTTCTAAGCAGCAATTCAGAGCCAAGAATCAATGAATAAATAAGGAAAATTTCAGTTATCAAACCAAACCAAAATAGGAGACTAGTATCTTTACCAAAATTACATAGAATTAAGAATATATGGATGTGAGCTTGCCTTATATTAGCTCCCAAAATTCCTCCCAATGATTATTATTTCTCTAGATTACATCAAGAAAATACTCAATGTCGATGAGGTCCATTTTATGTCTTCCAAGAAGAAATCTCAATTCAGGATCAAAACACAAATAATACATTTGTAACAACAAAGCAGTGAGGGTGGATGCAAAAAAATTGCTAAAATAAATGCAATTCAACCTCAGTTTTACATGGTCATATGATCCATTATGTACCATCTCCTAGCTAAGGGTAGAGAAAAAATCTACACCTTACATCCATACCCACAATCCAGATTTTGAGAGGTACATGAACTAGCTAGAGTGGATTGAGAACACTCTACAAGAGGTTGAGGAAGAGTTGGTTTCAATTTCAACATCACAGACTTCTGTCCCATAGGAGAAAGCATGAAAAAGAATCAGAGAAGAAGAGTCTCCTTCAATGACTGATACTTCTAGCAAAGAATCCAAAATCACGTACAAGAAGAGGACTAAGCTCAATCCCAAGGTAAATCCAAGCAAGGATTCAAAGCAGGAATTCATCATCATCACCGAAGAGAAACCTACTTCCTCATAATTATGTGGTCAAACCACACTCTCTCCTGCCACCTCTACAGCTTCACAGGATCAACAGCAAGCCATTCAAACCAGTACATTTGTTACATGGGAGAAAGAGAAGAGAATATTTGATACATTCAGGGAGATTAAATTGAAGAATGAAGTTTTGAAGTCCAATACATATAATCAGTTCTGGAAGCATACTTCCATCTCTCAGAATAAACTCCTGTTAGCCTTTGACTATGAGAAAGGAAAAATGCAGATGGATTTTCTCCAAGCACAAATTCCATAGCCCAAGACAAAAACAGATTATAAAAATATTGCATTTGAATTTGATATTAAATACATATATCCCATTGATCAAATGTAGATGCACAAGAAGACAGCTGAAATGATTTCATCCACGCTCACTAACACTGATATGAGTTTGTCCAAGTTGCAGGTTTCCTCAGCTAATATCCAGTCACATCTCAAGATGGTAAAAATATCTTCTTTGGCCAAGGATTCAAGGATTAAGTATTTAGAATACTTAGTGATCACAATTGGTTATGATCCCTCCAATATCAGAGCTGCAGAAGAGGTGATTAAAAATCAAAATGATGTTATAGTAACATTAAGGAAGCAAATAAAAATTTCAACTATAGAGGACCCTTTGGCCAAATAAATTGAAGGGACAAAGTCCTAGAAATTAGACATGATAAAGCTCATCATGGAGCAGAATGCTCAGCTAAGATAGATTAATCAGAGATGGAAAATATGATTAAGGAAAAATAGTAAGCTGCCAAACTTTCATTGGTTCCTTTGGAGGTTGTACCCCTTATAACCATTCCTACAGCCACACCTTCTACAACAATTACATTAGATGGAGTTGAAAAACTCACCAAAGCAGTGCAAAATCTGTCCATCTAGATAGAAGAAATAAATAAGCTTCAGGACCAAGTGAAATTGTTGCGGGATCAAAAGTCTAGGACTAAGAGCTCACATGCGGCTGAAGCCCAGAGAACACAAAATTTAATAGAAAGGTTGCAGAAGTCTGAGAGGGAGTCATCAATAGGAAACACCTTGGGCCAAATCAAAGAGATAATTTGGACAGATATCATTGATTCCATCAATGAAATCTGGCCTTGCATACAGATCATATTTGAGCAGAAAGAATTGATACAAAAATCCAATGATGCCATAAAAATTATCAAAGAAAACCTTGGATACATGCCAACCACTGCCAACAACATTATCAAGTTGTTAAATTCAAGAAAATGTATGATATGGACGAATTAGGGGTTGAGGACATGACTGAGACAATTTTGGAGGTAAATATGGTTCTTACAAAGAAAAACCTTATTGTACAGTTGGAGGAAAAATGTCACAGCTTCTAGATAGTTGTAAACAGATTTTTCAGTAGGATAAAACCTTTAACTCAGAAAGGTATTCCTTCCCTATTTGTAATAAATGACAAATTGATTACCAAAGAGGATTATGTAAAGAAGTTGAATGAAATTTCCAGGGATACATATGAGTTTTCAAATATCAGAGGCACTATGATAGGGAAAGCATTTTTGGAGGTATTGCCTCATGAATTTTTCATCCAGCACGAGATAAACCACGTTTTTGTGGTAAAACCAACCTTTACCAACTATACCGAAGTGGATGAAACATGAAGGCTTTCAATTTAACTATCCCATATGAATATCGATGGGATAATCCTGAGTTCCAGGAGCAAAAATTAATGAAGAACAATCATCTACAACCAGCACATGGGGACAACACATAAGCCAACGTTACAGCCAACGTAGCCTACCAATAGGACCACTCATCAAATGTTTCCTTGAAAGCAGTGCCAGAATGCCATATCACCCACATTCAGCCTATTTTTTGTCACAGATAGAGTTTATTGTTAGATTTACTCTAATAATACACTGTCTGTTGAGACAACATTTATTGTAATAAATTTTGTAAATTTTAGTATAAATACTTCATTGTTTGAAGTATTAGAGGTTTATTTCTGAACGTATTTTTCCTACTACGCAATTTTAAATTCCAAGTTTTTTGTTGGAGCATCAATAATACAAAGACTTCTTTCAAGATTCATGTGGTGTAATTATTGGTGAAGTATTTCCACTGTTTCTGTGTTTCCACTGTTATTTCCTTTCCCTGTTTATCATAATTTTTAATTTTAAAACAAAAAGTGTGATGAATAGGACATGTTATCTAGAACACCTTCTTCTGGATGTTTTTACAACATAAATGCTTTCTACTTGAAGTCAGATTGAAAAATACTTAATTTATTTTCAGTCTCAACTAAAATCCACATTTCCACCATTTTCATTATTCATTTAAAATCTAAAAGAATCTTGTAAATGAAACCTAGCTTGCCCTGTTATAAATCTTTTAAAATTTGATGTGAAATCCAGTTTTATGTTTTGACTCCATTTCCCAATGGGGAAATAAATATTTAATCAACCAAATCAATCAAAACCAAACAATCACCAAGTACAGTTATAACTAGCCTAATATCTATCCAAAACAAAGTTAAATATTAAAGAGAGATCCCTCTCTGATGCTGGCAGGGCTAGATCCCAATTTCCAAAGTGGTTTTGATGTTTTCCTCTTTGTTTAATCCACCATTATTTTAAATTACAGAACGATAACAGTTCAAACACGAGATCTCTGCCCCACTAACAAGACACACCACCACTGCGCCTATGCCATGATTCTTAACCCATAAATTCACAGCGTATATTTGAATTTTATTCATTGTGCCGACAGGGGGAGAGGGGGCCAACCCCCAATACATGTGATCGTGACCTAGAGAGAACAATGGAAGAGCAGAGGTGCTTATCCTAAGCACGGTTATTTAACACTAATCCATCATTATTTAACCTCTAAGCCCATTTTATTATCACTAATCTGGATTAACCATGGATTGTCGGTATTAAAGCTAATTAGGTTTAATTAGCAGCTAATGTGGTTCAATTAAAAACTAAGCGGGATTAAGTTACGGCGGAATTGTTATTTTTGGCGCTAGATAGCCCAAATTAGTGCCATTTAGCTAAATTTAGGGAGGAAATTGTGGAGAAAACCTGTAGAGTTCATAACTCAATCAATTTTTGACCAAATGGAGAGAAGAAAGAGGCTAAGGTACCATTTTTGAGTGTTTTGAACTCATTGGTATAGGTTTAAGGAGTAGAAAAGCATTGTAAACACATTATTTTACAAATTTTAGCATAATATAGAGGCCCAAGCCATGGAATCTGGACCAAGGAGATGTAGCCCAAGAGGGGTGAACTCCATCATCAAATCCATGTGTTGATGTGTTGTATGGTGATGTACTGTACTTTTATTTTTTGTTGTTCATTATTTATTTTATTTTAATTTTTTCATAAAAATAACATAAAAATCACTCATGAGACTCAGTAACTTGCAAGAGAACTTGAATCCTTAAGCACATATAAAAATTTTGTTTCAAAATATGAAAGAGGAATTAGCACAAAATTATGGTTCTCAAACTTCTGTGGTTGTTTTTAATTGCAGAATCCATATTTTCCACAGTATCATAAAACATTGGTCAATGTTTCGAATCCCAATGGGGATCCATCTTCAACATTACTAACATACCTTAATCAGGTCATTTTTGGTATTAGATAACTATGTTTGTTGTGCAATAAGGGATCTAATTGTTTGCAAGTTTGTGTCATGCTTACAAGGCTAAAACTAAAAAGAGGAGAAGGGAAGCTAGTATAAAGCCCTACAGTTGGGTAAAGAGGAAGTAGGGAAAGGTTTCCAAATTCTTCAACACTAGAACATCCTCAATTTGAAGTTGATTCTTCATTGATCATGTCTCATGAAGGAGAACATACCATGAAAGAAGAAGAGAAAGTATTCAAAAAGGATTTTTTTCATATAACTGAGATGGTAATGGTCCTCTATGAGGAGATGAATTTAAGGATGCAAGGAGAAATTTCTAGGCCTCCAAGAGGAGAGGTTTCTCCAGGAGGAGGAGGTCATGGATATGGTAATAAACCACCATCCACTCCCCCATCATCCTCACCACCATCTTCACCTTACTCTTCATCACTTCCACTACCACAACCTTTCCATCTGTTCATCCACATACTTCAAAAGGAACTGGTAAATCACCCTTACTTAAACTTGATGTTAAATTTGAGATACCAATGTATAATGGCAAAGTGAATGCAGAGAAGCTAGATAATTGGATTCGTCAGTTGGAGTTTTATTACAGAATTCAAAACCTTCAAGAGGATGACATAAAGATTCAATTGGCTTCCTTTAGAATGGAGGGTGTAGCACTTGTATGGTGGGAAGCAAGGACACAAGATGAGATTAAAAACCACGATAAGATCTCAATTTCATCATTTGATTTCATTGTTGCCATTAAAATGAAATTTTCCCTCTAGCTTACATGCAAAAATCCATTATGGACTGGAAAAATTTTAGACAACTAAAGGGACAAAGCATTCAAAATTATACACAAGAGTTTAGGAGAAGAGCACTAATTTTGGGTGTCAATTTATCTTCTCAAGGAACTTTGTTAAAGTATATTGGGGGTTTGCACATATATCTTAGACATACTATTCTCATGTTCAATCACACAAACTTAGATGAGGTTTTTTTCAAGCCACACATCTAGAAGCAAGAGGGAAACATAGTGAAAATGAGAAAAGTGACAGTTTCCTTGAATATGAATGTAAAAGAAAGGGTAAGTTTAATGGAAAAGGAAAGAAAAATGGTTCTATTAAAATAGATAAAGAGAAACTCACATGTAAACATTGTTTGAAAAATGGCCATGATGAAGACCATTGTTGGCAACTCCATCCATAGTTGAAGCCCAACAAACTTAAAACCAAAGAGAAGGAGAAAATAACTACAATCATTGAACATGACTTAAGTTCATATTCAGGATATGAAACCAGGATTATAGAAATGGGTTTAAAAGGTAAGAACATAGAAAGCACTAGTTCTTCAAGTTGTTCTAATGTAACGCAGTATGATGATACAAGAATTGAACTCTTTCATATTAGAGTTGCTTCAAAACATACCAAAATAGACACACTATTTGATAGTGGTTTTGATTTTTGAAGACGTATTTAAGAGGTTAAATCTAATGGATCTTTGGATTGGGAAAGCAGAACATGAAGGATCATCGCTGCCATGACCTAGGGTTTGGTGGCTTCTGAGCAGGCTACCCCTGGAATACCTTCTTCCCTAGTCTTGGGGCTTTTTCATACTCCAGGAGCGCAGATAGGCTCCCTCATGACAGAAAACAGCGGGGGGATGGTTGTTCCCCCCTCCTCTAGTTCACCTTCCATTGGAGTGGTAGCAGGGGCTGACAGCGAACGTCATCAGAACTCTGGCCTGCTTCCTGAACCAACTGGGGCATCTCCCATAGCAAAATCACCATCAGGAGCAGTTGCTAAAGCAGCAACAGTCACATCCTCTTGTTAGTCATTAGTATTTTTCACCTGTTGATGATGACTAGTTTTTAAAGCCAATTTTTCTAGCAGATGATCTACAATTTGTCAAATTTGCCAGCTAGAAAACACCCATAAACATTTTTTCCCTCATACCTTTTAAAATCAGCCCATGATGAGATAAATCCTAATTTCCAATCCCTATCTAGTCTCAGTCATACAAACTTGTCCATCAGCTCCAAAGAGAATACTCCAAATCTATCCAAAAAGTCTCCCCTAAGTTAGGTAGTGGCGCTTTAGGCGATCCTCCCATGGAAAACTATCCTAAAGCCAAAGAAACTTTGTATAATATCAACCAGTCATAGATAACCTTCCTATTCTACAAATAAAGTTTGATACACTCTTAAGTCACGCCACTAACAAACCTTGATGTCTCAGCAGTGCATATGCCACAAGTCAAACTGATATTAGGTGGATTTACAGTGTTTCAATGTCTTTTTCAAGAGCAGAAGTGTACTAGTGTTCTAGAAGACATTATTAAACTTAACATGAGAAGATAGCTGCTTCTCATGTGGTTTTGAGCCTAGGATGCAAGTATTCGACAGAGAGTTATTTCAATAGGCTCCTGCAAACATAGTCAAAAGGTTAGTGACTTATGAATAACAAGTAATACTATGCAGATACTGGTCAGGTTTCTTCTGATGTATAAATATGAATAAAGGTATTTTAACAGCAGGATTACATATCTCAGAGAAATGCCCCTCATGGCATATTGTCAATTTGTCACTTTTATTTGCTTAACTATGAATAGGCAGTGAAAGGAAAGATGGCACTGCTTGAAATAAGATGAGATGGTATCACTATGTAAAACCTCCTCCAAGCATAAGCAGAGGGTTGAATGACTGAGAAAACCTCCTCCAAACATGAGCATAGGGTTGAATGACTGAGAAAACCTCCTCCAAACATGAGCAGAGGGTTGGGTCACTTATTGTAAAACCTCCTTCATTTAATAAGTATAGGGTTTGAAAATGTGATAAAGGCCTCCTTCATTTAATAAGCATAGGGCCAAGAACAGAGGTATGGCCTCATTTAAAGGGCACAAAGCTAACAATGTTACAATTAGCCTTAGAAACTTGTTTTACACCTTGTTCTCCAATATATGAAAACCACTAACACAGCAGTGTGTTTCAAAGATGGATTATATGGTTTCACTAATTGAAAGGCAGAGTTTTAAGTGCAGTGGGAAACAATTGAAGGCTTATGAATAGAAAATGGTGTTAAAAACAAAGGGAAACAGTGGTGTTTTAAAAGGTTCTTACATGAGTTTCTCTATTAAAACATAGAATTGAAATACAGTGTGAAACTAATTAGATTATTATGAATGAAGAAATGTTGTTAAGCATATGGCCAAGCAGTGGTACTATGATAATAAAAAAGTTTTGGTTTTTTCTTCTATCAAAGACCTCCTTCAAAGGGAATCTAAAGCTAAAGTGAACAAAGCTTAGACAGGTTAATCAATGTGAAGAAAGGGATATGACACCATGTTTCAAATTCAAAACAACATTCAAAGGATCAAGCCATTTCATTGTCACAAACAAAGGCATTTTTATGAAACATATGAAGATACCTAGCTATTGCATATGATTGCAGGAAAGGTATTTAAAGGACCTTCTTTTTGATAAACATATATTTGTCAAACCCAGGTGAATGCAACTAAGTTTCCCACAGTCAAAGAGAAATGTCATTCAAAGGATGCATCTATAATCATTAATATGGTTTTGAGCAAGTTTTCTTTTAAGGGACATATATAGGCAAACAGGGACAGGGTTGATGACTTTGTGAAATTTTTTCCTTTAAAGGACAGAGATAGAAACAGTGAAAAAGCAGTCAAAAGGAGCCATGACTATGGTGTCATTCAAAAGTGGCCTCCACAACATTTAAAATCGAAATCTAGGCCTTTGTAATATTAAAAGGTGATTTGTGTTTCGTTATTACCAAAAGCTCTTTCAAAAAGCATTCAAACCCTCACAAGTTAAGTTCAAAAGGTTTTTGGCTTTAAAAGGGTGGAGAGACCATTGCCAAGTCTCATTTGCAAGATTCAAAAACATAAACAAGCATTCACAATCGCTCTCCTAGCTTTTCACCAGACAAAGCAAGAAGTTCGAGCAAATTTCGAGTGTTTTCAGGCTTAAAGCATGTGCGGTACACCTGGAAAATCAGGCGACGCATTTAGAAGAGAAAATACACAGGCCTTCTATTGTGGCACAGCGTTCCTATAGTGCCAGTCACCACTACCCGAAAGCCGACCTGACTTCTTTCCACTTCGCGGCGTTCTTTCCAGAAAACGTGCCGCTCCTCCTTTCACCTTCTAATAAGCTCTAAAAGCTCCCCAAACGATCAACCAATGCTCATGATGAATCTTTGAGTGACTGATAAGGAGGACAGGGTGTGTTCTTGAGAATCCATTCCAAAGGCCATTTGAGACAGCTTGTTTTTTCAAAGAACATTCAAAATAAAATTCCTCCCAGGCAAGACAGTAGAAGTGGCCTTCACAGGAGGTTTGAGCTTGTTTCCACTGAAGAGGTAAATGCTCATCCATCAGTCCTGTTTAAATTTCATGAGGTTGGGTGTCTAGAGTTTTGTCAAAGGGTGCAAGAGGTAAAAAGCTATTCCCCTTTGACACATATTTGTGCTTTGATATTTCAAGAGAAGCACTTTCAGCTGGCAGGCTTGGATTTTAAGTTCTCTCCTAGGTCTATTTCCAAGGCCACCAAAATCCCCTATGTTGGAGAGAATTGGTTTAAACAAAGCCACCTAGACTCAGAACATTACAAACCTTTTCTGAAGCCTGAGCATAGAGACACATGTCCATCCATTTTTCCCTTCTCATATCTGCTGACTAGTTATGCCTCCCTCATGAAGATAATCATGAAATACTTCACTTGCGAGGGAAGATTCTCCCGAGTCTATGCTTACCATGTCCGATTGCTCATGCATTTCACAAGAGCCAAATTGTTAAATCTCCCTTTCTTCCTCCATAAAAGTATTGAGAAAATGGCTTCCACTGTTCAGAAAAAACCTCCTTCTCAGCAGACAGCTTGCCTCTTCCATCATTTCCTCATCAAGGTTATCATTCTTCATCAGCTTTAGAAGAAGGAAATCTCTTGGGATACTTTCATTACACATCTGGATTTCGCCACTGTCCCTTCATTTCATACATCTCCTTCACCTTCCACTCACCATCCTTCACCTTCTTCAAGCAAGCCCATTCCCAAGAAGCTCAGATTTCCCATTGAAAAAGAAGAAGAGAATGATGAGGAAGAAGAGCATGAGAAAGAGGAGGAAGATGATGATGAGCAGCATCATGATGAAATAGGGCAACATGATGAAGAGGTGCAGCACAGTGAGGCATAGCAGCAAGGGGAAGAAGGGCATGATGAAGAGGAAGATGATGATGAGTAGCATGATGATGAAAAACAGTGAGATAAGGAAGGGCAGCATGATGAACAAGTGAATCATAGTGAGGAAAGGCAACCACATGATGATGAACAACAGCGAGATAAGGAAGGGAAACATGATGAAAAGGTGCAGCACAGTGAGGAAAGGCAGCCACATGATGATGAACAACAACGAGATAAGGAAGGGCAGCATGATGAACAAGTGCAGCACAATGAGGAAAGGTAGCCTCATGAAGAAAAACACAGTGATGATATGCAACACAGTGAGGAGGGCAGCCCTCAAAAAGAAATGCAAGAGGACAGTCAAGGCATCCATGAAGAAACTCAAGACAGTGGCAAGAATGATGAGGAAAGTAACTAGGGCAAAGAGCCAATAGAGCATGTGCTAGCTGCCTCTCCTAGGCACGGGGTCATGCTCTCTTTTCCAAAAGTGGCCAATCCTCGGACATCAAGGAAAAGGGTGCCTAAAGCTGTAACTCCAAATTTTACTAGGGCCCTCCGAAGCAAGGGGAAATTTCCCAAGAATCCCATTGTCAAATTTCTCAAGAAGAGGAAGACTAAAAGAGCCACCCAAAGCAAGAGAAAGGAGAAAGAAGAAAGAAGCCATGAAAAGGAGAGGGACTTTGACATAATTCAAATCCAAAGTGATGATAGCGACAATGAAGCCCGAATCCTAGAAACTCTCTTGATCAATAGAGAAAACCAAATTGATGCTTTGAGACTGATCTAGAGAGGGCTAGAAACTTCAATCACTTTTTTCAAATTCAAAACAAACAGATGAGTGTCCATATGGTGGTATATGAGACACGAGCCATCAAATACAAAAAGGAGGCCTCCAAGGCACAAGTTATATTGGAAGAAATCATGGGTGAGTTCTATGAGAGCGAAGATGAATATCAGCCCAAGAGAAAGAGGCCAAGAACCATGGGACTCAAAATAGCCCTTAAGAAACAAAAGGAGGAAGAAGCTGCCCTTCTCCAAGCTACTCCTCTCACTACTTTGTTCACCCAAGAGATAGAGAAAAATCGAGAAGCATGGCTTGAGAGGGTAAATGATCACTTGGAAAAGAAGTTGGAGAAGGCAAATAGAGATTTGGACATTCAACGGAGGATGACCGGGCACTATAAGAAGCTCAATCAGTTTTCCTGACTGAAATTGAAGGCCACACAGGAAAAACTCAAGGAGGCTCAAAGGAGGCGCCCAACACCAAAATTGAAGAAAGACACCTCAAAGATCAAAATTTTGGCCTCAGCTTCACAACATTTTTCTGAAAACCCTTGAGGGTCATGCTCGCCAAAATTGGGCGAAATTCAACAAGTTTTGGTTTTTTTTCATTTTTGGGTTTTTGGTTAAAACTCATGGGCATCACCATTTCTGTTTGGGGCATCCTAAAAGGATGAAAATGGTATCATTAGATGACATAATTTTAGGGGCATATACTCAGCGATTTTTAGATCAATTGAAGATGATTTTCTCCCCCAAAATGGCGAAAAACAATCACTTTTTCTACACTCTGCCCCATTTATCAGCAAGGTCTTATTTTTGGGTTTTACACACAAGACAGTTTTTGATGGACTTCTAGTGGTCATTTTGGATAAAAATAAGAATTTTCAGAAAATAGACATTCAGAGCTTTCCAACGAGCCATCACAGGCCTCGTTTCGACATCGGGAAGGCCTCCAAAAGTTGTCGGCAAGTCAGACGACTTTCTGCTGATATATTTCTTAAGTATTTTTGTAAAAAATGAACCTTTCTAAAGTGACTTTTCCTCTTGTGCGTTTAGCTACTTTTGTGCATGATTAGTTATGAAAAGTCAATATATTTTCATTTTTTAGAATTTTTGAGATATTTTATTAGATATTTTGTGCCTTGGGCGTTGCAAAGCCTCAAGGACAAAATCAGATATTTTGGATAGGCCAATGAGATTGCAAGTTGAACTAGGAGGTTTTCCTCACTTTGGCCTATATATTCCAAAGGCTTTCATTGTAAATGAGACTGAAATTGATGAATAGAAGCGATATATGGTTATGAAAGCTTGGAAGAAACACTTGTCTCATGCATTTGGAGAGTTTCTTGAGTGCTTTTGGATGATGAAAGAGGACTGTTGTTGGATTCCATGACTTGTTAGAATGGTATAGTGTCTCTCTCTGTGTTTTGTTTCTTAGTTTTCATTCATAATTCCATGTTTCTTGCTTGCTATAAGACAGTAGAGAATAGATTTGAGACATGCCCTTGGAGGCACCTCAAATTTCATGTTTCTTTATAGCTTCTATGTTTTCTTCCTTCTTAGTCATATCAGAGAATCTTTGATTGCTCTTTGATAACTAAAGAATATTGTTTGCTTGTTTCATTTATGGTTTTATGCGTGCTAAGTATGATTCATGATATGCTCTGCTTACTCATGGCTAGTCATAGCTCCACCTCTGAAACCTTTCTTTTATTGATTAGATTGTCATTTGTTTAACCAAGGAGGTCTTGTACTGATATTTCCCTTTGCCTAAAACTATGCAATCTTGTCTTCAAAGTGCCCAATAGCTTGAAATACTATGTTTAGGTGTTCCTTCATAGTGATTTGAGTTGTTTGTTTGTCTTAAATGTATTTCCCCAAAGTCTGATAGCCATTTCCTAAAGTTAGAGAGTCATATATCTCTATGCATGGCTTGAATGTTTATTTCTATGCATTGATCAGTTTATAGTTACATTTCTCATGATTAATGGTTAGCCCTACCATGTTTATGTCATCTATTAAACTATTTATGTTTGAAATCCTTTGTTCTTCACAAATTTAATGTCCATCTCACTCCATTTTACCCAAAGATCCATTTTACCTCGAATCAAATCGGCCCTTCAACAACCTTGTATCACCATATGAAAGCTTTCTTGACCTTTTCGATCCCATAGCCCAGTTGATCTGACATCTTTTTACCTATCTTAATTTTTTATCAGTTCATCCCTCACAATCTAAAAACCAAAACCAAAAACCTACTTCATAACTAGCCTAAAATCAAGAACACAATAAGCAAACACACAGATATCCCTTACACAAATAGAGAGAGCCCTCTCTGAGTCCAGGAAGGCTAGATCCTTGGGCTCCAAAGACTGGTTTGATGTCACACTGTCATTTGGTTTTCCAATCAGCCAAATCACGGGACCCTAACACCTCCACATTCATACCCAAGGCCACTATAAGAACCAAGATCAAGCTCCCAGCTCATCGAATCAATGAAAAAATCCAATACATGAAGGACCACGCACTAATAGGCAAGTTCACGGGTTTTTGGCCCATAGAAAAATCCCTCCTAGGGTGGATCGCCTCCAAATGGAAGCCCAAGGGCCACATTGATCTAGAAATATGTGCCAAGGGATTCTTCAACGTGATCTTCACTTGCATCGAAGAAAAAACCAAATCATGGATGACGGGCCATACTTTTTTAACTCTGCAAGTTTATACATGCGCAACTGGTCGAACGCTTCAACTCGAACAAGCAAGATTTCACTTGGGCTCTAGCCTGTGTCAGGGTCTACACCCTTCCCCAGGACTATTGGGATGATATCACCCTTGAGGACATCAACAACACTCTTAGAGAATTCATCAAAATTGCAGAGGATAAAAAGATCAATAAACATGCAGCCTACACAAGGATTTGCATCTACATGAACATTGTAGAGTCTCTCCCTGATGAGGTAAGCTTGATCCATGATGACTATGAATGGATTCAAATAGTATATTATGAAAATGTACCATTTAGATGTCAAAAATTTCACTAGCATGGGCACCTATTTAGAGATTTCCCCCTAAACCAAAGAACTTCTTCGAATAACGACTCAACAAAAAAAGACACCGAAGGGTTCACGAAAGTCGCTGGAAGAAAAATGCATACCAGGAGGTCAAATACGAACTATAACAAAAGAGATCTATCATCAAGTAACATCTTTGATGCCCTATCTCAATTTAATGAGAATGAGAATGAAACTCCAAGAGACTCGGAGTGACCCACACAGCAGAATCCCCAGACCTCTAAGACTCAGCAAACCAAACTCCAATCGGAAGCCTTTCTGATTCCCCAGTCCTCTACGCACATAGGGAACAACTCAGAAAAAGGTAAAGGCGTAGTGTTGGACTCAATCCCAGAATCAATGGAAGAAGAACCGGAGAGAATTGACTACGGGGACCTCGACATCATGGGGTTAGAAGATACATGCAAACTGAAAGGCTTTCTCTCAATTCCACCACACCAGATCGAGAAATTGGAGGAAGTCCTTACTAGAGATCAATATATTCCATCCCTTTTCATTCAAGGAGGTACACTCCTAAACACTAAACTCATCCCGAAAGAATCCCAAAAACGAGGAAGAAAAATTGATCTGCAGCAAATGGTCATCATGGATAAAGAGCTAGTAGAATCTGGAAGATACCCCAAGTTGACCAAGTTCTACTCTATAATTCCAAACCCCCCTCAATGAATATCATCTCATGGAATATCAGAGGGATAAACAGTCCCTCCAAGCACAGGTTAATCAAGAAAAGAATTATTGAGGAAAACCCCACAATATTCTTTATGCAAGAAACCAAATTCTCTAGCTCCACTCTAGGCACTATTTTAAAAATACTTTGGAAAGGCTACAATACCCTAGCGGTATATGCTAATGGGGCTTTAGGAGGCCTATAAATCATCTGGAATCCCCACTTAATTACTCTAGAGAATAGTCATGCCAATCAACACTTTGTTCAAGCTGCCTTTCACTTGATTGGAGCTAACATTCATGGACATCTCACGAATGTCTATTTCCCCCAGCTACTCTAGAAAAAAACAAAGCTCCTTGACAGTATAGCAGATCTCAACAACCAGCGAACTCACCCTCTCTGGCTGATTAGAGGAGACTTTAACATGATCACAACCCTTCAGGAAAAAAAATGAGGAATACCTCACCTTGAAATGGACAACAAAAAATTCATGGACTTCATCCATGAAAATCATTTTATAGATATTAAACAACCAATGGCATCTTCACTTGGAATAATAGAAGAGGTGGATCTCATCAAATCACTTCCAGATTGGACCGCTTCCTCATTATGGAAGACTTCATTCACCTGGGAGGAGAAATCGTAGCCACCATCGTTCCGTCCTCTCACTCAGAACATTTTCCAATCCAGCTCCAATGGCTCAGACTGGGTATAGCCTATAATATCCCAAAATGGGAACTGTCCGCAAGGCATGACTGGAAAACACATTTTCCAGGAATGGCTGCTACAGGATTTGAAACCAGCACTTGGATCCCTTATATCTGAGTATATATGTCCTGTATCCAATTGGATATCAAAAACAAATCTTTCTAGGTGGGGCAAATAGGCCTCCCACACCTAGTATGGCTTGATAAATGCCCAATGAGGGACTACAACAATGTATAAACACAATAATGTATATGCAGCATCAAATAAAATAATAGGACATTTTAAAAACATATATCCATAAATCCAAGCTACAACAGCAAACTGCACTTCATTTTATGAGCCAAAAGTTGGGGAAAAGCAACAATTTATGCCCTAAAATGGTTAATTTCAAATATGAGCATAACAATAAGGGAAAGTGACGGTGGGATCTCATATATTAGGTCATAATAGACTTACATGTCAAATTTCAGCCCAAACAAATGACTCTAGCTATGTTAAATAGATCTACCACTCCCGATATGGCTTAAAAATGCACAATCCCCATGACTTGTGGTATGCAGAAATTTACTGAAGCACAGGAAGCGTGATTTTCTAAAGGTGATGGATGAAATATGGTATGTACATCATCAAATAAGATCTATAGCATGGTTCATACAATGTACAGTGGATAAACAAAATATTTACAGAAAGAATCCCTCAAGACTGAGGGGCTGTAACAACATATTGAGACAAAGCTTGACAACGTTATTTTATGGGCTGAAGCAGCTGTATATTAAATTTCAGATCTAGAATATATCTTTGTAAAAAAATATAGATCTATATCAGATCTGTACACTAGATGAGTTCCTCTACAATTTCCCCTTGGGGTTTTGATCAAAACATGAAGGTACAGGAGTAGATCTGAGATCTAGAATTACAAGTCTGCAATGATATTCAGGAATTATACAGTAAATAAATACATAATTAAATCAGATCTGAAACAAACATGGATTGGTTGGCCAATACATGGATCACCACAGTGAAAGGGAGAATCCTATCACTAGAGATCTCTCCTCCAAATAGCAGTCAAAACACCCTGCAACTCTCCTCATGCAAATAACGCAGTATTTAAAGGAAAACTGCACTGTTAGCTTCAGTAGTGATTAGGCCTGATTCCTTGATCTAAAAGTGCAGCTCTGATGATCCAATAAACTCTTCCATGAGGTTAAAAGACACACTCACTGAGAAGAGGCACTAGATTTGCCTAGATCTGAATAGATCTAGATTCCACTGCTGCAACCTAAAAAAATAATCAAACCCTCAATAGGATCTTAATTGTGGTTGGAATATGAAGCTTGGCCCAAGCCTGATAGTGGACAAGATAGAAAAAGTCTCCTCCAAGAGCTACTCAAGAAAGGAGGTGGGATTCTCGACCAGGTACACCCAAGTGCTAAACAACACTATTCTCAGCTAAACAACTAGAGAATGAGGATTGTCTAAACAGAAAATACCTCCAGCAATATCAAATGATCAACCCCTCTCTTGGTGTCCTCATCCTTCTTTTATAATGTGGGAGCCTTGCCAAACCCTAAACCATCTTGATGAATTAGCCTCATTCACATGAGTGGCTTCCAACATGGAATGCACTGTGCCTTTTGGAGATACATTGCACCTAGACAAGACTGTTGATTTGGTCCTGTTGACCTAGTCAATTGTTCCAGCCTCATTCACACTTAAGTGTGTTTATGAAATTAGCTCATATTTAGCTTGTTTCAGATTGAGAATTGATTTATTTTGATTTTTAGGAGTCATTATCGATCCTCCTTTACAATTTTATTCATAAGCATGAAAAAAAAAAAAAAATTGAATATTCCTATTAGCTTGGGCTAATTAGGAATATTACAGTCCTCCCCCTTCAAAATGTTGCTTGCCCTCAAGCAACTGCAAGGTAGAGCAAAATTCCTCCCTCCCTCTTCTTGTGGCCTCATCAATGGATCCCACCATGGCTGAAAATGATAGGCAATGAATCTGTCCTCCAATGATTCCTTCCTAGTGTAAGATAACAAAGTGTACATCATGAAGAAATGGAAGGTACAAGTGGTGATCTCCTTGCTGCTCAATGGCGTCCTCAAGGTAGGAGTGAAGAAAACATGTGAAGTCTTGTTCCCAATGAGTGACTCCCTCCCCCATGCAATCATCCAAATGAAATGAGCCATTTTAGGTAGCTCATCAAAGAAAACTTCAACCCCAGATCTATGCAATGTGTTGGGGCTGAATGGAAAGTTTAGATTTTCCCATTCAAATTGTTTCTCTCTCCATTTATGGTAAGTATGGGGTTGTTTATGCCCTTGGGCTGAAATGATATGGCCTCCAAGAATGGCCCAAGCTACCCCATCAAACAATTCAACCATGAAGTGCCTCCTCCAAGCACTCAAGTTCTTCAAATGGCTCACCCCATGTGAAGAAAAGAGATGTGATGTGGAAATCATGGTTTTCCCATTGCTCCTCCTATGACATACAACATGAATAATAGGGAGAATCATACTCCTAGTGGGAATCTCCATCTCATATCCCACTCTCCAAACATAGCTTCTCATAAACATAGAAACATCAGTAATATATGGAAGCAAAAACAATTGGAAACAAGCTGTCACATGACAACTGTAAAGTGGATCATAGTTCCTCCCATGGAACCAGCGCAGTGAATCCTTTGCCTGCATCAAACCAAACAATAACAAGTTCTTTTCCAGCCACTTGTTTGCTGCCACAATCATTTTACAAGATAGAATCATGAAAGTACAAAGTGGTGTCAATGGTGCACACCAAAAATCATGTGGCTTCCCCCACAAACCACCAATGAGATAGCCAATCTCAGTGCTACAAAAGGCTGCAAGTACATCATTATTCAATATGTAGGAAGGAAAAAATATTCTTGATACATCATGTTGCTCAAACAAGGAAAATAAGTACAATAAAAAATGTGAAATTATACCTCCTCCATCATGCACTTGAGACCTTGAGCTAAAATGGCTCAACTGGAATTTCTCCCTCACCTCCAATGAGTAGGGAAGTAGCTGTGACCTCCTCTTCATTACCATCCGAGCTATGCATCTCTCTATATGCTGAAATATGTCATTCTGGATGCCCTCCCAAGTGAACTTCTCCATCAAATGGAAATATGCATCAAAGTGCATGGAAGATAAGTCCTCATGTGTTGCATGTATCAACTTCCCCTTGAGACTAGAAGATCTATTCAAGAAGATCCTGCCATAGGAATAGATGACCACATCATCCTCCATGTATCTATCATCTCCATTCGGGTCATCAAGAATCATGCATGCACCAAGATCCTTGGAGTACTCTACCAAAATTTGAGACCTCCAATAGGGATCAATCCTCCTAAGAGACAATGCTGGTGATCTAGCATATGAAGCTCTCCTCATGTTGTTGCCTACTACTTTGACATTCCCCATGCCAAAGTCTTCCTCCAAACTCTTCACCTCTCCAAAATCCAAGAGTGGTGAATCAAAATACAAGATGTCTCTCATCAGCTCTAGATTTGGTGGCCTCCCAGGTGGAATGCCTCCATGTAGTGAGACATCAAAATATGAAGTGGACTGTAGATATGAGTGGGCTTAATTGTCCCTCTCTTCACTGCGCAGTGCAGTCCCCTCCTTATGTGCAGAAACCTCCCGAAATAGATAAGGGTGAATGCTCATCATCCCTTGATGTTGATCCTCCTCCCCTTCTTCCATGTATGAGAATGCCTCATCCTCAATGAGAGACCCTTGTTCTCGGTCATCCCTTGAAGGAGAAGACTCCATGTCTTCAAAAATAGAAGAGGGCTCTTCAAGAAATGGGGATATTTCCCTTGGAAAATTGTCATACATGTTTCTATCCCGTCTAAAAATATGGAGTTGAGTTGGTTCAATAGGTCTCTCCAACTCATGCAAAGTGTTTGAGTTTTTGTTTTTAAAAAATGATGGTTCACAATGTTCTTTATCAAATCTCCTCATCAATTCTTTAGTGAACTCAACATAAGTTTTTACATTTGCATGAAAAAATGAAGTAGAATCATTAAACCACCAATCATGGGCCATACCTTTGAGGTGCAGTGCTGCTACTCTGATGGCCTCCTTCTCTGAAACTTGGTGTAGCTGAAAATAGGAATCTAGTTCTTATACCCAAGCTTTTGTTGTGCACTCTGCTGATCCATCAAAGTGAGATAGGAAGATTCTACCTCTCTTACTTCTTTTGTGGCTGCTGGATCTTGCCTCCTTGAGTTTGAAAAACCCTTGGAAGTCTAAGTGCTCTCTGAATCTCCATAATTGATATTCATACTCCTGAAGAAAGTCACTCAAGGTCTCCTCCCTTGGTGCACCTTCTTCCTCCATTCTTCTTGCAGTCAATGTGGGCAATAGACTGTGCTGTGGATCTGCATGTGTGGTTGAATGCTCACACCCATCATGTGAATAGCTAGGGCTTGTTTCAAACCCTTCCAGAAATCTTCTACACTCCTCCCCTTCTATCTCCTTGAGATCTTCTTTAATACCTTCCAAGGTTTGGAAAATAAGCAGGGAGATCTCCTCTTCCGTCATTCCTCCTTCTCCTCTTTCTCTCAACAAGAAAGTAGGCATGTCACGGCGTTGTAGATCAGATTGTGTGGCTGAATTCTCACACACAACATAAGAAGTATTGGGGCTTTCTTCATGAGAAGAACTCCTTGAGGGATTTGCATGTATTCCCCTCCTTATTCCCCTGATTTCTTCCTTCAATTCATGCATGGCTTAAGAGAGAATGTTAGAAAAACTCGTCTCTTCCAATCCTTCCAAGTAAAGGGGTTTCACCCTTCTTCTCTTTGTCCTCTATGTAATATTTCTTCTGTCTTCTTCTTTATTCTTCTAATGGCTTCTACAGGATTTGAAACCATCACTTGGATCCTTATATCTAAGTATCTAAGTCCTAAATCCAAGTGGATATCAAAAACAAATCTTTCTAGGTTGGGCAAACAGGCCTCCCACACCTAGTATGGCTTCATAAATGCCCAATGAGGGACTACAACAATGTATAAACACAGTAATGGATATTCAGCATCAAATAAAATCATAGGACATGTTAAAAATACATAGCCATCAATCCAAGCTATAGCAGCAAACTGTACTTCATTTTATGAGCCAAAAGTTGGGGAAAAGCAGCAATTTATGCCCTAAAATGGTTAATTTCAGAGATGAGCGTAAAAATAAGGGCAAGTGACGGTGGTATCTCGTATCTTAGGCCATAAGAGACTTACATATCAAATTACAGCCCAAAAAAATGACTCTATCTATGTTAAACAGATCTACCACTCCCGATATGACTTAAAAATGCCCAATCCCCATGACTTATGGCATGCAGAAATTTACTGAAGCACATGCAACGTGATTTTCTGAAGGTGATGGATGAAATCTAGTTTAGAAATCAGAAAATCAGATCTATAGCATGGTTCATACAATGTACAGTGGATAAACAGAAGATTTATAGAAAGAATCCCTCAAGATTGAGGGGCTGCAACAACATATTGAGACTGCAAAGCTTGACAACGTTATTTTATGGGTTGAAGAAGCTTTATATTAAATTTAAGATCTATAATATATCTGTGTACAAAATTATAGATTTATATCAGATCTGTACACTAGATGAGTTCCTCTACAATTTACCCTTGGGGTTTTGATCAAAACATGAAGGTACAAGAGTAGATCTGAGATCTAGAATTACAAGTCTCCAACAATATTCAGGAATTATGTAGTAAATAAATACATAATTAAATAATATCTGAAACAAACATGGATTGGTTGGCCAATCCATTGATCACCACAGGGAAAGGGAGAATCCTCTCACTGGAGATCTCTCCTCCAAATAGCAGTCAAAACATCCTGCAACTCTCCTCTTGCAGATAACGTAGTATGGAAGGGAAAACTATGTTGTTAGCTTGAGTATTGATTAGGCCTGATGTCTTGATCTAAAAATGCAGCTTTGATGATCCAATACACTCTTCCAGGAGGTTAAAAGACACACTCACTGAGAAGAGGCACTAGATTTTCCTAGATCTGAATAGATCTAGCTTCCACTGTTGCAGCTTACAAAAAAAATAAAACCCTCAACAGGATCTTAATTGTGGTTGGAAGATGAAGCTTGGCCCAAGCCTGATAGTGGACAAGATAGAACAAGTCTCCTCCAAGAGCTACTTAAGAAAGGAGGTGGGATTCCCGACCAGGAACACCCAAGTGCTAAACAACACTATTCTCAGCTAAAGAACTAGAGAATAAGGGTTGTCTAAACAGAAATACCTTCGGAAATATCAAATTATCAACCCCTCTCTTGGTGTCCTCATCCTTCTTTTATAATGTGGAAGCCTTGCCAAACCCTAAACCATCTTGATGAATTAGCCTCATTCACATGAGTGGCTTCCAACATGGACTGTGTTGTGCCTTTTGGAGATACATTGCACCTAGATAGAGCTGTTGATTTGGTCCTATTGACCCAGTAAATTTTTCCAGCCTCGTTCACACTTAAGTGTGTTTATGAAAGTAGCTCAGTTTTAGCTTGTTTCACATTGAGCATTGATTTATTTTGATGTTTAGGAGTCATTATTGACCCTCTACAATTTTATTCATAAGCATGAAAAACAAAACAAAATTGAATATTCCTATTAGCTTGGGCTAATTAGGAACATTACATAGCCACCCCAAAACCTTTTTGCTTTTAACACTTTTGGCTCAAACATCTAGGGTTCAAAGACCTTATATCGGATTGGTGGGATTCCCTCACACCACCCTTGGGCACAAAAATGTATCAATTCCAGCAGAAATTGAAGATGCTCAAGGGGAAACTAAAATTGTGGAACAAGACCACCTTCAGCAACATCTTAAAATACCAAAGAGATCTAGAAGAGTGTAATATTCCCAAATTTTCACATGATGTTTGGAATATTAGAGTTCTTAATAAACCTACTTAATTAACTAAATAAAAGGGTGGAGGGACCCATAATCCTCAAGATGAATAAATATCCACTTTTTATGTGTGAATGTGGATTAATTAAGCCTGGATCTACATAATGAGGTGGTGGGGCCACTACTAATGTGAATGGAATTAGAGATCATGTAACATTAATGAGATATATCATGGAGGTTGATACATTCAACTAAGATCTTGGAAGCGATCAAACATAAGATCATGGAGCATTCATGATGAGATGATGGAGGAAGTTGTACAATTAACATGCACATGATGGAGAGGGTGTACATTGCACCTAGACATGATGGATGACTTGGAAAGATAGCGCAGTCAAACATGGAGGATCTTGTCCACATGTACATCGAATTTTAGATGAGGGCCAAGGCATGGGAAGGCTCATAAACTATATAAAGGAGATGAAGACAACAATGAAGGCAGCCTATTGATTATAGATTTTGAGGTCTGTTTAGATCTGGAATTGTCATGTGACATTCCATGCTTTCTTTGGCTATTTAGCTAAGATTGCAAGTGTTGTTTAGCACAAGGTGTTCCTGGTCAGGAATCCCACCTCTTTCATTGAGTAGCTCTTGAAAGAGTATTGTACTTCATTCTACATCAGGCATTGGTGCCATATATCTTTTCCTACTTTCTACAAAACATCCATATTCAGAAATTGTACATTTATGAAGATCAGTTAGAAGGTGGAGGTTGTCTTTAGTATTTCAGCTGGAGAAACGGTGAAGGTTTATTCCTATCACCTTGGGCTTATACATCAGCATTCCCAGAGCTTCATTTCAAATCTGGCATTAGGCAAAAATTTATTGACCTCCTAGTAGTAGTAATTCCATCCAGAATTACGCTGTCCATTATTGCAGATCCAGAGGAAAGAAGTTGCTAGCATTTCAGCTAGTAATCCTTTAAGGGATCATCCCCTCACCTTGCCATCAGTATTTCCATTAGCCTGGAACCTATTTCAGCATATTTCATCAGGCATGGAGTCTCTCTCTCCCTAAAAACATATTTTTTATGAGCATTTGTGTAGCAGCAACTACAATCATCATTGGAGGATTGAGGAGCTAGATCTAGAGCTTCTAGTTTGTAGATCTAGAGAAGGGATCAACCCTTCAAGATTAGATATGATCTTGTGACATATTTCAGCCATATATTTTCCAGATCTAGCTTCATATATGTAATCCTAGCAGATAAAGGATCAAGCCCTAGGAGGGTGATTTTCCAAATTTGTAGATGTGGAAAATCCTTTCTGGGTTATCTTGGGTTCCCATCACATTGGCCAGATCTTGAATCTTGGCATCATCAGACCTCTTGAGCTCCATATATCTGCATTTCCTTTTGTAGCAGTTCATGTACATCTTCAGTAGAAGATACAGTGTAGTATTTCTTCCAGTAAGCTCACTAGTTACGTAGTGCTAGTTGCAGCACCATTGTAGGGTGATTTTAGACCATCTCTTGGGCTACATATACTCATTTTCTGTACATTGTGTAACTGATTCATCTCCATATAGTAAAATGGCTCAGCTTCTCTGTAAATTCTGATGTTGTCTCTATCTTTGTTGTTTACTTAGTTTTATTTCTTATATTGTGTTTAAGTATTACTGCATTCTCCCTTTTGGGATATTACAGTGGTATCAGAGCATGATATTTGGCTCATCTTGTGGACATTTTGACAACATAAGAAAAGAAAATAGTAGAGATCTACTATGGAGGGATTAAGTTTTGCCTCATATTCCTTTATATCTCTGAAGGATATCTCTAAGGAGATCAATGAAGCAAGAATAGAAAGGAAAAGAGAAACCTCAAGAAGGCTTCATGATGAAGAAGGTCCCAACACTTCTTTTCAGCAAAAAAGAAGACCAAAGAAGCAAAGCGCTTCACATTATTCCACTAGATCCACTTTCTTTGAGAAAGAGGACTTGTCTGAATATGATGAAGGCTTGGGGCATGAGACCCTATGTGAATATCTATCTGAATACAAGTCACATCTTAAAGCATTGAAGGAGAATCTCTCTCTCCAACAGTTTCTACAACTTAAAAAAGAAAGAAGATCCAGAAGTAGCAATAGAAGAAAGAGGCATAGATTCTTCTTGCCTACATTTGATGGATCTTCCACAAGCACCTTGAGGGCTTGGAGGGAAGAATTATTTACATTCTTTTTGAAATATCCTATCTCAGAAAGAGAGGCTGTGGAGATTGCAGTGCTGCACCTAGATGGTGAAGCAAGAAATGGTGGCTCAGTCACTTGTCACATATGAAAGTGTCTTCTTATGCAGATTTTATTCAAAGACTGAAGGAAAATTATGGTAGAAAGAAACCAGAGTCATCTCACATAATGAAATCTCCCATCATCAAGGAGATAGTCCATGAAGATTAAAGAAAGGATGATCTCATTATCACTCAAGAGGAGGAGCCTCTACCACCACCAACTACAGATGTGCTTACTTCAAGAGAAGGGTCACTTGCATCTTTGCAAGATGGTCTTGAGTTCTTGACATTTGGAGCCCCATGCATGATTGATGAGATGCATGAGGAGAAGGAGATAGATACCAACGTTGGTACACTTGTAAAAGTGCAACCATCACTCTTACCAACAATTGGAGAGACCTTTGCACCAGGAAAGGAAACTCTTGTGTTCTTGCAATATGTTTCTGAATCACAGTTGATTCAAGGTATGCATCCATTTTAATCACATATTGTTTTAGTATATCTTATTGAAACTTATGGGGACATGCCATTATGGATATTTCATGACCAAGGGTTAGAACATCATGCTGATTTGAAGTAGAAAACTATCACAGTGCAAAGGACCCTTGATCTAATCAAGGAGGAGATGAAAAGCTATCCCAGTTTTTCATGGATGGACTACATTCAACCCTTTGAGTTGAAGTGTGGAGTTTCAGAAAAATGGATGAGCATAATCCTCTGTACAATGACTGGTTCTGAGATTAGTGTTGTACCTTGCTTTGAGACAGTATATGTATTACCCTACAGATCTACAGCGTTGTCACTTAGTAGCAGTGATAATGAAGGAGCCCCATTATTCTTGGATCATTTTGAAGGTAGATTCACTAATGAAGCAATGGAGGTTAAGATGATGAATGGTAGACATCTTGAGATGATAAATCTTTTCTCCTTTCTTGATGACGCTTTCTCAATGAGAATCTCATAGCTCAAAGAGAGACTTCTACCTGTAGCAGATCCAAAACCTCTTTGGTTTTGGAAGGCCATGATGAGAAGAAGGTCTCATTAAGAGACCTCATTGGAGTTGCACTTCAACATTTCATGGAGTGAAAAGTTCTTCATCAGTTTGAGGAGGTTGGTGTCTTACAATGGATGGATACCAAGTTTTTGCAAAATGAGATCCATCATCCACATTGGGATGAATTTTTGAGAGTATGGATCAAGGGGTTTCCCAACCACTTGCATATCTATGACACAGGCCAGCAAGAATCATGGCTACGCTGGTTGCTCTTAGGTGAGTATGACTACCACTCAATGAGTCATAATTTTTTGATTCATGCCTTGCACATCAGTGGAAGAATGCAGAAGAAGAAGGCATGGTTACTTTGGTTGTTGATGAGAGAGTTTGGACATCACATTATATATCTTATGTCCTTGTATTTACTCTTGTTTAGGATATGTCTCATGTCTTTACATGTATTTCTGTTTGGGATGTATCTCATGTTCATGTATGTACTTGGGTTTGGGAGAAAGTACAACTCTCACATGATGTGGCATAAGGGAGCTTGTTTGTATTATGTTTATGAGACATCTCACATGTCCATAACTATATTTTTGCTCCATGAATTTCATCATGATAATGCAAGGAGGAAGCAATAATCCTTGCTTCTTTGGTTACTATTGGGAGAGTATGGGCTGAATTCTTCCAATACATTGCATGACATTGTTGGAGGATGGCAACATGAGGCCTTACAACATTGGCTTCTGTTGGGTGATTATGGTCATTTTACATGGTATAATGATGATGTGATGAGGTAGCAAGATGCCTTATTGAGGTGGCTTTTCTTGAGAGAATATGGCCAGTACATTTGGTACAATGATGATGTGGTATGGTTGCAAGAGGAATTTCTGAATTGGCTTATATTGAGAGAGTATGGCTTTCATATTCTCATTGATGTTGACTTGGCATGGCAACAAGAAGCATTGTTGTGGTGTCTTCTTTTGAGAGATTATGGCTCTCTTACTTGTTTTTATGATGATCTAGCATGGCAGCAGAAGGCTTTACTACATTGGTTGTTATTAAGAGAATATGGTTTGACATTTTTTTTGTTTTCCCATATGTCTCTACTTCTTGTTTTTCACTATGATGATGTGATGTTTGATTCCTACATACCCAACAAGGCTAATAATGAGGGCATTGAGATGTGTAATCTACTCTATGTATCATGGGTTGGAGAGATAGTTCGTGAGTTGGGAATTTGGACTTTGGGAATGAACCACTTCATCTTATGTATCTCATGTATAGAGGAGAACTTTGGTCATCATATGGTTTCCACTTGGAGATTCATTGATGAGGAAGGGTATCTAACTTTTCAGTTGGAGGCCATTCTAGACATTCTAGAGAGGCAGCTTTGGAGTTGGACATGCATGACACATTGTGATAGATGGGACGGCCTTCCACATGAGGATTCCATTTGGAGGGAGGATGTTTGTTGTAGCATCCACTTGTTGCAGTTGCTTTAGGACAAGCAAAATTTTGCCGGGGAGGACTGTAATATTCCCAAATTTTCACATGTTGTTTGGAATATTAGAGTTCTCAATAAAATTACTTAATTAAGTAAATAAAAGGGTGGAGGGACCCATAATTCTCAAGATGAATAAATATCCACTTTTTATGTGTGAATGTGGATTAATTAAGCATAGATCTACATAATGAGGTGGTGGAGCCACTACTAATGTGAATGGAATTGGAGATCATATCTCATTAATGAGATAGATCATGGAGGTTGATACAGTAAACTAAGATCTTGGAAGGGATCAAACAAAATATCATGGAGAATTCATGATGAGATGATGGAGGAATTTGTGCAATTAATGCACACATGATGGAGAGGGTGTACATTGCACCTAGACATGATATATGACTTGGAAATACAGCACAGTCAAACAAGGAGGATATTATTCACATGCACAACGTAGTTTAGATGAGGGCCAAGGCATGGGAAGGCTCATAAACTATATAAAAGAGATGAAGACAACAAAGAAGGCAGGCTATTGATTATATATTTTGAGGTCTATTTAGATTTGGAATTGTCATGTGACATTCCATGATTTCTTTGGATATTTAGCTAAGATTGCAAGTTTTGTTTAGCACAGGGTGTTCCTGGTCCAGAATCCCACCTCTTTCATTGAGTAGCTCTTGAAAGAGTATTGTACTTCATTCTACATCAGGAATTGGTGCCATATATATTTTCCTACTTTCTACAAAACATCCATATTTAGAAATTGTACATTTCTAAAGATCAGTTGGAAGGTGGAGGTTGTCTTCAGTATTTCAACTGGAGAACCAGTGAAGGTTTATTCCTATCACCTTGGGCTTATAGATCAACATTCCTAGAGCTTCATTTTAGATCTGGCATCAGGCCAAAATTTATTGAAATCCTTGCAACAGTTATTCTAGCCAGAATTATGCTGTCCATTATTGCAGATCCAAAGGAGGAAGGAATTTGCTAGCATTTCAGCTAGTAATCCTATGAAGGATCATCCCCTCACCTTGCCATCATTATTTGCATTAACTTGGAGCCTATTTCAAAATATTTCAGCAAGAATAGAGCCTCTCTCTCCCTTACAGCGCAGTTTTTATGAGTAGTTGTGTAGCAGTAGCTACAATCATCATTGGAGGATTGAGGAGCTATATCTAGAGCTTGTAGCTTGTATATCTGGAGAAGAGATCAGCCCTTCAAGCTTAGATCTGATCTTGTGACATATTTCAGCCATCTATTTTTCAGATCTAGCTTCAGATCTGTAATCCCAGTAGATAAAGGATCAAACCCTAGGAGGGTGATTTTCCAAAGTTGTAGATGTGGAAAATTCTTTTTGGGTTATCTTGGGTTCCCATCACATTGGCCAGATCTTGAATCTTGGCATCAGCAGAGCTCTTAAGCTCCCTAAATCTACATTTCCTTTTGCAGCAGTTCATGTACATCTTTAGCAGAAGGGACGGTGCAGTATTGCTTCCAGTAATCTCACCATTTACGCAATGCTAGTTGCAACACCATTGTAGGGTGATTCTAGACTATCTCTTGGGCTAGATCTACTCATTTTATGTACATTGTGTAATTTTTTCATCTTCATATAATAAAATGGCTCAAATTATCTGTAAATTCTAATGTTTTCTCTAGATTTATTGTTTATTTAGTTGCAATTCTTATATTGTGTTTAAGTATTACTGCATTCTCCATTTTGGGATATTACAAAGAGAAAATGAAGAAGCTCCAACAAAAAATCATATAAGAAGGAATGTCAGTAGACTCATGAACCAAGGAAAGGACACTACAACCCAACTAGAAGAGAGAAGAAGCCAAGAAGAGATCCTATGGAAACAGAAATCCCACATATGTTGGCTTAAGGATGGAGAAAGAAACACACAATTCTTTCATCGCTCCACCATCTAGCATAGAATGCACAATAGAATCATAGTCCTAAAAAATCAAAATGGGGAGCATATGGAAAAACATGAGGACATCACTTAGGAACTGCTCAATCAATTCAAGGACATTCTCAAAGAACCCAACATCCAATGACAAGAGGCCATTGGAAAAATCACACAACACATCCCAAAATTGGTCAATGAGGATCACAACAGGATGTTTCTTAAAGCCACAACACTAAAAAAGGTCAAACAAGTAGCTTACCAATCAAAATAAATGAAAGCCCCCAGACTAGACGGATTCACCACCAACTTCTTCCATTTCTTCTAGAACACTATCAAAGAGGAAGTCTGGGGCATAGTGGAGGAATCACACAACACCGACTGGATTCTGCCAGCTCTCAATCCAACCTTCCTCACTCTCGTCCCAAAGGAAGATAATGTTGCTTCTCCAAGTAAGTATAGACCCATAACACTCTGCAATGTAGTACAAAATCATTTCCAAGGTTATATCTAACAGATTGAATCAACTTCTTCCCATGCTCATCTCTCCGGAGAAAACTGGCTATGTTGAGGGTAGGCAGATCCTTGATGGAATCATCTTAACCCATGAGTTCATACACTCCTTAAAAACCTCAAAAAAACTAAGCATGCTCCTCAAAATTCACCTATCCAAAGCCTTTGATAAGCTCAGCTGGAACTACATAAATCAAGTCCTACTGCCTTTGGTTTCAGCCAAACTTCGGTCCACTGGATCATGAGCTTGATACATCTCCTTTTATCTCTATTCTTATCAATGGAATCCCCTCAACAGCATTCAACCCCTCTAGATTTCTAAGGAAAGGGGACCCTCTCTCACCCTTTCTCTTTGTTCTTATAGCCTAGGGCCTAGGTCGCCTGATAAAGAGCTCCATCCATTCGCATAATCTTGAAGGAATTCCTCTAGGCAATATCCCCCCCATTTCTCACAAACAATTTGTGGATGACAACATGATCATGGGACACTCCTCAGTCCAAGAATATCGAACCCTCAGAACCCTTCTTGATTGTTTCTCTGAAGACTCTGGAACTACTGTCAACCCCGAAAAATATCAAATCTTATTTTTTAACACGCCTCTTATCACCCAGTGCAACATAGCTCACATCCTGGGCTTCATCCTAGCCTCTCTGTCATCCAAATACCTAGGAGTTCCTCTCATGAACTCAACTATCAAACATTCTTCCTAGAGAGAGATATTGGATAGAATGGAGACTAAATTTTCCAACTGGACCCATCGCTCCCTCAACATTTCCAGACGTATGGTTCTCATCAAATATGTTCTTCAGTCCCTAACCATATACCTCTTTTCTGTTTTAGCGGCACGGAAATGGGTCCTCAAAACCATTTGAAATCTTCAAAGAAACTTTCTTTGGGGAGGATCCAAAGACAAGAAAAAATGGGCTTTAGTCAAATGGAAAGAGGTTTTTACACCAAAATCATAGGGAGGGCTGGGACTAAGAGATCCAGAGCACAGCAACAACATCATGGGTGCCAGTATATGGTGGAAATGGGTATCCAACCCTCACATACCGTGGGAAACCCTATGGGTTGCCAAATATGTAGGAAATTGTCTCGTGGAGCAACTAATTAGGTTCAACATCGATCCTGGAGGATCCCAAATCTGGAATGCAACCATCCAACAAAAACAATTGATCCAAACCCAGAGTTCTCGGGAACTACACAGTGGAACTCAAGCTAGATTCTGGGAGGTTTCATGGTAGCAAATGCCTAGTCTATCCTCAATTTTCCCTTGCCCCCTATGGAGCATAGTCCTATAGGAAAGAGAAAAAAATTGCGTCCAAGACTTTTGGACCAATGAAACAACTCAATGTTACAAGACTTGGTTGCACAAAGATATATGGAAGACAGACTGGAACAATGAACAACACAGAGATATTTGGGAAGAAATAAAAAAAAGAAGAATCAAAACTCATCATGGGCCAGACATTCTTCATTGGCCCCATATGCCAAGTGGTAACTACTCAACTAAGGAAGCCTATCATCTATTACAACAGTCAAACCCTAGCCCCACAAATCAGATATGGAAGAAGTTATGGACTGCTAAGCTTTGACCCAAAGTAGCCACATTTTTATGGCCACTTAGTAAAATACACATCCTCACATGGGAGAATATTTTGAAGCAAGGTTTTGTGGGTCCTTCAAGGTGTCCCCTATGTCAAAACGACATCAAAACCATCGATCATCTACTAGACCTCTGCCCCATATCCAACGATTTTTGGGATAGGATTGAAATACTATGTCGAATATCCAATCGAGACAAGGGAAACATCACCAATACCATTTGAAAATGGAAGGATAACCCCTACTCCAACAATCTTCTGAATCGTATCTTGCAGCTGATTCTTGGTCTACCCATATGGAATCTCTCAAAAGAACGAAATAGTAGGATCTTTAAAGACAACTTCAAATCAAGAGAAAATCTAGGCCAAGCTACACAACAAGTTAGAAGAAAATCTCGCCATGGCTCACTGGGGGAAGGATGACCTCTCGACAACCACTGTTGAATGAACCATTTGGAAAAATTGGCACATATGCATTAAGCCCCCAATGGATAACTCCTCCCCAAGCACAAGTAGGATCCGCGTACCTAAACAATGGAACCCCCCCACCCCCTCGGCTGGTTTTTTCAAGTGTAACTTCGATGGAGCCTCCAAAGGCAACCCAGGGGAATTGGATTTGGGGGTATCTTCATAGATTCTAATGGAAAACCTCTTCACGCATGGGGTGGGACAACAAGAAATCTACGGAGATGGAGGGGCTTATATAGGGTATCTCTAGAGCCATTGAGCTCAACTTTTTTCCACTGGAAATGGAAGGAGAATCCAGCTCATCATTCAAGTGGTCACCCGCATTCTCCTTGGAACTTCTCCTTCAAATTTTTCTACAAGCTGGAGGCTAGCCAACCATCTCAATTTCTTGGAATGGTTGCTACAGCACCACAGGTCCATTACCTTCCACCATGTGTGCAGAAAGGAAAACATTGTAGTTGATCTCCTGGCCAATAAAGGAGTGGATAGTCACTCAATGCTATATCACTCTAACTTCTCTCAAATTGAGGATGAAATCTTGCGAGAGAACTACCACAATCTCCTCCAAAAGGATCGAACTTCCCCATGACATGCCTCAACCATGCGAAGCCAATACTTCCCATGCTCAAGTTGACGACGCCCCACACAACCAGATTTAACTTGATGCAGAACCTCTTCTCAAAAATCATTCACACTAGTACTCTACTGCACATGATATTTTTCCATACAATGAATCACATGAAATCTCAAGTGAACTATCTCAACTCGCATACACGACCGTGCCACAACGCCACACAACATCTATGCTCGCGCAATAGGTCTTCAAAAGACGTTGCTACTCCTCATTCTGTCATCCCTTCGTTGCTCCTGTTGGCCTCCAGAGCTAACTCTTCCTCTTCCCTTGCCATATCGATGTCGCTTTAGTTTTCCTACGTGCTCCACCTGCTGCGCACACCCCCTGACACACGCCCCCTTACTTATGCTAGCCCGCAGTGCGCTCTGCCCGCTGATTCCCTCCTACCTGTGCGCCCCTCTCGACATCCCCCCAGCTGCGTGCCTCCCTCTGGATTTCCCCTCTTATTTTTCTTCATACAGCTACGTGCTTTCTAAGGTAGGCTCCCTTGCTGTGAGCCCCCCTTCTGTTTTTCCCCCTCCTACGCAACCCTATGTTACGTACCCCCCACTGTGCTTCTCTGTTATGCATTCTCCAATTGATAAATTCATAGTTTTAAGTCTGGTCTCCCCCCCTCTTCTTGCTATCCTCCCCATGGCTCCACGAAAAAGTCAAAATACTATCATGGTTAGCCAAAGAGGTGCATTCTCGGGTCGCTATCACCATGATGAAGACCATCGTTTGGAATCCATTGAGGGCTCCTCCTCTAGCAGTCATGATAGGGAGGCACCTCAACAACCTGAGCACACCCAGGATGAGACAGCCTTAACTCCAGAGAATCAGAGGGGTATAAAAGGCCCAAGGAATTCCACAATTACAAACTTTGAGCCGCCCACTCCTTGGAAAACAAAGCCTCTCCCGGTTCACGAGCCCACGGAGGAGGATACAAACGTATGGATCATGGATTTGGATGGAGTTTGGACCATAGTTCTAGATGCAGAGTACCCAATCGCTCCTGTCATTCATGCAACCCCTCCTAAACAATGTGCCTTCTGCTGAGGATGAGGACATTGCATAGGAATATGGATTTTGCATTGAGGAGGAGGACCCTGCTACAGAGGATGATGAAGGAACACCATGACTGTGCAGCCGCTCAGTTATTTTCTGTTTTTTGTTATTTCAGCACATACTACAGGTATTTTGTTTTTATATGTGTCATGGAATACTTTTTAAATAGTGACTCTTTGATGCTATTAAGGGGATGGTTTCCTCCTAGGAGGTAGCCCAAAACCTGCACTATTTTGAAAGCTTTCAGGGTTGGGATAGGCTAAGCACCACTTACCATATCAGCCCAATGCCTATGTAAATTTTCTTTTTGATCTAATATAGTTTAACCTAACTTACGAAAAAAAGAGGTTAAATCTAGAAACTGTTACACATCCAAGACCTTATCCTTTAGGCTAGATTTGCAAGAATGAAAACTTGCAGGTAACAAGGAAGTGCATCCTAAGGTTTGCAATCAAGTCAAACTTTCTTGACAAATTTGAACTTGATGTAGTTCCGCTTGAGATTTCAGGTATTGTTTTTGGAATTCCTTATATTTATGATAGGAGGGCGATATTTCATCACCATGAGAATAATTATCACTTGCTCAAGAAAGGAATTGAGAACATAGTTAGAGTGCATAAGAAGAGGAGTTTGTCTCTAATACATGCATGAGAAATGAAGAGAATAATGACTGCAAGTCAAATTTGGCTTTGTTAATGTTCAAGCATACATTAGGGGAATTTTGAGGTCTAAAATGGGCCTCTTAAGAAAAATGTATAACCAAAATAAACTTTATAAGAACCAATAAGATTCAAGATGATGATGTCAACCGTGGGGGATGATTCACCATTTTTTAAGTAAAAGGGTAAAAAGATTAAAAAATAATAGAATAATAAAACTATTTTTTCAACTCATATTTTCAACTTATCTCCCAAAGTTTTTACTCAAATTTCAAGCAGGAGTACTTGTTGTATGAAAAATTTAATTCCTCATCAAAGGAGTACCCATGTTGCATACTTTTGATGGACCCTACTACATGAAAAATGAGAAATACATGAAAAAACGTGATTACAATCAAGTTTTTCATGTATTTCTCTTTTTTCATGTAGCAGGGTCCATTGAAAATATGCAAAATGGGTACTCATTAGATGAGGAATTAAATTTTACATCCAACGAGTACTCCCGCTCGAAATTTGGGTAAAAACTTTGGGAGATAAGTTGAAAATACAAGTTAAAAAAAATAGTTTTTTTTCTTTTTTTCCCTCTAAAATTTGATGATGTAATCAAATATTATTTTATTATTTCCACTATTATTTTATAATTTCCTTAGGAGACCCATTTTAGACCTAAAAAATTCCCCTAATGAGTGATGTTTTGAATGAGACCTTTCAAAAATTGCATCAAATGAACAAGATGATTTCATTGAAGTTGCTAATGTTCGTAATAAGATGTTTCAGAGCTCTAACATGTTGCCTTTGAAAAGAGGTAAACAAGATGTGAAATATTTGCAGCAGTTCACATCAGTGTTGAATAGTGATGGAAACAAGATGCTAGTGCTGAATGGCGCAAAAATCAAAGAACAAGCGCCAAAGAAAGATGACAAAGAAGGCATAGGTTCCACAAGTACTTATTTTTGGTTTCAAAATGGTGCATGGAAATGGAAAAAAAAAATTGGTCAAAATTCAACGCAAGTACAAGGCAAGACAAACTAAAAAATTTCCATTTCGATAGTGTTTGAGGTGAGGAATTTTTCAAGTTTCCTTTGATTGACGATCGAGGTGGGAACATGCTTGTTTCTTCAAGGACAGATTGTTGTTCTGCAAATTCTAGTAAATTGTAGCATGACGGTGCTTACAATAGTAAGACAGGGTCTCCAGAATCAAGGAAAAATATTAGTTTTTTTGAAAATATCAAATTGTTGAATCTAGGCAAATTCTAGTGGATTGAGACTAGAAGGCTGAGGGAACTGTACCCTCATGTACACGTTCAGTAATGAAAAGAGGTTTTGGGGTCCAAAAGCTTCTAGTGGGGAGGAATGATCAGGTGCTTAGAATTATTCTCAAAAATCAAATTTCTCAAAATGACTTGAAACCTAAGCTACAACGTAGTGTTCGTCATTATGAATCTGGCGCAACTCGTTTGGCATGAAATGAGTTATGTACGTTTTCATAAAGAGGTAAATTTTGGCAAAAAAATACAGATATGGAGCCCAGTCAGCAGTCCATACTTTTGACGTGGCATGTTTACTGGACAGGTCAAAATTTGGTCAACTATCCTCCAACAAATGGGTGACTTACAAGTGGCAGAGTCTGGTTGGTGCGATTTTTGTGTGTTGGAGTTTCTAAATGGTTGGTTTTGGGCCAATGAGGAGGAGGCCTGTGTCTTAGCCTGGGGCCACCATGTGTCCTCCTCATGGAATATTAAAATTGTTGTTATGGACTGGAAGGACCGAGCGAGGGTCGAAAATGAGACCTCTGCCCCGCTAACAAGATGTGCCACGACTCCACCTATGCCATGACTCTTAACCCATAAGTTCACTGCGTATATTTGAATTTTATTCATTGTACCAATGGGGGGAGAGGGGGCCAGCCCCAAATACATGTGATTGTGACCCAGAGACCACGGCGGAAGATCAGATGTGCTTATCTTAAGCATGATTATTTAACACTAATCCGCCATTATTTAACCTCTAAGCTCATTTAATTAACACTAATCTGGATTAACCATGGATCACCAGTATTAAAGATAATCAGGTTTAATTAGAGGCTAATGTGGTTCAATTAACAGGTAAGTGGGATTAAGTTAGCGGTTCTGAAAAATCAGGTAGATTTGTTATTTTTGGCACCAAATAGCCCGAATTAGTGCCAGTTAGCTAAATTTAGGGAGGAAACTATGGAGCAGATTGTAGAGGTCATAACTCAGTCAATTTTTGACCAAATGGAGAGAATAAATAGGCTAAAGTATGATTTTTTAGTGTTATGAACTCATTGGTGTAGGTTTCAGGAGCAGAAAAGCATTGTAAACACATCATTTTGCAAATTTGAGCATAATATAGAGACCCAAGCCATGGAAGCTGGACCAAGGAGATGTAGCCCAGGAGGGGTGAACTCCTTCATAAAATCGTTGTGTTGATGTGTTGTATGGTGATGTACTGCACTTTTATTTTTTGTTTTTCAATAATTTTTCATGTTAAATTGTTCATAAAAATCACTCATGAGACTCAATAACTTGTAAGAGAACTTGAAACCTTAAGCACATATAAAACATTCATTTCAAAATCTGAAATAGGAATTAGCACAACAATACTAACATACCTTAATCAAATCAAAGCGCCATGGTGTAGATGGCCCAACCTCCTGCACCATAACTCATCGATGTCTCCGCTCTCCACCTTATTTGCTTGCTTGCTCAATGCAACATAATTTTCTACATCCAATTTGTAGAGATTATTTACTCAAACCCCACTATTTTTCATCTTTCCTGTGGCTTTGTTATGAAGGAATGCCTTTCCTTCACTAAAGAGTACATCATAACCAAGATATTCCAACGTAGCAACATAAACCAAATTATTCTTTAAACCAGGAAAATACATGACATATTTTAATGTGAGGGGTTTACCAGAATCTATCTAAAAGGTAACTATACCGACACCAGTAGTTTTATACCTCTTGTCATCACCCATATCGATGTGCATCTAGAGATACTTCTCCTCCAAGCTACTGAATAATTATTTTTTGGCGATAATATGGAACATATATCGACTATCCAAGTACCACATAGAACCCATCATCGATGATACCATGCATGCGATGAGAGTGAAGTCCAAATCAAATTGTGAAGCCAATTATTCGCATGCTACTCCTCTTGAGCCCTTCTTGTTGGTATTATTTTATGGACAATTTGTAGCAGAGTGTCCATGCTCATGACAATGAAAACATTTCACCTTTGACAAGTCTCACTTCTTTCCCACCTTGTCAGAATTTGATTTGGAATGGGATGCCCCCCCTTTTCCTTTCTTCGCCTTTCTATCCAAGGCACAATTCTCCTCATCATCAGTCTTTGATGAGGATCCATTTTTGGTGCTCCATTGAAACTCTTCTTGTACTAAGTTGGACCAAAATCACTCCCACTATGGTAGTTTCTCCCACCCATTCCTAGTAGATGTGATGCCTCTTGGGACGGCCTAAAAGTGTTAGGCTCACCAAATCATCCTCGAAAACGGTCACCCCAACACTTCCAAGCTCATCTCGACACTGAGTGGACTTCGTCAAGTATTTTTGGATCATGTCTCCTTTCTCCATCTTAATATTTTTGAGCTTTTATTTCATCGGTAGCTTCCTGTGGTTTCTGGATTGAATATGGAGTCGCCTTCCCATGGAGATTCAATAAAATATGATCTCAAACTCCTTATAACAATATCCTTCTCACCTTTTCTACATTCTTCTTCCATACATCATGTTGGTGAACATTAGTTGCCAAAGGATGAGGAATATCACTATCAATGAATGCCTTCAGTCTGTTGTCCTATAGCACTATCTCCATCATATCCTTCCATTCTATTTAATTCAAATTTCCCTCGAGTGCATATTCGAGTCTCAAGCCATTGAAATACATCTTGATATACTACTAGGTCCTAAAGAAAAAATCTGCAAATTCGATATACCTGTTCAAAACAAACTCTGATTCTTCTCTTCTATAGACTTGATTCCTGCTTTGATACCATGTATAAATTATACCAATGGATTCAAGTTGATCTTGTAAGGTACTAAAACAAATACGGAATCACTTCTACAAATTTTTGGAAACCAAATTCAATCACATAATCACAAACAAGCAAGAGAAATAAATCAATCGATCGCACAACACAAGATTTATCTGGTGAAACTAACTTCTCAAAACCCTGCGATATGTATATTTCATAAATTCAAGACGATGAAATAATACAATTTTATTCCTCACATTGAGAAAAATATGCACTCGACTGACTGTATCACTCCGATCTAGGCAAAATCAGTGCAATAATTAACCAATTCTTAGCCCATGTTTTCCCAGCCTTTCCTACGCTTTCCCGGAAGGAGGAATTACGCTATTAGTGGGGAAATTCCTTGGGACGGTTATTATAATTCATATGTCTTTATGGTGACTCGCCATGACACCTTGTACAATTTTCTAATTATACAATTGATAGTTATTTTCCCTTTAACTCTGATCTCAACCGGGCCTTCCTTAGAACTGACATGCAACAATTATTTATAGTGAATTATCAGTTATCTGATTGATCACTTCATGTGAATTAATAATATTTATTTCACTAGATCTATCACCAGCTCATCTATTAGTTAGAACTAGTTAAGTTGACTTTAACTCAATTAATCAAGTTAACTAATTACAACTCACAAATAACTATAAATGGACCCCCTAAAAACAGAAAAATACTCTACATGCCTCCTCTTAGACCTCCAACTCGAATTTCCTAAGCTAACTCAATATTTCTGACTTATTTAACTAATACAAGTTGTAATGAGATGAAATTATAATTTCTCTTCCAATTTAATTAAGGAAAAATTAAATCAGAAGCCCACATTGGGTGCCATTTCAACAAATTCTGGTCATATACATAATACTTATTCTTGGAATCATTAAAATTCTCACTAAAAGATTCTATTGGTCTGCCTTCTTTCCTCAAAACTTCTCCAATTGTTATTCCACTTGCATCACAAGCAACTTGGAATACTTTATCAAAGTTTAGAAGTGCCAAAATAGGTTTCTCTGTCACCTTCCTTTTCAGATCTGCAAATGATATCCCTGTTATTATTGTCCATTTAAAATTCCTCTTCTTTAACCATTCAGTAAGGGGTGCACAAATCAAGCTGAAATTCGTAATTAATTTCAATTAGAAGCTTTCCAATTCATGAAATCTCCTACCTCAAAATTATACTGAGGTGTTGGCCAATCCAAAATGTCCCTCACCATTTTAGAATCCATCTTCAAACCTTCCTTGGAAATCACAAATCCCAAGTACACTAACTCATCTTGCATGAATGTACATTTCTTCAACTTGATAAAAAAATTCTCTTCCTTCAACTACTGCAACAGTTGCCTTACACGGTCCAAGTGCTCCTCCTTGGTTTTTCTAAAAATTAAAATGTCATCTAATTACACTACAAAAAATTTCCCAAGAATGGTTTCAATACCTCATTCACGAGCCTCATGAATTTTCTACAGGAATTATTCAGTACAAATGACATGACCAACCATTCAAAGAATCCATCCTTCATCTTGAAAGCAGTCTTCCACTCATCACCTTCCTTGATCCAGATTTTATGATAACTTCTCTTTAAGTCGATCTTGGTGAAATATGCAGCCTCACTCAAATAGTCCATAGTATCCTCCATCCTTGGTAAGGGAAATCAGTACTTGATGGTTATCCTATTAATGGCTCAAGAATATGTGCACATTCTCCCTTCACCTTTATTCTTTGGAGTCAATATAGTTGGTACAACACATGGACTTAAGCTTTCTCTTAGTAGTCCTCTATCAAGCAACTCCTATACCTGCTTATTTATTTCCTCATTCTCTATTGGATTCATCCTGTAAGGTTCCTTTTTTTGTAAGCTCAATCCTGGAATCAAGTCAATCGAATGATAAGTAATTCTGATGGGAGGTATTCGTTTTGGAAATTCATCAAAAAAATCTCCTTAAATTCATCTAAGAAGGATTTGACTTCTGTCAGTATGGTTTATAATTTCACTTCCTCTGGCACAACATTTGGAATCATTATTAAATAGAATTTCACCTTTTTTTCCTCATGTACAAACTCCTTGGCTGATCATAACATGATATTATTGTTACACGCGGTGGTACTTCCACAACTTCTTGTTGTTACAGTTGTATTTTCCAACATTGGGGTGAGCTTGTATTGTTGGTCATCCCTCCTAAACTCATATGTATTTTTTTGACCATCGTGGTGTACTTTCTTGTCAAAAAACCACGACCTTACCAATAGTATATAACATGGATCCATGTCAATCACATCACATAATACTTACTCCTGAAGACTACCAATTTGAAAATTCAACAAGCATTGCTAAGTCACAACCACCTTGTTATGGAAGCAGCTCACAAAATAGAAGAAAAGAGAGATCAAAGACTTATAAATCAACCTCTTCTAGGGGGAAAAATTCTTTACATTACATAAATGAATAATTCTTGAATGATACAAATGAAAAAACCTCCTTTTTATACATAGAAGTCCATGGGGTCACAATATAATCCTAGCTGACCTAACAATAATAATGTAAGGGAACAACATAACAATAGTGGGATTTTATGGGGAAATTTAATAACAATATGGGGACTACAGGGGTACAAAAATAAAAATAAGGGGCTACAGTAACAACAATAAGGGACTACACTAGTAATATAGGGACCTAACATGCCCCTCTCCTTCAAAAAAGTGTTCTCCTCAACGCTTGACCCATAATTTTTCTAATGGATATTCTCTTCCAAATCCCACTTTACCTTTTTTGGAAGTCATAGGTTTACGTAATTAATGGAAACTTTGACCATGGAAATTTGTCCCTAGGAGTTTTGACACATTATAAACCACTTGGATCATTATAATCTAAAAAAATGAATGGATTAGACTAGAATTTTTCTTCATAAAAAAAAGGACTCATTGAAAATTTTGAATTTGTTCACTTATTAAATCATTGCAATTCATAAAGTACATGGTTGCAAAGGAGATTTATCTCTAGATACTTCGAAGGTGTACTACAGAAAGCTACATTGTGGATATTACTTGGAATTTTGTGTTAGAGACATCAATATTTTGTTGCTAAAGGAGTTATACCTTCAATAGCTCCCCAACCTAAAGGTATGGTGTAGGAGACATTATGGTTACACCCATTAATCCAATTGAATTTCTTTTGATTGCAACAATAGTGTGAAAATTTATGAGCTAGCGCATACCTTTGAATCCCTATATCCTAGTGAAAAAGTGGGGATTGCAACACAAATAGATATATCTAATCATTTCACAAACATTCCTCTACCTGTGGGTGTTTTTGGACACAAGAAGATAGAGTTTCAATCAATATAAATATCTCATTGATTTTTTGAGGATTTTGGTCAATTTATGATTAGAAAAAACTCTTAGGGACATATTTCTACCAAAAACAAAACTTTGATCAAGGGGGAACCCTACCCATACCTAAAATTTCTATTGGAATATTCTCATATTTTTAGTTGGGAAGACAATGAAATTTCTATAAAATTAGCTTACTCCGAATGCAAAATCAAACAGTGAAATTGCTACAAAATTAGCTTACTCCCAATGCAAACCACATGCAAACTCAACATGTGGGAGACATTAGTGTCTTCAATTCCAATAGTTTTGTGGCATGACAATATCATGGGGATTGACTTACAACTCATCTTATCTAGTTCTTTCAAGTGAATTTATGTGTGTGGGAATTGTTTATTTATTAGGCTTATAGGTTAAGTTGAGATTCACTATAAATTTGGAGTCTAGAATATTGGTCGACTCATAGCCCGCTAGATTTGTGGCTAATACCACTCTTTCAATGGGTCAAGATGATCAAATTCAATGTGGGTAATAGTATATTATTCTAAAACACATTGAGCCTAGACTCCATATGCTTGAAAGCCTTATCTATTTTTTGTGTTTTCATGTTTTTTTGACCATGAATGACATGGAAATGGATGGGTTTGAAGATATTTGTCATCATTAAGGCTAACATGGTTCTCTTGATTGATTAGTATGTTGTATAGAAGATAGGTAAATCAGAGATGGATTGATTTAAGTGAAATTAAGAAGCCATCGTTGTTCATAGGCTATTATAAATTGGAGTCACAAATACCATAAAAAAGGTTGTGTCGGTTATATTATTTTCAATTTTGTTTATTGCACAGTTGTGGGAAAATTTCATCCATAGTTCCTGGTACACAATATTCTTATGCATGGAAATGTACATATGGATTCACACATCCACATTGATGCATAATAGGCAAGCATTATGTACAAGTAGTGCATAAATAAATGCAACTTAATCTAGGATAATATATAGTTATATATGAAATTCTTAAGAGTGGACCCCATATAACGTAAAATATACTTCATTTATTGTTGCACTACTTGGTGGCTATTTATCATCTTGCACAATATGCATCTGCACGAGGATACACATCTAAAATGACACACTCATGTAGATGTAATATGGTAAAAAGGATATACTTTGCATTATTGTTATTCACCCTTTATTGGTTCATATTGTTTTAACATTATAGAAGTATATATCACTACAAGAACCAAATTAACATGTGTAACCCTTAATTTGGCCATATTTTAATAGGAAGTAGGGGCATTGTTTACACTAGAGTTATAATTAGAACAAATAATTAGTATATGGACATAATAGGAAGTTTGTTCACTTATGATATATTTTTCCACTATAGAATTGATTATGGGCTCTTCGTGGCATTGTAAACCTTTATTTTGCTTGATAATGATCATGCAATATATACCTTATGATAGAAATTAGTCTTGAAATTCTAAGAGAGAATTTGTTGTTATGGCCAAAAGAACAATTCATTCATGGAAGGTGACATATTCACAACAAGAACATGTTGTGGGGAATACTTTAAAAGTAGGACTTATCCTTAAGCAAAACATCTTGATATTGAGGGAGTTACATGAATAGTATTAAATCTCACTCTTTATATGAGAACGAATGTAGCATCCCACTTTTCTACCCCTCGCGTAAATATCACTATGTGAACTTGTTGATACAAATAAATGTAGAAATTAAAATATGGTTGAACTGCATGAGTGGAAACAGATTCATAGCTTTGAGGATGAGGAGTTTCTTGTGCAAATGTACCCAAAAACCACACCCACTTCATTTATATTTTTCCCATCTATCTCCCTGAATGAGAATAAGAAAATAAGAATGCATAAGAGCATGCAGAGCACAGAGGAGACAACAAAGGAGAAGGAGAAAGGATGAAGCACAACGCAAACGAGAAGAGAATAGAATAAGGCCACGAACCAATGCCTTGCAATGGGAAATTATTCCCTATAAATTTTGTGTGGCTAGTGGTTGCATGTCATTGTTGGATTGGCTAGTGAAGACTCAGTAGAGACATTGACCCACTTAGTTCTTGTTGAGTAAATTTATAAACCTATAATTGCTTTCTAAAGAGCTGATAAATCACTTGGAGCTTGCTAACTGGGCTGATAAACCACTTGGAAAGCTAAGACACTCAGGTTCTTATTGAAATGGGTTGATAAACCACTAGGTTCTTCCCTTAGAGGCTGATAAACCATTTAAGTACTTTCCAAGTAAGTTAATAAAGCACTTGGATAATGGACTCTAGACTCCTATGGTTCTTATCTTGAAAATATAGTTTATAAACCACTCAAGGAGTGATATCACTCTCCTGGAACTAAGTAGAAATATTATAAGCCTTGGATGAATCAAAGTGATCTATTTTAGAGAGGCAAAAGAGTCAATTGACTTGCTACTAGTGTGGTTGACTTGTTACTAGTGTGAAATTTCCCTTAGTAATTAACTCCTCAAATTCTAAATCTAAGTCAAGTGTGGTCAGCTACAGGAAATATTGCAGTGTCGTTAGCCTATGGTTGGGTGGAGAGTTGAAATCCCTTTATCAGCAGCCATCCTTTTGAAAACACAGAAATAAGTAGATTTCATTATTCTTCAAAGCTATGTTCATGGATGGTGTGATAACTTATATGTGCGTGGATACAATTTTTTTACAGAAATAAAAACCTACAGATAAGGATGCTTTCCCTAAGCGGGTGGTTCACTTAGAACAATAGAAAGAAAGAGATCTGAGCTTTTCCTTAAAGTGAATAGATAAAGGGAGAGAAACCTACTTGTGATCTGTTTGATTTCCCTCGCCTCCCTTCGTCACTTTCGTCGCTCTCAATCCAACGTAACTCGCTTGATTGATACCTACTGTTATCACTCAAAAAAAGTGAAACATCATTTGACATAGTCTTAGAAGTTAATTTTTCAAAGGTATGGTCATAGAGTTCATTAGGAAAATTTAAATTTTTCATATTAGCCTATCCTAAGGTCTAAACTCACCCCCATTCAAGTCTTATCATGTCCCATCGATCATAATTTGCTGACATATTCCATTTTCCAAGTTTTTAAATTTGAAAATGCTACTTTAGCCAAGATTTCATGTTTTCGTAGCGAATTACACAATAAAAAGGCAGTTTTCGCTATGAAACTACTAATACTTTCATAGCGAAACTACCAAGAATTTAACTAACTATGCTACAAATAGAGGTATTTTTGTCTGTCTTTTCAAATCAAGTGCTAGGTGTCATTAAATGATTAGAAGTGTTAGGGTGGATGTCATTCGAGTCAGTTAGGCTTAAATCAAGGTATAATGGTCATGGTTGATGTCATTATTACTATTTTTAACATGTATGAGTCATGATTAAGCCATGGGTTGTCATTGAAACTTTAAAACATTACCCAATTGAGTCATTTGTCATTCTTTGCTCCATCTTTGCATGCTATTGAGTCCTGGAGAGTTGTTTCACCAAGCCAAGCTGGTTTCTAGAATTTTCAAAAGTTGCAGGTGTCACTGATCAAGCGAGGCAGAGAAGGTATACAAGCACCATGGCTGCAAAGAGGAAGACCAAAAAAGGAGGCCATTGCCTTAGATATGAGCCATCAGACATGAATTTTCTGAATGAAGACCCAACTGCCTTATAAGTTTTTAGAAGAACAAGGTGTTTTCAGTTTTTCCAAAGATTGCAAGGATTCCATGTGTAGGCTTCTAAGGAGTTTTCCATTAGTTTCAATGGGACAACTTCAAAGGTGGTAATGTTGAACCTCATTGTAACACCAGAGACTATTGCAGCAGTAACAGAAATTCCTAAAGGAGGAGAACAGTGGTTCAAAGGCTTCAAGTTCACCATGCAATAATGTAAGGTATTTATCAAGCCAGAGCATAGTGAGATTGATCTCACAAATGCCATCCCAAGGAGCTACATGAAAGACAACTTCTCAAAGTTGTTGTTAATCATTCAGAAATACTTCATCTATGAAGGGAGGTATCATATGGTTTATTCCTACCACCTCAGGCTTCTACTACATATTGTTGATAATAAGTCTCTCGATTTACCTTTTTACTTATACAGAATCTTAACTAAAATGTCAGACATAGTTCAAGATAAATCTGAAGGAAATGAAACCTCACTCTTTCATCATGGTTTAATCAAGTTGTTGATATTAGAAGAGTTAAAGAGATTAGGTAGAGACTGGTCATATTTTTTGTTTGTTAGTGGTTTTGAAGAAGATGCCATCACTCTTAAAATAACTCCTAAACCTAGAGGCATACCATCACCTTCAATGCTAGAGCAAAGTGAGCTAGTGATCATGGAGACAAATCCATTACAAAAAGTTGATACACATAATATTACACCTACAAAACAAAAGTCAACAGTGAGAAAACATGGCAGCAAGAGGGTTACAAGAAGCCAAACAGTGGCTAAGGGTAACTTAGAAGACATTCTGCATGCTATTGATATTGAAGAAACTCCCATAGTCCAAGCTGATGATATAGATGAGGGAGGAAAGAAGCTCAAGAAAGCTAAAAAAACTAAGTTAGAGTTTGAAGGTGAGGATGTAGGATTCATGTTTCAAGCTAGGAAACCAATGACAAGACATGCTAGGAAGATCTTGGAAAGCAGTAAAGAAACTCAGAAGGTCACTGAAACTATCCAACCACCACCAAGCATAATTGACCTTTCCTCGCCCGCAAAAGAAAAATCATTCATTAAACATAGGAAAGGAAAAGAGAAAATTATTGAAAAAACAGAGATTGAGGTCCTCAAGGAGAAGTTGAAGCTGGAAAATGATGAAATATCAATCTTGAAGAAAGAGGCAAGGAAGCACAAGGTTGCTAAGGTACAGTTTGAGAAAACGAAAGAAATTTAGGAAGAGAAGGTTAATAGTGTGTCAAAGACCTTAGATAACACACAACAATTGATCAAATGGACTTAGCCATTGAGAGGAGAGGTGAAGCATATCAGAGAAATGAACCTGGACTTGAAATCTAAGAATAGGACACTGAAGGACCAAGTCAAATACCTTCAAGAGCAGTTAGAATTGATTCATGAAGATTTGGAGAAGAAGGGCTTAAAGATGACTGTGGTTGAGGAGCTCATAGCTCAACTAATCATTAATGAAGAAGAAACACCTCAAGGGTCTTAAGTTGAGTTTAAATGTGTTTTATAAGGTTAATGGCATGCTGAAGACCAATTTTGTACAACTGGAGGTCACTTTTTGGATAAAATTTTGAAATCTGGAAATGTTGTAGTTTTTCACAGTTTTGTAGCGTTTCCTAGGCTTAAAGCCAGGAAAACGCTACGAAAAATTCTGTAGCAGCCTATTTTCTTCCAAAAACACTTTTTGTAGTTTTCAAGGAGGTATTTTAATGGTGGTGAGGTGTCATGTCTTAGTGGACACCATGGAATAGCAAAAGAGAAAAGAATTTGAGTGCAAAAGCTATTTTTGGGACGCTACAAAACTGTCATGTTTTCATAGCGAGTTGTTTTTGAAGGTTTTGGAGCAGTTTAAAGGCATTTTTTGAAAGCTAGAATCCTCCAATAGATCAAGGGAACTTACCATCGAACATTTATGACTTGAATAAAGTGCAGTGGAGACATCTCATCAACTAAAGCTTTCGTTGAAGATAATGTCTTGTATTCCTGAAAAATAGGGTTTTGTTCCACATGTCTAGGAGGGTTTTTAATGTGTAAATTTGTGATGAACTATGTCATAGCCTTTTCGAGCATGTGATGATTATGTGTAACTGATATGTAACTGTTTCACAAAGATAAGATAGAATATGTAATAAATAGGAGTTTGAGTCCTATTAGGAGATGTCATCTTTAGGGTGTAGTTGTCATTTTCTTATTAAAAGACATGTTTTTCTATTATATGAGGTGTCATAGAAAGAATTCGATGAATCTAGCCAATAGGAAAATCATCCCTACTATAAGAAGGTCTATTTAAAGGCAAACCATCGAAGTAGTAAAGGGTTGGATATTTTTTGCACCATATTGTTGCTTTATGTAATTTGACTTATATCAGTAATACATAGGGTTTTATTCTTGACTGACCTGAGATTCTCATGGAGCTTCTAATGTTTTTCTGATCTATACCTTTATGTTTACCACTTGCAGTGGATTTCATATATATTACTCAGAATTCATATGTTTATTCTCTGACTTCATTTATTGATGAAATGACTGTGTTGACCCATGTTCTATGTGTGATTTGTCTTTTTTAAAGACCCCTATCTGCCTCAGCTTCCATGTCAAGAAACCTTGCCACTGAATCTACTGATTTGTTGACTTCATAAGCCCAATGGTAGCAAGTCTACATTATTTTCAACCTACATACACAAAAATTAAGCTACTTTTAAAATAGAGTTAGCCATCTAGTAATATCATTATCTAATATCATAAACCTCTTTGAGAGAGCCCTCTCAGACTGAAGAGGCTAAGCTTCAGTCAAAATCTGGTTTGAAACAATTACATAGAGTTTTCTAATCAACAGCCAATCAAGTACAATTTTGTGATAACACGTACCATGGAAAATAGAAGACAAAAAACAACATAAAGGAAATACGATCTATTCAAGTTAAACAAATTGAATCGATTAAACTCATTAATACACATATAAAATCATTGACACATACATTAGGAAAGGAACAAATGTATTTATTATGAAGTAGAAGGAAGAGTACAACCAGTTGATCGATTCATTGTGACTCATCTAGCTTGAGTCCCATCCTCATCACATCCACCATCAACAATCCAAAAACATCACAGTACATGCATAACACCTTCAAGAGTTGATATCTCACGAGCATAACTCTACTTAACACAAATTCTTTCTCTCTTGTGCACTATGTTCAGTGCTCTATTTATAAGTAGATGGAGGTGGTTTGACATAAATGAATCAGTGAATTGATTTCCTAAAAATGGATTAAGAGGTTTCCTTGTTCATGGGAATAAGAGGATAAGAGGTTTAATGACTTCATGGGTTCCAAATTCGAGGCTATCAAATGAGGTAAGAGTTGGAACAACTTCTAGAAGTCACTAGAAGTCGGGGAGATTCTTGGAATCCAATGAACAATTTGCTCCCAGTCGACCAACGCACTCCAAAGTGGGCCTTGATCCTCTACAACATAGCCTTGCATGGGATTAGATGTTCTGCAAAGCAGTTACAACTATCTAGGGGTGTGTTGACGGCTCAATGGGGCACTTCAAATAGCATCTAAGCAGTGAAAATTTCATGAAGGAAGACCATCAATGTGATGACTTGTTTAGGGCATGTAGCAACCAATTTAGAGTATGATAGACCCTAATGAATATTGATATGTGTTTTAGGATGATGCCTAAATCGACCTATAATAGCTACCCCCTAAAGCATGAAGTCAAAAATGATAATGTTGAGTGATTTGATTTACGACGTGATGAGGAGGAACTGAAGCGGAAAATGACCTGCATCAATTACAATACATTACATCATGATATATGTTCATCTTGTACATGAATTGATGAGGGAGGCATATCCCATACTAAACACATAAACTATCATAACATCAAAAAGTTGTCTACCGATGTAGACTGTCTACAGATATAGACCCATGATAGGTTGACCATCTGAATAATGACCATCGTATAGATGATTTGGTACTTCTCCTGAAATCGCAACCCAGATGGATGAAACTAGATCCAGGGTCTTCTATCTCATTCACTCGATCACTTAAAGTACGAGTCTAAACATCCGAATATATGATCTGATGTTGAACATGGGAAGACATTGTCTAATTACTAGCCAATGATGTGAGTCGTTAACATACGCGAGAGAAACCACCATTGATGTTAATGGCTCTCAAGGTATTGCAATACATTCTGCATGGTGTGAATATATGATTTGATGTCGAACACCATACAAAGTCTTTCGATCAAAGGCCTATGATGTCAACCTATCTTTGGAAGCGAGAAACATGCCTTTGATGTAAGCAATCTCCAAGGTATTGAAAGGTTGTTTCTAAGTCAAGTTCTTGGATAATGAGCTGATGTCGATAGGAAGAAACTCATCGCAAGAGGGCATTGATGCTTCCTTCATCAACAACATGAATCGGGAGTAATTATTTTGGAGACAGAATGTGACTGATGACGCAATGTCAGGGATGGCGGTCATGAAATGAAGGTTTATGAGTATTGAAAAGCATGAGGAATAACTAAGTGACTTCTCTTGAACATATCAGTGACACTAAATGAATTAGTATCATTTGACCCAAAACCGAAGTGATGGATGGTATGATAGACTATAGGTATGATAGATCGTTAAGCAGATTACCCAACCCAAAAATCATGAAGGTGAAGTGAATAAGTGTGATGTGTTGATCAGTAGTTGTCATTGATGTCAACCCAATCAGCACTAGGGGCTAACCTAATATTGCATGGGAATTTTTACCTACCAAATTAATATATTTTGGAATAATTCTTTTGATGGTTTCTACTTGTCGAGATGTTTCCGTTGATATATTGCACGCCATGTAATTCTTCACGGTTTGAGAGATATTCGCGTTTGAAGTTTGTACCCCCAGTTACTGGGCTAAAACCCCATGGGGTTGGGGCATGGGTCATTGAAAATTGATAATTAATATTTTTTAAGCTCCTAAAATCCCTCCCATGTTCACTTGTTGAAGCCCCTCTCAACCTAAGCATTTATATAAATTGTGATCCTCATTTCCTCCTCATGCAAGGGATTTCACGATTTGAAACAGGTCATCATGGAATTTTCGCTCTAAATTTTTTTCTACGAAGTTTTAGAAGCTGAAATTTGTATGCATCAAATCCAAAATCCTGATGAAGCAGCTGTAAAAATTTCAGATCAAGGTGCGGAATATTTTTGGAGATATGATCTGTGGAAGTCAGGGTTTTTGCAGCCTCCTGAAATTCATCTCAAAGAAGTGACCTTGGTAAATTCTTCATAACTCTCTCTCTGAGTATCCGATTGAAATTATGAAAAAATTGGCAGATAGTGCATAGTCTTTGGTTTGTGCTCTATCAATTTCAGATCCAAATGAAGAAACAGTGACACGTGTCACGCTGTACAAGTGCACTCTGCTGAAACAATCTATAATTAGGGCATTGTGAGAGATTGGGTATAACTCTCTCTTGAAGAATCCAAATTGGGTCAGACCTATGGCATTGGAAAGATGACTCAGAGGACTACTACAGGACCAAAAATAAGATATTGAGGATCTGAAATAACAGAGATACACTAGATTCAATATCGAGCTCCTAGAAGGCAAAGAAAAAGCTAGTTCATGTGTTGTCAAGGGTTGCAAAGGACCAAAATTTCTAGGGCAGAAAAGCAAAGCAAGGTACAATAGAGGGTAGCATGAAAATAGCATCAAACAAGGTGCATAATATCAGCAATAAGTTCATCCTATGAAGTCTTCAAGTAGGCAGCACTACATACAATCATTGTAAAGGTATCGTTGTAATAAGTCATTGTAAATACATTATTGTAAAAATTGTACTAGTGTCTATCTACCAAGGGTTGAAGAGGTAGTGTTGGGAGGTCTAGGATCATCATTAGGTGGTTGTGTCAAAGATGGGGTTATGGTATAGTATACATTCTTCTTCTACATCATTCTATATCATTGTAAAGTGGACCATTTTCCCTGGTACGGGAGTCCATTCTTATTTTATTCTTCTATAGGGTGGTAGGGTGGTGCTAGGGTGAGTTGTAGCTCATTCAGTGTTAGAGCATCCATTCAGTTGAATACTAAAGAATCTCAGGCATTGGAGCATCCATCCAGTGGGAGCTAGAGAGGAATTCTTTTCTAGATTCTAGGAAGTTGGAGCTTTATTTTCAATTGGAGTTGAATATTAAAGAATTATTAGAAAAGCATTAGGTGGTTTTTGTCTCGGAGTGGGTTTCCACCTTAAAAACTGTGTGCATTTTTGTTCCTCTTGTTTTCTTCTATCATTGTACAAACACTGATAATAATTTAAGATTAACTAATGCTCTAATTGAAAGGAATACTGATTCACTCCCCTCTTAGTATTTCCAACAATTGGTATCGTAGCTTGTTCCTTTCGAATACCTTTAACAGCCGGAAGGAGCTCATGGAGCATACCAAAATGGTGTACCTCTATTCAATGAAAATAATTATGCACTGGAAAGGAAGAATAGAGTGGCCCATTCTTGGCTAGTTACGAAGTATGGGACACTCGTCAAAATGGATTTACATCAACCATTTCGATGAACAAGGTGTTGGTGTTCCCATGTTTTGGCCAGATTGGCAAGACCAAAAGATGAGACAACATCAGAACCACTTTGGGGCCCTAGGATCTAGCCCTCCTGGACCCGGAGAGGGATCTCTCCAATATAGAGAAAATAATGGTATATCTTTGAAGCTCAAAATGAGATGTTAGGCTAGGTATGAAGCACAAGGGGGGGGGGGGGGGTTTAAAATGATTTGGTTGGTTGGTTGCTAGGTTGGTCATGAGATCATAGATTGAGAAAGTAATGGAAGGAAAGGAACAAAACAACAGGATGTTTTAGCAAAGAGGATAGGTCAAGAAAGTGCCATCCATTGGGCTATGGAGTCATGAAAGGTGATTACATGCAACAACTAGCCAAAGCTTTCAGAGGGAAAGTCATCTAATACTAAAGGATCTTTTAGATTAGATGGTGGGATGGAAAATTAAGGAAAGAAATTGAGAGAAGGAAAGTAAATCCAATTTTCCGTCTCTTATAGATCGGACCAGAGGTCATTTAACTCCAGGTAAGCTTTAGCATGCTCCAAGGGAAAACAGAGATAAGTTTAACAGAGCCAGGGTCGATAGATCAGAGAAGGAATTTGAACCTTCAATGCTTTGAAACGAGCAAGAGATCTTAGAAAGGCTAGCTGGTCGCCCAAGGATCCTAGTGGACAGGGCTAACTCTAATCCCCAGTGTTTCCAAATCTTCCAGCTTAAACCCAACAAGAACAAATAAAGATAGATTTCATTAATTCATACATCAGCTAGCAGGCAATGATATCCACTACACTGGTTAAATTAACTGAAATCAACCCTTAGATAACACATTTAGTAGAAAACATTGAAGGCAATGAGAGTAGAGACATAGGGTACCTAACAAGGGTAAATCCTATGCGATATTTCTGATGCAAACCCAGAAGACCAATGAACAACATGAAAATGTAATTAAACGATAAGATAAGAGAAACATCACCCGTAGTAATAGACCAGGATCCTCGTGGAAATGTGCTTGATTAATTGATGCAAACCACCACACCGAGCTCAATGGCTGTTACAATCCAAACTTCTCCTCCTCCCAACCTACTACAATACAAACTACTCTACTTTCTCCCGTAATCGTTCTAACAATCAACCCCCCCTCCCTTCGACTACAAATACATTACTGTACCGAACAAAAAACTTTACAATATGTTCTCGAGGATTCTTATATCTCGAGTGGAGTTGCAGAAGGTAGGTGAAGAATCAAATGTAGAATTTAAACTTAGAAGAGGAAAAGGCCGAAGCCTCGTCTGTTTTAAATTCCGAGCATTTATCTCTGGGGTACTCTTTGGATGAGAAGAATGGTCTTCATTAGGCTGTAATTTACTTCCAGGTATGTCTCTGGTGTACTAAACAAAATGCAGAACGATGATGCTAGGGTCTGCCATACTGTATAACTAATGCACTGGTAGCATAGGACTGTTGTCAAGGCGGAAATATTCTCAGGAACACAACATAGAATAAAATCAATATGGATACTATGTCATGTTATGGAAGAGCGTACTGCTGATATGAAAACCCTGATACTATTATATTTCTGTGCATCAGACCTTCTAATTGATCTTCGGGGTCTTCAATTCTAGTGCCTTTGCCTTCTAAATCCCTGAAAAAAGGCTCAAAGTCTTCAATTACGTGCCCGGAACTTTCTTCTTCTCCTTTTCCGTCTCTGTCGGTGAAATATGCGCTTTTAATAGCTCTGGGGAGGTTTTACAGAGTTAAAACCCTGTTCTTTAATGCAAGTCCTATCATGGCTCTTTCCCAGGCTTTCTTCGTGATTTAGGCCTTTGAAAAAATGGTACTTTCTGCGTTTTTTTCCGCTGTAATAAAGACTATGATATCATGGCGGCTTTCACCCTCTGCTAACCCTGTAAAACATGAAAACCTGTTAAGAAAAACACGTATGGAGGTGCTGGATGCAGCGGGGACAACGAAAGTGGACATGCAGCTGGTGAAATGGTTGAATAATGCGGGATTACGGTGGAAAATGCAGTGGGAAAATGCAGTAAAACATAAATTTTAATGTAAACATTAGAATTTGACCTTTGAACGCATATACACACTGGATAGGCAAGAAATACAATGAAACACGTGGAAAGGGTGACGTGGCAGGAGACGTTCAATGGTGAAGGGCGATTGAATCTGGACCGTCTGATCTTGGGAGGAGATCGATGGCTGAAAATGCGTCGGGGGGGGGGTGATGGACAGTGGGCCAGGGTACGGACGCATTGGGTTAACCCCCAAGCAACTTCATGGAGTGATCACCGTTGGATGGACAATCACAGATTGGACGGCTAATATGCATATCGCTCCATGTTTTATGTCGAACGATAACGCGCGATGGGTGGGCGGTTTTCAAATAGTGCCACTGCCACACATTGTGCGATGAGTGGAATCGCTGGCCAATCAGAAATTTCCACCCACCTCTCAAAGGCGGTGCGATAGAAACCACCTGGTTTCGAACAGGGCACGTCTGCAGGGTCCACCGGGTGGTGAAACGCGGACCGTTGATCGGCGAGTTAGATGGATGGCGGTGATGAGATCGGAGGGGCATACGAAGGAGTGACGGGTGCATTATGAAACAATGCCGACCGTCAGATATTACACCGATCGATGGCTGAGATTACAGCGCTGGCCATTATAACAATATTTCAATCGCATCGGAGGTTTTTGAGTTCACAAAGGAAAAAGGTACGTATGAGACATCTGATTGCGATAAGCGCCCGAGGCTTAAACGCTTGGTCCTGGGTGTGGGCATATGGCGGGGAAAGGTTAAGGGGCTAGGTCGAAAGGGGCTAGGCCTTAATATAAGGTAGGAAGTGGGTTTTTGGCCCGTTTTAATGTATTTTGAGACTAGGGAAGGGTGACGATGGATGCAATAAGGGTTTTTAAAGGTTTGGAGAGGGGAAAGAAAGTGACATAGAAGGTTTAAGGGGGATTTGGGGGTGTTTTAGGAGGTAAAATGGGGGATTTTAACAAAGGGGAAAAAAGAGACATTTTGCAGGGATACAAGGGATAAAAATAGGCCTCTTGGAGCACAGCTTTTGCAATCAGTGAAACCTTATGAAGGGAGTCAGCAGAGGGAATTTTATCAAAGGAAAAGGCACAGGAGACTTCAAGGATGATGTGCCTTCAGAGGAGATGCATTCCTTAAAGGCTCAAAAACAATTTAGCCCCCTGTTTTCTTGTCAAAAAATTCATAGGGGGCTAACGGTGGCTCCACATGGGGATGGCTTCTTCTTGAAGAAGTCAAGAATTCATAGAATAAATCTTTGGTGTAGGCCAGATGCCTAGTACCTTGACTCATCCATTTTATTTCTTGGATCAGCTACCACAGATTGTGAAGACCTCAAATCAGCAGAAAAACTCTCAAACAATCTACCTACCCATCTTATAATCCGAGCATTCTTATTTGAGGGTGCATTTGGACTAGCAGACCATTTACATCATTTATTCTATAAACAGCAAATAAACATATTCTAAATCTACCCTTATCACTCCATGAGACCAGATTAGACTATTGGTCTCATACGTTTCTCTACCTAATATTATATCTGCTGGGATTAGACTGTCCAACAGATTTATTCTCTACATTCTATAACAGAAATTGAAAATGGTCAAGCCAGGATTAGACTGTCTGACTTGTTGGACTTTGCAGGAATTAAAAAAAACTAACTACATGCTCACAGACTGAGCTTTATTTCAGACTTCCTACCTACCCTACTCTGCCTGGAAATCTCTGATGTTCTAGGTGATACAATAATGCCAATGCAACCAGTCAAGCAATAGAAAAAAAGGGAGGAAGAAATGACTGCTCATAAGAGATAACCGTAGGATGATCTTCATGTGGATATTCAAAACTGAGGCCACCAGCAGTGGTGACCAATTCTGATGTATTTGGCTCTTGCAAAAGGTCAATGCTTTAGGGACTGAGCCAATCAGGGCCTCCATGTATTCTGCCATGGGATCAACAAAAACATGATGAAATTTTTTTTCTTCAAAGCCTCCCATGACTGGTGGGTTGTCTGCATCCTGGGCAGTTTCAATCATTGCATCTGCAATGTGGCCTTCGTAATCACACTCCTCCTTTTCCTGGTTGGGAGTATTTGGCAGATGAGCATAAACCAGGAATTCCTCTTCTTCCTCTGGATCAAGACAAAGATGTTTGTGGGAAAGAATATCTCGCTCATCTTCACTGCAGCCTAAGCTAGAGGGCTCATTATATTCGACAGTGTCGTCTTCTAGTAACGCAGGCTGGTTCTACTGAAACGGACTAAACTTTGTGAAAAAATCAACACATTCTTGAGCGAGGGCTTCTTTGATTACCTTAATCCTTTCAGGAGAAGGCTCAAGATATTCATTCCGCTCAATATTTCCATCATCTCTTTCCTTCTCGTCCTCTGCGCTGAAGAGTTGCTGCCTTCTATTCTCTTGGCAAGTATAACTAATGTTTGGATAAAAAGCAGAGATAAAATTCAATGAATCTTCGTCTGCTATCATGCTTTCAACACTTTCTTCATCAGTATCATATATGGCCTACATGGGCTCATCATTTTATTGAAGTTGATGGTCGTGATCTTCCTCCCATGAAAATACTGATGATAGCCCTGCAAGCTCAGTTCCCCTTTGGAAAAAATCATCGTCGAATAGGTCAAAATCAAATAAATCATAATTATAAGCATTGTCACCCATCAAGTCTTCAGGGAACTCAACAGGTTTTTCTTCAAAATAGCTTGCAAGTTCATCTTTTGATTCAAACTCTTGTTCATCATACATGCTTGGCATGCTTCTTACGTCTTGCAGTGATCTGATTTGTATTTCTTGAGGACAAAGAGCAGGTCTTTTCCAATCAACATTTCTAGTTTCAACCTCATATTCCTCCTCTTCTGTGTTCAGCAGGGTGTTGGCAGTCTGTATCAATCTTTCCAGCTTCCTTTCTAAAGAGACCTGCCTTATTTTCTCTTCTCGGTCTTTCTTTGTAGCCTTTAACCTCTCCTCCCTGCACTTTATGTTGAATTCGACAGTAATTGTTGTGCTCTGCATTTCCTCTAGGCTCGAAGGCTCTCTTTCTCTTATATGGAATTCCACCTCGAGGTCAAAATAACTCAGATAGTGCAATAGGGCCCATCTAAGAGGTGGTTTTATATCAGAAGGTATTGCATGATATACCTTATTGAACCTGGCTGAAAATTCTTATACTGTCTCTCCTAGATGCCTCTTCAAATTTTGATACTCTCCTAGGATGAGGAGAGCATTCTTAGGGGCTGCCCACTTATCAAGGAAAACTTGAGAAAATTGATAAAAACTGAAAATGCTTTCCGCTGGAAGGCCTTTGAACCAACTCTTAACATTTCCTTGTAATGAAAAGGAAAACATTCTGATGCACACATCATCTTCTTTTATTTCATACAATTCAAGTAAATCCTCAAGGTTTTGAACATGTTCTTTAGCAGTGGCCCCTTTATTTTCTCCATCAAACAGAGGCAACTGGTTTATAATTTTTGAAGGAAGGGGCTGGAAAATAAGAGGTAAAACCAGAGGCTTATATCTTTCTATGACCTTTGTAGGTGTAGATGGTGTAACAATGGTCTCATGGCTGCTTGAAGCTTCTTCAAGAGTGGGAGATACAACATGAGCTTCTTGTTACACCAGGTTCTTCACAGGAGTATAGGTCTTCTCATGGTCTGAAGACTGAGGCTTAAGATCTTTCCCATATTTAGTGTGGGTCTCATCTTTGTACACTTGATTAGGCTTGAAGTAGGACAGAATATAGTGGTATACCAAAACAATCAATTCTTTAAACCAAATCCAACCCATGTGTTCTATCCTTCTATGAGGTCTGGCCATATTTCAGGTTCTTCCTCCAGTGGTGTCTTTGAGAGTTATGGAGTGTGGAGTCACCAGGTGGATGTATATGAATTTTTGAAGCAAGATGATTTCCACCATTAGCAATTAAATTCCAATCTAACCAGAGATTTTGGGTCCTTTGAGTGCTTAAGAGTGTGTAAGGAAAATGCACTCAATTCCCCAGTGGCGTCGCCATTATGTTGGGGTTCCCATGTTTTGGCCAGATTGGCAAGACCAAAAGATGAGATAACATCAAACCACTTTCAGACCTCAGGATCTAGCCCTCCTGGCTCCAGAGAGGGATCTCTCCAATAAAACAAAGAATGGTATATCTTTGGAGCTCAAAATGAGGTATTAGGCTAGGTATGAAGCACAAAGGGGGGTTTAACATGATATGGTTGGTTGTTTGTTGGGTTGGTCATGAGATCATAGACTGAGAAAATAATGAGAGAAAGGAACAAAGCAGCAGGATATTTCAGCAAAGAGGATAGGTCAAGAAAGTGCCATCCATTGGGCTATGGAGTCATGAAAGGTAATTACATGCAACAACTAACCAAAGCTTTCAGAGGGAAATTCATCTAATACTAAAGGATCTTTTAGATTAGATGGTGGGATGGAACATTAAGGAAAGAAAGTGAGAGAAGGAAAGAAACCCAATTTTCTGTCTATAGATCAGATCAGAGGTCATTTAACTCCAGACCTGCTTGGACATACTCAAAGGGAAAACATAGATAAGTTTGACATAGCCAGGATCTATAGATCAGAGAAGGACTTTGAACCTTCAATTCTTTGACACCAGCAAGAGATCTTATAAAGGCCAGCTGGTCACACAGGGATCCTAGTGGACAGGGCTAACTCTAATCCCTAGTGTTCCCAAATCTTCCATCTTAAACCCAACAAGACAGCTAAAGATAGATTCATTTAATTCATACATCAACTAGCAGGAAATGACATCCACTACACTGGTTAAATTAACTGAAATCAACCCTTAGATAACACATTTAGCAGAAAACATTAAAGGCAAGGAGAGCAGAGACATAGGGTACCTAACAAGGGTAAATCCTATGCCATATTTTTTATGCAAGCCAACAGAAAATGAACAGTATGAAGATGTAATAAACAATGTTAGAATAACATCACCAATAGTAATAGACCAGGATCCTATGAAATGTGCTTGATTAATTGATGAAAAAACAGTCACATACACTGAGCTCAATGGCTGCTACAATCCAAACTTCTCCTCCCAGCCTGTACTACAATACAAACTACTCTGCTACTTTCTCCCAGAATTGTTCTAACAATCAAAACTAAATCCCTTCTGACTACAACGACAGAAGCTGAACAACAACCTTTACAATATGTTCTCGAGGATTCTTATATCTCGAGTAGAGTAGAGAAGGTAGGTGAAGAACTAAATGTAGCATTAAACTCAGAAGAGGAAAAGGGCTGAAGCCTCGTTCTGTTTTAAATTCTGAGCATTTCTCTCTAGTACTCTTTGGATGAGAAGAATGGTCTTCGTCAGGCTGTAATTTACTTCCAGGTATGTCTCTGGTGTACTGAACAAAATGCAGAACGATGATGCTAGGGTCTTCCATACTGTATAACTAATGCACTGGTAGCATAAGATTGTTGTCAGGGTGGAAATCTTCTCAGGAACACGGCATAGAATAAAATCAATATGGATACTATGTCCTGCTATGGAAGAGCATACTGCTGATATGAAAACCCTGATACTATTATATTTCTGTGCATCAGACGTTCTGATTGATCTTCGGGGTCTTTGATTCTAGTGCCTTTGCCTTCTAAATCCCTGAAAAAAGGCTCAAAGTCTTCAATTACGTGCCTAGAACTTTTTGCTGCTCCTTTTCCGTCTCTGTCAGTGAAATCGACACTTTTAATAGCTCTGGGGAGGTTTTACAGAGTTCAAACCCTGTTCTTTAATGCAAGTCCTATCATGGCTCTTTCCCAGGCTTTCTTCGTGATTTAGGCCTCTGAAAAAATGGTAATTTCTACGGTTTTTTCCGATGTAATAAAGATTGTGATATCATGGCAGCTTTCACCCTCTGCTAACCCTACAAAACATGAAAAATTGTTAAGAAAAACACGTATGGAGGTGGTGGATGCAGCGGGGACGATGAAAGTGGACGTGCAGCTGGTGAAATGGTTGAATAATGCGGGATTACGGTGGAAAATGCAGTGGGAGGCTTGCAGAATGGTGGTGCAGTGGGAAAATGCAGTAGAATAGAAATTTTAATGTAAACATTAGAATTTTACCTTTGAACGCATATACACACGAGACGGGCGAGAAATACAATGACACACATGGAAAGGGTGACGTGGCGGGAGATGGTCAACATCGGAGGGCGATTGAATCTGGACCGTCCAATCTCGGGAGGAGATCGACAGCTGAAAATGCGTCAGGGGGGCGATGGATAGTGGGCTAGGGGTACGGACTCATTGGGTTAACCTCCACGCAACATCATGGAGCGATCACCGTTGGATGGATGATCGCAGATCGGACGGCTGATATGCATATCGCTCCGTGTTTTGTGCTGAAAGATAACGCGTGATGGGTGGGCGGTTTTCAAATAGTGCCACTACCACGCGTAGTGCGATGAGTGGAATCACTACCGCCCACCTCTCAAAGGCGGTGCGATAGAAACCGCCTAGTTTTGAACAGGGCGCACCTGCGGGGTCCACCAAGTGGTGAAACACGAACTGTTGATCGGCGGGTTAGATGGATGGTGGTGATGAGATCGGAGGGGCGTATGGAGGAGTGACGGGTGCATTGCGAAACAACGCTGACCGTCAGATCTTACACCGATCGACGGCTGAGATTACAACGCGTGCCATTATAACAATATTTCAATCACATCAGAGGCTTTTGAGTTCACAAAGGAAAAGGGTACGTATGAGACATCCAATTGAGATAAGCGCCTGGGGCTTAAGCGCTTGGTCCTGGGTGCGGGCATATAGCGGGGAAAGGTTAAGGGGCTAGGCCGAAAGGGGCTAGGACTTAATATAAGGTAGGAAGTGGGTTTTTGGCCCATTTTAATGTATTTTGAGACTAGGGAAGGGTAACGGTGGATGCAATAAGGGTTTTTAAAGGTTTGGAGAGGGGAAAGAAAGTGATATAGAAGGTTAAAGGGGGATTTGGGGGTGGTTTAGGAGGTAAAATGGGGGATTTTAACAAAGGGGAAAAAAGGGACATTTTGCAGGGATACAAGGGATAAAAATAGGCCTCTTGGAGCACAACTTTTGCAATCAGTGAAACCTTATGAAGGGAGTCAGCAGAGGGAATTTTATCAAAGGAAAATGCGTAGGAGACTTCAAGGATGATGTGTCTTCAGAGGAGATGCATTCCTTGAAGGCTCAAAAACAATTTAGACCCCTGTTTGCTTGTCAAAAAATTCATAGGGGGATAACACAAGGTAAGAGGAATTTGGTAAATGATGTAAAAGAAAAGAATATTATTATCAGTGGACTTATTGAATCTACTTATCATAAGGTGTTGGGTTGTAAAACTACCAAAAATGTATGGGACAAGCTTGAGAATATATATGCAGGTGACTCAAATGTAAAAGAAGAAAAGCTTCAAATCTATAGAGAAAAATTTGAGCAACTCAGAATGAAAGAAGATTGCAACATTGCTACATACTTCCAATACGTTGAAGAAATAACCAATACTCTAGAAGGATTGGGAGAGCCAATTGACGAGAATACTATTATGCGAAATATTCTTAGAACGTTACCAGGGAGATTCAACCCAAAGGTATCGGTCTTAGAATACAGTGCAAATCTAGACAAACTTAGCAAAGAGGAATTACATGGAGTTCTCATAGCATATGAAATGAGACTTGATGAAGAAGAGGGTACTTCGCATCTAGAAAATGCATTCGTTGTATCTAAGAAAACCAATAAGGATAAACAACCTTCAATTGAAAATACATGCACCTGCAAGTGTGAAGAAAAGGGAGATGATGAAGAAGGTCTTTCAGATGAATAATATGCTTACTTCACGAGAAAACTACAAAGTGGTAAGGGACAATTCAAAGAGAGGTTGGGCTTTGCGGCAAAATGTCCATGAAAGTATCAAACAAAGGAAGAAAGACTTTTAGAGTCGTGGTAAAGGATCAAGAAAAGACATCTCTCAGAAGATAAAGCAATATCACAATGAAGACAATGATAGTGAAGAAGAAGCCAATGAGAGAGTATTGTTTATGGCCAAGCACAATAAACCCAAGCACAATAAACAAGAGGTATCAAACAACGAAGAGGAAGGATGGACCATAGAATAATTTTATGAGGAAGAAATCAAGCTGATAAAAGATCTCAAGGCAGAGAAGATCTGTTCCAATACTCTTGAAGAACAAGTTCAAATTCTCAAAATTGAAGTTGAAGAACACAAATGCATTGAAGAGTCACTTTAAAATAATTTGGAAGGAAGCAACCAAGAAAGGGAAGAATTAGAAGCCGAAGTAGTCTCGCTACGTGAGGAAGTGAAGAAAGGAAAAACTATCCAAAACTATGCCAACGGCTGAAGGGCATTGGAAGAAATCATCAACAATCAACGATCTTACAACGAAAAAACTAGCATCGGCTACAAAGAAGAAGAAGCAGGACCTTCTACAAAATAATACAATGAACCTATGAGATCTGACATGCATGTAGACTTCATTAGACAAGATTCGCAAGAATAGCCTTGGAAGAAAATTCCTCAACGAAAATTTCCATTCAGGTACCAACATATTTTTTATGGCTACTATTATTCATGTGGAAAATTTGGTCATAAAGCTGTAGAATGTTGCACATACCCTAGGAACGAATACAATTCCAGGAGATCTGTCAAATATGAACCTCCCAAGACTCAGCAAAACATCAATAGATTTGAACATTTAAGAAATAATATTGAATGTTACAAATGTTGAAACTTTGGACACATAGCCAAAGACTACAGACTTGAAAATCCTCCAGAAGAATCTTCAAAGCCACAGAACGAACGAACATGGAAGAAGAATAATGATAATTGTGCTCTCTCTTTCAAGGCTCAAAAGAACAAATATGTGTGGTATGTTGATAGCGGTTGCTCAACGCATATGACTAGAGATGGAAATAAATTTTTATCTATGAAAGAGAAGAAGGATGGAACCATGTCCTTTGGAAATGATGGATCTTAAAATGTTATAGGATCAGGCACTGTCACTCTTGGACGCAAAGATGCTCTAGCCAAGAATGTTCTATTGGTTGAAAACGTGAATCACAATCTTCTCAGTGTTGGACAAATGTGTGATCAAGGACACACAATACTATTCAACTCCACGAAATGTGAAATCAGGAAAGGCATGTATGGTGAAATTGTGGCTACAACAAGTCGAGCTCCAAACGACATATATGTTATGGATGAAGCAACTAAAGCATGTCTAATAGCTAAACAGGATGATACAATAATTGGTAGCAATGATGATCGATTAAGTAAGAAGTTTGCTACAAAGGTGCAAAGTGATTTCGAGATGTCTTTACTTGGTGAACTAACATACTTCTTAGGGCTTCAAATATCTCAGCAAGAGAAAGGAATATTTATATGTCAAGCCAATTACATCAAGGAAATTCTCAATAAATTTAAAATGGAAGATTGCAAACCCATCCTTACTCCAATGGTAACATGTTGCAAATTGAGCATAGACATCTTATCTAAGGATGTGGATCAAAGGTTGTACAGATCTATGATTAGTAGTCTTCTATATGTAACAGCCTCCCGACCAGATGTTATGCAAGCAATTGGACAAGTAGCAAGATTCCAAGCAGCACCAAAAGAATCACATATTAAATATTCACCAGCATTGGAATATCTTCGCCAGAAGCTTGGGATTCTCCCAAGTTCTCATTATATTTTCCTTTTTCAGAATATAAAGGGGGAGTGGAAGTAGATTACAGGTCTGCAGGACGGTTGTGTGTCAGGGGGAGTGGAAGTGTGTACAGGTCCGCAGGATGGTTGTGTTTCAGGGGGAGTTACCCTTTTCCATTGATGTCAAAGGGGGAGAGAATGTTGTAGGAATAGGTGTCATGATCGCAGGGGGAGTACTTGTGTTGCCATCAATGCCAAAGGGGGAGATTGTTGATCAGCGGTTGTCATTGATGTCAACCCAAGCAGCACCAGGGGCTAACCCAATATTGCATGGGAATTTTGACCTACCAAATTAATATATTATGGGTCAATAATGCTTTTGATGGTTTCTACTTGTCGAGATGTTTCCATTGATATATGGCACGCCATGTAATTCTTCACGGTTTGAGAGATATTCATGTTTGAAGTTTGTACCCCCAGTTACTAGGCTAAAACCCCATGGGGTTGGAGCATGGGTCATTTAAAATTCATAATTAATATTTTTTAAGCTCCTAAAATCCCTTCCACGTTCACTTGTTGAAGCCCCTCTCAACCTACGCATTTATATAAATTTTGATCCTCATTTCCTCCTTATGCAAGGGATTTCGCGATCTGAAACAGGTCATCGTGGAATTTTCACTCTAACTTGTTTTCTACGAAAGTTCAGAAGCTGAAATTTTTATGCAGCGAAGTAGAAGTCTTGAGGAAGCTTCTGTAAAAATTTCAGATCAAGGTGCGCAACATTTTTGGAGATATGATCTGTGGAAGTCAGGGTTTTTGCAGGCTCCTGAAATTCATCTCAAAGAAGTGACCTTGGTAAAATCGTCATAACTCTCTCTCTGAGTATCGGATTGAAATTCCATAAAAATTGGTAGATATTTTACAATCTATAGTTTTCACTCTATCAATTTCAAAGCAAAATGAAGAAACAGTGACATGTGGCACGCCATACAAGTGTGCTCTGCTGAAACAGTCCATAATTAGGGCATTGTGAGAGATTGGGTATAACTCTCTCTTAAAGAATCCAAATTGGGTCAGACCTATGGCATTAGAAAGACGACTCAGAGGATTACTACAGGACCTAAATTCAGATATTCAGGATCTGAAATAACAGAGTTACACCAGATTCAATATCGAGCTCCTAGAAGGCAAAGAAAAAGCTAGATCATGTGTTGTCAAGGGTTGCAAAGGACTAGAATTTCTAGGGCAGCAAAGCAAAGCAAGGTGAAACAGAGGGTAGCATGAAAAGAGCATCAACCAAGGTGCATAATAGCAGCAAGAAGTTCATCCTATGAAGTCTTCAAGTGGGCAGCACTGCATACAATCATTGTAAAGGTATCATTGTACTAAGTCATTGTAAATACATTATTGTAAAAATTGTACTAGTGTCTATCTACCAAGGGTTGAAGAGGCAGTGTTGGGAGGTCTAGGATCATCATTAGGTGGTTGTGTCAAAGATGGGGTTATGGTCTAGTATATATTCTTCTTCTACATCATTCTATATCATTGTAAAGTGGACCATTTTCCCTGGTACGGGAGTCCATTCTTATTTTATTCTTCTATAGGGTGGTAGGGTGGTGCTAGGGCGAGTTGTAGCTCATTGGGTGTTGGGGCATCTGTTCAGTTGACTACTGAAGAATCTTGGGCATTGGAGCGTCCATCCAGTGCGAGCTAGAGAAGAATGCTTTTCTAGATTCTAGGAAGTTGGAGCTTTATTTTGAATTGGAGTTGAATATTAAAGAATTATTAGAAAAGCATTAGGTGGTTTTTGTCTCGGAGTGGGTTTCCACCTTAAAAACTGTGTGCATTTGTGTTCCTCTTCTTTTCTGATATCATTGTACAAACCTTGATAATAATTGAAGATTAAATAATTCTCTAATTGAAAGGAATATTGATTCACCCCCCCCCCCCTCTCAGTATTTCCAACATCATGTTCAAGAGCAACTTGTTACCGTAAAGTGTTTTATCCCTTTCCAATTTCCCCCAGTCATTCTTGACCAGTACCTCTTTATTTTTGAACAAGCTTGAGGAGGATAACATATGCTTGATGTATAATTCCACCCTTCGAGTGAATCCATCGCTATTTGATGCTTTAACAAGTATAGCGAAGGTGAAACCCGATATTGTCATGATGGACAAGTCCGTTTCTATTTAATGCTTTAATGAGTCTAATGACACTGAGAACTCGATCCTTTTTCATGTTTAGAGACTAAAAGAAAAATCCACAAGTTCTTTTTAGTATAGTAGTCGCTTAGATCCGAAAAAGTGTAAAATAATACATGAGAGAACATCCTAGCCATGTTTGACTAGTGTTTTCCTTTTTTGTAATCATAATCTATCTTAGTCTGGAAAAGGGTTAAACTACTACTAAGTAGATGTCATTTCAATTCCTTTAATGAGCTCGAAAGGACAAGCGCTCAAAAATATTTTCATATTTTGAGAGTTTGAAAAATAGATGAAAGAGAACTCCAGGGGGTTCCTTTTTCGCATTTAACAAAGCTCGAAAAAGAGATAAAAGTGCGCTTTGAATTCTTTTTTCATGTTTAACAGAGCTCGAAAAAAGAGGACAAAACTATGCTTTGAATTCCTTTTTCATGTTTAACAAAGCTCGAAAAAGAGATAAAACTGTGCTTTTTGGTCAATATCGCATTTCACGATCATGCACAACTAAATCACTATAATCAGCTGCAAACCTACTCAAAGAAACATTAAATGGATAAACAATACCTGTTTAAAATAGTAAAAATGGGTAAAAACCATAGTCGTTTCATTAAATATGCATAAATTAATCAAAGAGACTAGTAAATGAAGAAATTTCCAAGTCATTTTTACCATTTCACCTTTACCATTTGGATTTTAGTGCTCTGAGCCTGTTTTACCCTCGAACTTCAACAGATAATTATGATAGATTTTGTGGATCATTTATCATGCCATCCAGACTAGGTAGAAGATATTACCCTCCTCTTTCTATTGAATGCATTCTTTTTCAGTTTCATGCACATTTTTTAGGTTTTTGGGGCCCCTAGGGTAAATTTACAATGCCATAGGGCCAACGCACCCTTGAAAGTTGAAAAGTGTGTTGCAGAGAGGCTGGAAAGAGGCTCAGTTCCTTTGCAATGATTTATCTCTCACTCATGGGTGCGTTGGGTGCAATTCAGAAAGTTGCATCTTTATTTCTACCCAAAATTTTCCCAATTTTTTACATGGAATGGATCCTAACTAAGCCTATGGTGTGATTTCAAATTTTGATTAGATCAGAATGTCGATTACATGGCCATAAAAAGAACATGAAGAACAGGATATGGTTGCCCTAAATGATCCTGGCACTTTGAGATCCCTTTGTGAATGTGGGTTTCTCAAGTACTTCTGATTGTCTAGGATGATGCAACACATGGAACATTGTAGTTCTTGATCGGTTCATGGGACCCAACAATACAAGAATTTCACATTGGGGACTAAGTGCTCCCAATATTGGTTGATGATATTTACTTTATAACAATTTTTCAAGACGTGGTGCCCCCATTTCCCTTGCGTGCTCTGCGCATGGAGGTGAAATAGTGAATTACTACATCCGAAAATTTTGTCGACCAGGAACTAAACCTAGTAAAGATGTAAAGATAAATATCAAATATATGTGTGATATGACTTTGATAACTCTGATATTCACTATCACAAAGCTAGCTGGAAGTGTGAAACTACATGTTGCGAATATATCATACATGCAGTATGCGCTTGAGTGTCTCAACCCAACTGTGTTCAACTGGGTTGAAGCAGTACTCATTCAGATGAAAGAGCAATTGACCAACGAAAAAAGTGGTAAGACCAAAAATTTCAGTTATGGGTCAATTTGGATCACTTTTTTTTTGCAGCAAGTTCCATTGATGCAGCCACAACATGTGACGCTAGGATTAGCTGGTCCAAGAGATCCACAAATGCAGCGGTGGGTCGAGCTGATGGCTAGACATGCTGGTCAGTCATCAATCTCATTTTCAACTACATTCTTTAGTTGGATCCGAAGACATAATATCTTCATCGAGGAGCATCCATATGCAGGGATGGATTTTCACAGAGATCCAGATTTGATATTACCATCCGGTGCTCAATGGGGTGCTATAGGTAAAATGTTGACCATGTTTTTTATTTTTTGGGGTTTTTTACATATTTTTGTGTTTTTTGATGTTTCCAAGACTAAAATAAAAAAAAAATTATGCATGCAAATGTAGGTATTGTTCGACCAATGGTTTGTGCACAGCAGGCTAGAGAACCAGCAAAGAGGACTATCAGAAGAGCATTCCTACATGATTTGGATTTAGCCAAGACTCTTGTTGAGTTGCAACAGCATGCAGAGGGATTGAATCTTGGGATACTGGATGTCCAGATCAAGGAGTTACCTATGAGGCTGCAGCGCCATACCATTGGTGTGCCTAGCCGTTGGATGAGGGTGTTGCACATGATAGCCCAAGCAGTGACCTGCTATCATGAGCATCACTAGGTTTACTTAGATTATGCTATGTTTCTATACATTTTGAGGTCAAATGACCAACGTGTCTTGGACATAATTTTGTAAAAAACTCAATATAAATCTATTTTAATTTCAGTGTTTTTCTATGATTATGTGTGATCCTATTCAATTGTATGATGTGAATTGAAAATCTATCTTTACATATGTTTCAAATTTCTATTTAACACATAATTCGCCAATGAATCAACTAGAGTGTTAAAGTTTCTGGAAATATATTGATATTGAATGTAATCATAATTTCTTTCCAAAATATGAACTCTAAGGAACACGTGATGAATTGCTGGATTTCAGACAATATCGACGTTAGTAAGCTATAATATGATAAGTTGTGAGTCCAACCTGATGATGATGAGGTGAATGCCAAGTGAAATGGAATTAGAGAGTATTTCAATCAACCAACTATACTAAGTGATATTGTTGGTCAATCAACCGATACAAATACCTTGGAAGCTCACTAACTCGCCAACTAGAGAAAAGATGGCCTATGCTGCAAAGGATAAATTCTAAGTACCATGACTAGCACCATTGGCATATCCAACAAATGGTTCTGAAGATTCTGACATCTCCCAAAAATGCAAAGCATATTACTAACCACATGAAAAAATATAAAAGGCACACTTCTACACACACGAAATCAAAGCATATAATACAATGTTTACTACGCAAAATCAAGTATAGTAACATTTAAGATAAAGCCCATTTCGAGCCTGCGACAATGGAATACCATCATAATATACCAACTCAAAGCATATAAAACAGTGTTTACTATGCAAAATTAGGCATAGTAACGTTTAAGATAAAGTCCATTTCGAGGCTACGACAATGGAATCCCATCATAATCTACAAACTCATAGGCATCCTTAGCCAGAATGCGCTTGAAAATGTAGGGGCCATACCAAAATGGTTCAAATTTTCATGTTCCTATCTTATCAGCTTCCTGATCATAAAGCAAGACTAGGCCTCCTGTCGAGAAGGTGCGAGGCTTGACATTACAGTCACATTTCACCTTAATTCGTCTCTTATGCGCTTCGTTGGCCAATGCGGCTTCATGACATGTTTCATCTAGATGGATGAGATCTAAAAGACGTGACTTTTATTGAGAAGTGTCAGGTAGTAGGTCAATCGCAAGTTTCAACGATGGTATTTTGCATTGTATCGGTAAGATAGCTTCCAGACCATAAACTAGGTGAAAGGGAGTGAATCCGGTCGCATTTCTCACTGAGGTTCGATATTCCCACAAAGTCGAGTACAATATCAAATTCCAATTTTGTTTATGAACCCCAATCATGCGTTGAAGCATACACTTAAGAATCTTCTTGATAACTTCAACTTGTCCATTAGCTTGCGGATAATAAGGGGTAGAACTATCATGTGACAGTCCTAAATTGTCAGTCAACTCATCCATCATGTGATTGCGAAAATGTTTTCCATGATATGTTACTATTTCTTTAGGTACCTCAAACCATGAAACCACATGGTTAAAAAATAACAATGCAGTTGGTTGTCCCATGTTGTTGAATGTAGGATCACCTCGGCCCACTTGGTAAAATAGTCAATGTTGACAATAATATACCCATGCTCCCCGGCCGAGCGAGGGTTACATGTCATGAAGTCAATGTCCCATTTTTAAAATGGTCCAATAGTGACGACATGATGCATTGGTGCTGGCGGCAGGTGGGTTTTACGATCAAATATCTAGCAAGCATGACAAATTCTAACCGCGATAATGTAGACGTGTCATATGGTAGGCCAGAAGCAACTAGTGTGAAGAATCTTTTGCACGGTATCATAGCCAGACAAATGTCCACCGCATGCACCAGAATGGCAATAATTTATAAATTTTTTGGCTTCCTCATGTATGAGGCACCTACATAAAATCGTATCGACATCATGACGATAAAGTGTATCACCGACGATCATATAATATTTGGCTTGGTATTGAATACGTCGATGTTGCGAGCGAGAGGTATTAGGCCGAAAAGTTTGGGTCTAGAGATAGATGATGAAATCTCCATACCATGAGTCAGATGGCTTGATCAGAAACAAATACTCATTCAGAATTGATGGTTCCGTAGTAGGATCAGTACTACTCAAAGGAAGGTCACAAATAAGCTCATCAAACACCAAAGACTTCTTTGACTTGGATTTGATGAATTCCAAATCAAACTCTTGCAAAATGAAGATCCATTTTGAATATCCCCCCCCCATAAATTGACGTGACAAAATGTATTTCATAGGGTTGCAATCTGAAATGATAATATTCTTTCAAAGCAGGATATAATGGCGAAATATTTGTAAATATTGAACGGATACCAAAGAGAGCTTCTCAATGTATGTGTAGTTAACTTCCATATCATTGAGATTACGACTCAAATAATATATCATATGTTCAATCCCATATTCTTCTTGGACTAAAACCATAGCGATGGTTGTATCTGCAATGGCGAGATACAGGAAATAGTCACTCTGATAATTTTGGGGATAGATTAATGATGCTCGGATCAAGGAATCTTTAAAAACATCAAAGGAAGTTTGTGGAACCTCATCCCAATAGAAGGGTACCCCCCTTTTCAAGATTCAAGTAAATCCTTTAGCGATTTCGACGTAGTTAGGAATGAACCTCCTTAGAAATTTAGCCTTCCCTTGGAGTCTCTGTAACTAAAGCATATTGGAAGGAGTGGACAAATCAAGAATAGCATGGACCTTCAATGGATCAAGCCTAATTTCGTCTTTCAACATGATGAATCTAAGAAAATGACCAGAACCAACACCAAACACACATTTGTGCGGATTGAGGTGTATTTTATAGTGACAACATCGTAAAAATATCGCTCTCAGATGTAGCAAGTGGTTAGCCCTTTTCCATGAATGTGTAGGTAAGTCATCCAAATATGGTTGAACTGTGTTCTTGATGTCATGAAAAGAATAATTCATTTCCCTCTGGAATGTGGCCCCAATTTTCTTTAAACCAAAAGGGAGCTTACGATAGGAAAATGTGCCCCAGGGATAGATAAAATTTGTTTTATATTGGTCCTCTAGGCTAATATTAATCTGATTATAACCAGAGAATCCATCCATGAAAGAAAATATTTCACATCTGGCACATTCATCAATAATTTGGTCAATAAAGGGAGTTGGATAGTTGTCTTTCGGACGAGCATGATTAACATCCCGATAGTGAACACACACTCTAATTGTCCCTTGTTTCTTCATGACAAGAACAATTTTAGATACCCAATCGGTAAGTGGAATAGGGTAAATGAATCCACCATGAAAAAGCTTTTCAACCTCTACTTTAATGACAACAGCTTTATTTGGGTGAACAAGACAAAGGCAATGTCGCACTGGCTTAAGATTAGGATACAATTTAATCTCATATTCAACAATGCTAGAGTCGATACATGGCATCTCCACAACTGACCAAGCGAATACATCTCGGAATTCACGAAAAAGAGAGTGGTAAGTGTCTAGTTCATATGGAAAACAAGACGCACCAACATGAATGTTTTCTACAATACCAGGTTTGGTCGAAATATTGATAGAAATCGTTTCTTCGATATTCGATGGGTTTCGCTCGAAATCGACGGCATGGATAGGAATAGAATTTGTCAAGAACTCAACGATAGTAGGGTGATATAGTTCAGATGGATTATCTTCACTGTACTCTGGAAGATGGGATCAATGATGTGATGATTCCCATGGTTCTTCTTCTAGCATCATGGATTCCATAATGTTCTCATCAGTCGAGAATACGCATGAAAATGGATCAGAAGAAGTACCAAAATACGAATACAGATCAACCGAAATGGTCGATGACAATGGACTTGGATTGGCCGCATAAGCCAAGAAAATTAATTGCTATTCTAGCTCAATTGTACTTAGCTGCATGATGTCACCCAACCTAACTACTTTATAATAATTAGGTATCTTCTGTAAGTCATATGAAGTGGAAGATATCATGTTGCAGGTCTCTATATGTGTGATTTCTGTCGATGTCACATGCGACGGTAACGAAAAGGTGCCCATTAGGGAAGGATCCTTAAAGAGTCCTACACCAATGTTCTGAAGAGAAGGTGGGAGTCCATGAACTAATAGAATGCTTCCAGTTTCTTGGAAACCAGAGGTGAAGAACGAGAATTGATCAATGGATGTGATACTTCCTTTATGGGGGAAGATGATCATACAAAAATAGGTAGATACTACCACCACCATAGTGTAAACCCATGGTCTTCCAAGTAATATTTTATAGTCGAGGGGTCCATCAATGACTTCAGCTGCAACAGTAACTCATTGTAATGTTCCTTTTTCGGGAATTTCTGCTATATAGTCTTTAAGGACGCTGTATAAGGAAGCAAATGTAAAAATAAGCTAAAAGGGGTCTTGGATCCCTTTTTTAAAACATTAAACACTTCTCTTAAAAAATTTGAGCCCAAAGAAATGATCCTAGATGGGTTATTCAGATCTCCCCAAACTAGGTCCCTTAGGAAACTACTCAAATAGAGAGACTACAACAATACATGACCACAACCATGAAACTCTGCAAATATGAATATGACATAAGATGAGATATAATACAGCCATCCATTTTCTTTCAACACAGGTTGAAAATTGGCTTCAATTTTCCTCGCGGGAGACAGACGATGGCGATAGTAAGGGTTTCAGTCAGGGTTCAGCAACTCTCTGCCACCACTGAGAGCACCGATCTAGGTGCTTTAAGCCCAGTGAAGTCTTGCCTCAGTGCATACTCAATGGTCTCAGCATTAAATCCTACATTCTCAAGGGTATATAGATATTCTGGAACCCTCATAGATCTAGAAGTGGTTCTGGATTCTGCTACGAGCCTGAATCTCTGGCTCTTAGCTCCATGAGCCAAAACTCGCAAATGAAGAGCCGTATATATAGATCTTGTACCCAATAAGAGGGATGAGATTCGATTGTGGGTTAATCGCCAAACAGAACAATCAGATCTGTCTCTCCTAGGAAACGATGAGGCGGGAATTGATCGGGTGCAAGGCCTTTTCCATGAGGGCAAGGAGATCAGTGCAGCTTGGGGAAGAATGGCCATCGAAAACTGCAAGAATATACAAGGGCTTATGAATATAGGCGCTGCTGGAGACGGATCTGGCCTCAGCATTAGATCTGGGCTTTTGGGACGCCACTCTGTCAATATCCAGCAACCAATGATTGGATCCAAGGCTCCCTTGCTTTTTCTGACAAGAAAAAATGCAGCCCTGACCAGCGATCAGTGGGCACTGGAAAATTAGATCTAAGATGGTTTGGAAGCTTTCTCCTCATGCAAAAATAACTTCAAGGTGGCACTGATGATTGGGGAGGCTGGGACGGAGAGTGATGAAACACATAAGGGCAAACCACAACTCCCTCTCTCAGGCCATCGCTTGACTAGTATTGCACGGGCAGACGAAGACCTCTCACAACAGAAGACAAAGATCCCTGGCAGACAGGGGCAAGGGCAAACCAGAACCCAATGGATCCAGAGTTGGGAAACAAAGTGGTCCAACCTGCCTACAAAGTGGATGCATCCTGAGTACTCGCACTCCAATCTGGAACTACGATATGGTTTGCCACCTTCAGACCCTCTGCAATAGGTAAATTTAAATCGTTTTCATATTTTCATCAAATCTCCTACGGGAAAATCTTATTTAGTCTGGATACAAGTAGAGAATTCCATTTTTCACCTGAAACAACAAATCTGGAAATTGATGGGATACCCGGTCCCGATCCAACACTTGGTCAGCGGCAGACACTCTCTCCAGGATAATAGGTCTCTGAAGGAATATGGAATCAAAGCTGAAATGACCATATCACTGAAACTTCGGCTGAGAGGGGGTGTTGCACATCATGGAATACCAAGTTCTACAGGAGGAGATAAGGGGAAAAAAGCCACATATCAACACCAAAGAAATGGCGGTCTCTCCTACAAAAATATACTACAGGGTAACAAAACTACAGGGCCATCGCCTGCTCAAGGAGGAGTTGTACCACGACCATACATTGTGGAACAGCTAGGACAAACACCTACCTTCAGAATTGATATTCCAGAAACAGAGGATTATGTCAAGACATATGAAACACAGGCTCTAATCTACCGCTTTAATTGTTTTTGGCCAAAACCAATGGACCTTTTCCATTGGATCTTCACACAATGGACCATGGAATGTGACTTTCACCTCTGCTCCAAAGGGTTCTTCATTGTTAATTTTAAATCTATGGAGGTCAGAGATATCATCATTAGAGCAGGACCTTGGTTTTTGGGTACTACAGGTTTATTCCTAAACCCATGGTTTCCTGATTTTGACCCAAATACCATGACAGTCGCCAGAATGCCGGTATGGGTCCACCTATACAATCTCCCTCTCCACTTCTGGAGTGATCAGGTCCTAGAGGGAATTGGAAACAGTATTGGGAAATAAATCAAAACTGATACAGAAAGAATTGAGGAGAGGATCTACACCTTTGCATGGATCTGTGTTGAGGTAGATCTAAGTAAAGGACTACCAGAAAATATTATGCTGTCCTACAAACAACAGAACTAGCTGCAGGGACTAGATTATGAAAACATTGCCTTCAGATGTAGAATTTGTAGGATGATAGGACACTTACAAAGCACATGTCCAGAAGCAAAGAAATCAAACAATAAAAAGAAACAGAAAGGGAAACAGAGAAAAGGGTGGCAATATCCCCCTCCAGATTCAGAGGATGAAGAATCTGAAGCAGAGGAGGATCCCACTCTCACTGGAAACATTAAGACTACTCAAGGACAAGAAATAAAAAGGAAATAAATATTAGGCCAAAAGGACCCTCAGGATCACCAGACTCAGTCAGAAAGGACTAGCGAGGACATGGGTGCCGGAGGAATCAAACGACATCACTCCTCGGATACTTCAGATTCAGACAAGGATACAGGATCCCAAACAATAGAAAAGTAGTTAGTCCTTGTAACGACTGCACCACCCTAGAGTGAGTGGTGCAAGGTCGAGAAGAAGAAGGGGAGGAAAACCTCAGTTGTGGTACAGTTACTCACTCTCTGGCAGCAGTGGTTCCTTTTAGGGGCCATCTAGTTTTTCTCTGGCCTTCTCTCTCGACTCTTCTCTATTTTTTTCTTTCTTTCTCTCTCCATCTCTTATCTATTATGCATTGGTAGCCTTGCTACGACGATTTGTGTGCCAAAGCACATGAGCCCTTTGGGCAGTTGTCTGAAATGCTTATGCATATGCTCCATGTAACTTTTCATTTTTATAATAAAATAGTACTGATTTTTTTCTGTGGAAAAAAAAATACAGCCATCATGTTCATTAATATATCAGCAACAATATACATAAATATCTTGAGGGACAAGCCACTCAAACTATCGGAACCAATCTCCAATGATCAAACTATGAAATACAAGAGATGCAGCAACTGCACAAAATGCCAAGAAGCAGTGACTGCGCTATCTCTAGGAGAGTAGATGCTGCTGTAGATGTAAATACATGAAATATGGCTGATACATACAAAGAAATTCCCAAGAATAGAATAATGGGCTCTAATACAAGATTTCTAGTCAATCTAGGAGATATTGCTAGAAATGCCGGAGAAAGTACAAATGTGACAAATAACTTGTCACTGCAACTGAACTAAAATGAGAATGAGGCTATGGTAGATCAGAAATACTCATGCCCTCCTCTGATAATGTTCTCAAGCAAATGGCTGATCCCTTTTACTCAAAAACACTCCTACTGATAAGCTCCAATGGCCCTCCCAGCAACTGCCTACATAAATAACATAGTTCCAGCCCTAGAATACGTTGTGAGAGATGGTGAATGATTGGCCTGGTGAAAAAGATCTGAAATAATGCCCAGGAGTCTCCTCTACTGCTCCTCCAAAGAATATGCAAGACCTCCAACGAAGAACAAGCCAAGAATGACTCTGAGAGTTCCTCTGATGCTGCTCCCATCAACACAACATTTTCTGCCCAACAGAATAATGCCGTAGCTGAAGGGGTAAGCTTGGAAAAATGCCGGAATGAGGAAATGAAGCTCAAACTCTCTCCTTCCTTGAGGATGAGGTAGGGATTCCTGACCAGGAACACCCTTGGGTTCAAGAACACTATAAACTTGCTAAACAGCCCGAGGATGCAAGTCTTTACAGACCCAACGAAAATGATAAGCTAATGCATAATGAAAATGGGTTGCCATCTCCTCCTTATAAATAAAATGAACTCCTCTCATCATGGGTCCCATTCACACTTTCCACCTAACTCATGCAAGTGGAGCCTCCTCTAAAACTGCAATGTCCAAGAAGGTTCAATGTATCTAGACAACTTAGTTGACTTTGGTCAAAATGACTAGATCAAGCATGATCCAATCCTGTTCACACCATGCGGTGCTCAAATCAGCTGCTCTATTCTTCATCCTTTCACATGAGGAGTGTTTATTCTTCCTCATCAAGGATTATGGGGCCTCCTTACCCATTTTATTTAACTAAATAAAATACTGCTAGCCATGATATCCCTTTTAGCTTGAGGGTAAAAATTGGGAACATTACAATCCTCCGCATTCAAAATGTTGCTTGTCCTCAAGCAACTACAAGGTAGAGAAAAATTCCTCCTCCTCTTCTTGTGTCCCCCTCATCAATAGACCCCACCATAGCTCATCATAGTATGCAATAAATCTATCCTCCATGTATCTCTCCAAGTGTGTAAAACTAAAGTGTACATCATGAGATAATAGAAGATGCAAGTGGAAATCTCCTTGTTGTTCAATGGCCTCCTCAAGGTAGGAGTGATGAAAAACATGGGAAGTCTTATTCCCAATGAGTGACTCCTTCACCCATGCAATCATCCAAATGAAATGAGCCATCCTAGGTAGCTCAACAAAGCAGTCCTCAACCCCGGATCTATGCAACATGTTGGGTCTGAATGGAGATTTTATATATTTCCATCCAAGTAGTTTCTCCCTCCATTTATGATAATTATGAGGGGGTTGTTGATATTGGACTGAAATTTCATGGCCACCACAATTGGCCCAAGCCTCCCCACAAGATGAATCAACCATGAAATGCTTCCTCCAACAACGCATTTTCTCCCCATAGCTCCTCCTATATGAAGAGAAAAGTAGTGACATGGAAATCATGGTGTGCCCATTGTTTCTCCTGAAACATACAACATGTGAAAAGGGGAGAATCATACTCCCAATGCCATATTCAATTCTAAGCCCACTCTCCAAACAAAGCCTCCCATGAGTATACAAACATCAGTAACATATGGAAGCAAAATACAATGAAAACAAGCTGCCACATGGCAACCGGAGAGTGAATCATAGTTCCACATGAGGAACCAGCGCAGTGCATTACATGCCTGCCTCAAAAAAAAAGATAACAAGTGCTTTACCAGCCACTTTTTTGCTGCCACAAACATCTCATAAGGTGAAAACATGAAAGTACAAATGGGTGCCAATGGTGCACACCAAGAAGCATGTGGCTTCCCCCACAAACCATCATGAAAATAGCCACTCCCATTGCTGCAATGGGCCACAAGTACATCATAATAAGGAGCATAAGGAGGTGTGATCATCCTTAGCTCATCAAGCTGCTCATATAAAGTAAAGAAACGTAAACTAAAATGAAAACATATACCTTCTTTACCATGTACTCCGGTCCTTGAGCTGAAATGGCTCATCTGAATGCTCTCCCTTGCCTCCAATGAGTAGGGAAATGGTTGTGCCAACCTCTCCAAAATCATCCGGGCTATGCATATTTCCATATGCTGATATAGATCATGCTGAATGCCCTCCTAAATGAGCTCCTCTAGAAAATCAAAATATGCATCAAAGTGCATAGCTAGAAAGTCCTCATGTGCTGCATGTAATAGTTTCTCCTTGAGACTAGAAGCTCTATTCAAGAAGATCCTGCCATCGATATAGATGACCATCTCATCAATCATGTACCTGTCATATCTATCTAGGTCATCAAGAGTCATGCATGCATCTAGATCTTGGGAGTACTCTACTAAGAGGTGAGACCTCCAATCTGGATCTACCCTCGTCAGAGACAGTGATGGTAATCTACAAGGTGATGCTCCCCTCATGTTGCTGCCTACTACTTTGACATCCCCCATGCCAAAGTCATTCTCCAAAATGCTGCCATGCCCATCATGTAGCTGCTCATGCTCAAATAGTGATGGTGTCCTTTGGAATTTGGCCTCCCGTGAGAATCTGTCATCCACAAGGAATCTCCCAAGCTGGGTCAAAGTAAGCATGGGTGGCCTCCATCCACTCCTATGTATGAAAGAGTCCTCCCTCAAAGGAATTATCCTCTTCCTCTCTAAAACTATGGAGCAGTCATCCTGCATCATGAAGATGCCATCCTCCATCCCTACAGCAAACTCTGTCAGCGCAGTATAACTGATGAGAGTGGGTGATACTGAAAATGAGAGAGTGTCTCCCTCCTCCTAGGGTTTATCCCAAACTCTCTGCGCTATGTTGGAATCCTCCAATGTCTTCACCTCTCCGGAATCCAAGAGTGGTGAACCAAATGACAAGATGCTCCTCATCAACTCTAGATCAGGTGGCCTTCCAGGTGGAATGCCTCCATATAGTGAGACATTAGGGGAATTTTGAGGTCTAAAATGGGCCTCCTAAGGAAATAATAAATTAATAGCTAAACCAATAAAATAATATTTATGAATTTGAAATTCACTTTTTGCACCACAATCCATGTAACCATAGTTAAATTCAATTCAAAAGTTGTACCAAAATAAAATTAATAAAAAAATTGTATTGATGTGACTATAAATACAAATGAGATTTTCAAGAAAAAATCATTATCAATGAAAAAATAATGCATTTTTCCTTTCTACTTAAATAACTTAAAATAAAATATAAATATAAATTTATAAATTCTTAATTATTATATGCTATTAATTATAATTTATATTATTTACATTGTATAATAACATGTAATTAATATACTATATAAAAATAATATAATATAATAAATGTATAGGGATATCTATTGTTTCTTTCAAGAAATATGAAATGACAATAATATATTTTTATTCAAAAAGTGTGAAATGACAATTATTATAAGTACTTTACTTTGACTTTAAAAGTACTTAGAGCACTACCATGGTTAACCATGAGTTTTTATCCACCAGTGAGAATGTGACAAGTAAGTACCTTTAACTCAATCAATGCCACCTCAACCATTAGGGATGATGTCATCCCATAAAATGTGATTGGTTCTCATAAAGTGAATTTTGATTGTACATTTTCCTTAGGAGGCCCACTTTAGACCTCAAAATTCCCCTAATGCATCAAGTTCAGAAGTGGACTGCATGTATAAGTGGACTGATTTGTCCCTCTCTTCATTGCATTGTACAGTCTCCTTTTCTTGTGCAAAGACTTTCCGGAATAGATAAGGGTGTATCAACCCTTGATGCTGATCCTTCTCTTCCTCCTCCATCTCACAATCCTCCAATGCTACTATATGTTGCTAAGGATTTGTGACTGGGTCCCCACATGTGGTACCTCTTGGAATCCCTTGCATAGAAACAAGGACTTCTCCCATGGAAGCAATGGCTTCCTTCTCATCTCCGTGTGGTGATGGATATTCCTACAATGTTACAGTGTTGTGGGTTCTTCTATGCACATTCTCTTCACCAATATGTGAGTATGCCTTCCCTTCCTTGAGAGACCATAGATTTCGGTCTTCCTCTGAAAGAGGGATCTCCATGTTATCACAAATGGAAGAGTTCCCTTCATACAATGGGGGTATTGCCTCTAACAAGTCATCATTCCAGTTTTCTTCCCCTCTAGAAATGTGGAGTGGAGTATGTTTCATGATTTCCTCCAATTCATGCAAGGTGCTTGGTCTCTCAATTTTTACACATGATGCTTCACATTGATCTTTATCAAATCTTTGCACCAATGCCTTAGTGAATTCATCATAAGTTTTTACATTTTCATGATAACATGAAATCAAAATTTTAAACCACCAATCATGGGCCATACCTTTGAGATGCAGCACTGCTATAGTGATGGCATCCTTGGCTGCAACTTGGTGTAGCTGAAAATATGCATCAAGCTCCTCCACCCAAGTTGTGGCTTTGCACCTTGCTGATCCATCGAAAGTAGATAGAAATAATATGTCTTTATTTCTCCCTTTGTAGCTACTAGATCTTGCTCCCTTGAGTTTGCAAAACTCTTGGAAGTCCAAGTGCACTTCGAATCTCCATGATTGAGATTCATACTCCCAAAGAAAATCACTCAAGGTCTCCTCCCTTGGTGACTCATCTTCCTCCATTCTCCTTTTAGTAGATATGGGCAATATACTACGTTATGGATCTGCATGTGTGGCTGAATTCTCACACCCAACGTGGTCACAACTAGGGCTTGCTTCATCCACAAACCCTTTCAAAAAATCTCTCGGATTTTCCCTTTCTATTTCCTCAAGATCTTCAATGATACCCTCCATAGTCTGGAAAAGAAGAAGGGAAACCTCCTCTTCAGTCATTCCTATTTTCTTGTTTTCTCTATAAATTTCCTCTTCTAAGTGAGGATCTTCTCCTTCTAATGGCATATTATCTTGGTCTGCACAGGCTGAGCCAAGATTGATGCTACGATACCACTGTAATGTTCCTTTTTTTGGAATTTATGTTATATGGTCCTCAAGGACGCTGTATAATGAATAAAATGTAAAAATAAGCTGAAAGGGGTCTTGGATCCCTTTTTTAATACATTAAACACTTCTCTTCCAGAAGTTGAGCCCAAAGAAATGATCCTATATGGGTTATTCAAATCTCCCCAAACTAGGTCCCTTAGGAAACTACTCAAATAGAGAGCCTACAACAATACATGAACACAACCATGAAACTCTGCAAATCTGAATATGACATAAGATAAGATATAATACATCCATCATGTTCATTAATATATCAGAAACAATATACAGAAATATCTTGAGGGAAAAACCACTCAAAATATCGGAACCAATCTCCACTGATCAAACTATGAAATACAAGAGATGCAACAACTGCACAAAATTCCAGGAAGCAGTGACTGTGTTGTCTCTGTTGGAAATTTTGTCATTGATGGAAAAGGAGATGAAAAAGGAGGATCACCTGAAACATCATTCAAGAGGTAGAGAGATAGAAAAAGAAAGGAAAAGGAGATAGCAAAGAGAGAATCAAAGTGGCAGAGAGGTGGCAGGGGTAGAAGAGGCAGGCAGCAGTGAACTGAAGCAGAGAGCTATTCAAGGTGCAAAGTAGTGAGGACAATAGAAGAAGGCCATTTGATAGTAGATCTGGAGAGACAGATTAATGAGGATAGAAAGGCCACTGTTTAATACAAAGGTTAGTTTCTGAGTTATGGAGTATTAGTGGAAGTGTTAAAATCAGTTGAATCTTGTAAATTGTACTCTGGAGCCATAGGGAAGAGCTACAAAGGGCAGTGTTCTGAAAAGCCCTGGAAAAAATTGTTAGAAAGGCCATCTAATGAAGACCAAGCCAGAGATGAATGTAAGTGATTCCATCTATATCTATATATATATATATATATATATATATATATATATATATATAAGAATTCATTCCTGAACCAGATGTGCATTGTTGGAACTAGTCCTGTGTGAATATTCCTGAATTCAATAGATATATGGTAACCTCTGAAATAGGATCTGAGATGAAACCCTGCAATTAAAGGAGGAATCGATGTTAATTAAGATCAATTTTATGTTTTGAATTAAATGCGATTAAGGCTTGTATATGCTGTGGAGAAGTTAATTGAAGTATTTTCTATATCGAAATTCCATGGGGGGCCGAAGAGAATCACTCTTCAATAGGAACCTTTGTTTATACGTGAATCTCTATTTATATTAATGCTGCATAAAATTTCATGAATGGTGTCGACCAGAAGTTATTCAAGAGCAGAGTCGTGAATTGGAATGGTTCAGTGCATAGTCGTAGGCGGACTTAATAACAATAAAATGTTGAAGCATTGAATGGAACCCTAAGCCAAAAGGGAGAAAAACCTTGTACTAGACGGAAACCAGAAGGCGGAATTCGAAAGACGGAACTCTGACTAATGAACAGTGAAGGGGGTTTCCGATTTTCATCACACCGCTTTCGTCGGGCAAGCGGTTTTTATGAAATCAGAGCGATTCCATAGAATGAGCGATACGTGTCCTTGAACAAGTCTGTAAAACCACTTTCATTGTGCGCCATCATGTGTTATCGTCGATGCATCTTCGCCGAGCGATATCTGTCAGATCAGTGTTGGCTGCGCGATATGTTATTAATCGTCGATTGAGGAAATGCATTAGCAAGTGGGCTCCACGGAATGTGTATATATTATAATGTGCATCGGGGTTGATATATATTGTAATATCTGATATATTAAAGTGGAATGCGTGCATAAGAATGGCCCAGAGCTGATTATACATTTAATACATATGGATACATTTTGAAATGCCTAAGGTTTAAAAACAAAGTCGAAGGTTGAGATACTCATTGACGCCCTCATAAACAAAGTTCAATATAACTTATTGACCAGTGGAGTCAAATTATAAAAACCAAGTATATGCAGAGACTTCTATGTAATGGCTTGGCCAAAATATTCGAATATTAATTTGAATATTATAAGTTGGGTTTTTTTATTATGGTTTAACCACAATTTTTTTTTTAAGACGCCGAGAGTTATTTTATTTTTGATTAAAATGAAGTTGTACATACAGCAGTTATATAACTGCAATGAACAGGGAATTGAATAAAAAGAGAAAATGAAAAAGAGAGTGTAATGGGATGAATGAGGAAGGAAAAGAGGAAGAGAGGAGTGCTCTTCGAAATATACACTGTAATTGAATGAATGTTTTTAACTGTTTATATTGTTTGTGATGTAATTGGCAAGTCTCCGGAGAAAGATAAAATCCCACTGTAAAGTTGAAATGGTACATTTTCTCTGAGTAAATTAATAAAAGAGAAGAGAATGCAGAATTGAAGAAAAAAAAATAATCAAGCAGATATGAAGATTGGAGTACAGTAAAAGAAATCAAAGGTACAGAACAGAGCTGATATCCAAGGTAAATCAGCAAATGTTTCTTTATGAAAAAGAGGGAGTTGAAGCTTCCTTGCAAGTTGTAGCTTGCAGAATTTGCGGTTGGAGCCTCCTGTAGGTTGGTGCTTACAAAAAACCAGTGGTGAGAGGGAGTTGGAGCTTGCCTTTACATCACGACAATAATAATATGTGGTTTTTCTCCCTTTATGGGTTTCCACGTATATCTGGTGTCTCTGTGCATGATGTTTATGTGTTGATATGGTTTATCTAATCTACTTAATACTTGTTGTTGTCATATTAAGTCTATTGTTACATTATATTAATACTTGCTGCTCACATTCTAAGACTACTCACATATTAAGTTGAATATAAAATGAAGGTGTAAATAAGTTTTATGAAGAAGTTTTAAAAGTCCATGAACGTGTTAAACTGATTCACCCGCCCTCCCTCTCAGTTTAACTAAGGGTTCAACAATTGGTATCAGAGCCAGTTCCTTTTTGTAGCAGTTTAACAACTGAAAGGAGATCCTAGGTTCTTGAGATGGCTAGTCAAGAAGGATCCTCAACGAACAAAGCCCCTTTTTTCACTGGTGCAAATTATGCCTTCTGGAAAATCAGAATGAGAACATATATAATGTCCTTAGGAATATAAGTTTGGGCTGCTGTGGAATTTGGATATGACTCTAAGGCAAATGTCTCGGAGAAAGAAGCCAAACAAGATTTTGTGGCTAATGCAAAGGCAATGAAGGTAATCTTGAATGGACTATGTGAGGCAGAATTCATCAAATTAATGCATAGTGAGACTGCCAAAGAAATGTGGGAAGCTCTAGAAAATATTCATGAGGGAGACAAAAAGGTGAAAACTGCTAAACTTCAAGTCTATAAAGCCCAGTTTGAAAATTTAAAGATGAATGATGATGAAGATATTGCTAGTTTCTTTTTAAGGGTTGCAGAAATTTTCAATAATATGAAAGCACTAGGTGAAACCATGCAAGAATGTGTAATTGTTCAAAATATCCTAATATCTTTGCCATCTAGTTTTAATCCCAAGGTCTCTACCATAAAAGAAACAGAAGATTGGGAAACCTTGACCATGAATCAGCTTCTTGGAAAACTAACAGTGTATGAGATGAGACTGCCACAGAAGAAGTCAAATGTAAGGGAGGCAACTTTTAAGGCAAAGAAGAAGAAAGAAGAAAAAGATGAGATAGGCTCTTGTTCTGATGAAGAAGAGGCCAAATTTATCAGGAATTTGGATAAAGGCTTAGGTAAGTATAAAGGTAAAATTCCATTTAAATGTTTCAATTGTGGAAGAGTTGGACATTATGCTTCTAAATGTCCTTATAAGAAAACAAAGAATCAGACTCAGGAATCAAAGAAGACCATATCTAAGAACTGGCAAAAAGGGAAGAGATTCAATAGAAAATATTTCTATGCTCAGCAATACAGTAGTGCATCAGAAGACTCAGCTGAATTCTCAAGTGAAGAAGGAGCATCAGAATTTGTTTTGATGGCTATAGAAGAGCTGGAAGAATTTTTTTTAGAAGATGAGGAAGAAGGTGAAGTGGACCTTGAGGGGGAGCTAAGAAGTGCCTTAGAGGAAATTGACAGAATAAAACTGAAGTGAAGAAAACATAAAGACATTCTTCTCAAATACATGAGAGAGGAACAAAATTCAAAAGCCCTCATTCAGTTGAAAGTAGAGCTTGAAGAAGCCAAGAAGGTAGAGTGTATTTTACTTAAGTAGATCAAGGATAAAACTCAGGAACAAGAGAAGTTGGAAGAAGAAGTAGTGAGCCTAAGAAAGAACTTAGAAAAAGCCCAAAGAGAAATATTAATGAATACACCTCTAATGAAAGTCTCTGGACATTTGGATTAGATTCTAAATGCACAAAGGTCACCTTTGATAAAAACTGGGATAGGCTATGAAGGAGAATCAAGAAAAGAAAAAGAAAAAGAAAACAAAAATATTATTTTTGTAAAAGCATATGATAATATCCAAGCAGCTCAGAAGATTTCAAAGGAAGAAGAATCCTGCAATAAAGTAGATAAAAATCAGGGGGAAGCTCAAATGACAAAGGATGAAGTAAATAAACTGTCAACTAAAAAAACCTTGCATACTCCTGAATATGTCAAATTTGGAAGTCATCAAAGGAGATTTTTTCCTTCTATGAAAAATGCTACTTGTTATTCCTGTCACAAATTAGGACACATTACTGCATATTGTTATGCTAGAAGAATAAACACAAACCAGCAAAGGATGCAAACAGTAAAAAAATTTTACTCAAGCAGGAAGATGGAGAAGACAACCTTTTATCAGGTATGCAAATTGTTTTTATGGATACTATTTTTATTGTAATGATTTTGGCCATAAAATCATAGAATGTAGGAAATATGAACAAATATTGTTGTCCAAAACCTCAAGAAGGTTTATGAATCATGGAGAGTTTATTCCTATTTATAATCCTGCTAAGGATATATACAAATGTTGTGTATGCAATAAAAGTGGACATATGTCTTCCAAATGTTCTCTAAGAGAGTGTAGTTCATCATCTCAGAAAATATACCAAACAAGAGGATGCTTGCAGTGGAAAAATAAAGTGAATAAATGTGACTTGGCTCTAATAGATCAAGATCTAAAAATCCAGTGGTATTTGGACAGTGGTTGCTCAAAGCATATGTCAGGAGATAGAATCAAGTTTATAACCTTTGATGAAAAGAAATCTGGAAATGTTACTTTTGGAAATGATAAAGTAAGAAAGATCAAAGGAAGAGGCTCGGTCAGTCTGGACAATGGTAGAGGAAAAGCCCAGGATGTACTATTTGTGGATGGGCTGAAAGAAAATATGTTGAGTGTTAGTCAAATGTGTGATAAAGGCTGTGAAGTTCTTTTTAGAGCTCAAGACTGTGAAGTAAGATCAAGCACCACTGGAAAAACCCTTATCAAAGGTGTTCGAACAGAAAGCAATGTCTATGTAGTAAAAGAATAAAATGAAGCATGTCATCTTAGCAAATTTGAGGAGTCTTGGTTATGGCATAGGAGGTTGGGACACCTAAACTTTGATCATATCATAAGTCTAAGAATGCAATCAGAGATATGCCAGTCATCAAGAAGCCTTCAAATACTATATGTAAATCCTATCAGCTAGGTAAGCATACCCGTACATCCTTTAAAACCAAAGAGAATTTATCTACAAGAAGAACTCTTAAACTTGTTCACATGGATTTGTGTGGGCCTTCGAGAACTAAAACACCAAGTGGAGAATCCTATTTCATGCTAATAATAGATGATTTTTCTAGAATGACATGGGTTGCATTTCTCAAACACAAATCAGAAGAATTTGAGAAATTCAAAATATTCAAGGCTTTGGCAGAAAATCAAACAGGATGCAAGATAAAGTGCATCAAATCAAACAGAGGAGGTGAATTTACAAATTATTATTTTGCAGATCTGTGCAATGAGCATGGGATAAAGCAACAGTTCACAATTGCAGGAACACCTCAGCGAAACGGAGTGGCAGAGAGACAGAATAGGTCTGTACAACATATTTCTAGAGCCATGATGCAAGAAAGTAACATTCCTCAAACCTTTTGGGCATAAGCAGTACACACAGTTGTGCATATCCTAAACAAAGCGCATTTAATACCAAACAGTGACAAGACTCCTTATGAATTATGGCATGGTAAACCTGCATCAATCAAGCATTTTAGAGTTTTTGGAAGTAAGTTTTTTATAAAAAATAATGATGAAAATTTGGGAAAGTTTGATGCAAGAGCAGATGAAGGAATATTCTGAGGATATGCATCTAAGAGTAAATTTTACAGGTGCTACAACAAAATACTTCACAAAATTGTAGAAAGTATTGATGTAAGATTTGATGAGAACTATCAGACAAGTTAGGAAGTACAGATTGCAGAAATCCTCCAGAAGTTCATGAAGAAGAGAATCAAGATGATGATGAAATATACAAGCCAATAGAAGATAGAGATCTAAGATCAAAAAGCTCCTCAAGATACATTCAGAAGAATCATCCAGAAAATCAAATCATTAGGGACAAGAGTGTAGGTGTACAAACAAGAAGACAGCTAACTGAACAGACTGAAGAGGTATATATTACAATGTTGTCACAAATAGAGCCAAAGAAGTTTGAAGAAGCCAGCAAAGACAAACATTGGGTAAATGGCATGAATGAAGAATTGGACCAAATTGAGAAGAACAACACTTGGGAACTAGTTCCAAGACCCAGTGAGAAAAATGTCAGTGGCTCAAAATGGGTATTCAAAAATAAGATGAATGAACAAGGATAGGTAATCAGGAATAAAGCTAGACTTATGTGCAAGGGATATTCACAGGTTGAAGGACTTGATTATGATGAAACATTTGCCCTTGTAGCTAGAATGGAAGCTGTCAGACTGTTTTTAGCTTTTTCTTGCTATCATGACTTCAAGGTATATCAAATGGATGTGAAGTCTGCCTTCTTGAATGGAGATTTAGAGGAAGAAGTCTACATGGAGCAACTGGAAGGGTTCTCCTTAATAGATAATGTAGACTATGTTTGCAGATTAAAGAAAGCATTATATGGGCCGAAACAAGCTCCTCGAGCATGGTATTCAAGGTTGGACAAATACTTGCAAAAACAAGGGTTCAAGAAAGGGGGAGTAGACAAAAAATTGTACATAAAAGCAAATGAAGATGAACTTTTGATTGTAGTAGTGTATGTAGATGATATCATGTTTGGAAGCAGCAAAGATGAGTTAACAAAAGGATTTGCTGAAGAGATGAAATCAGAATTTGAAATGTCTATGATTGGAGAGCTTACCTTCTATTTAGGACTTCAAATTCAACAAAAAATCATAGGCACATTTATCTCACAAGAAAAATACTTAAAAGAGATGCTGAAAAGATTTAAAATGGAGGACTGCAAACCTGTGTCAACTCCCATGAATACTGGATGCAAGCTTTGTGCAGATGATGGAACAACTAATGTAGATCAAAAACTTTACAGATCCATGGTTGGAAGTCTGTTATATATAATAGCTTCTATACCAGACATTGTGCTGGCTGTAGGAATTGTGGCAAGATATCAAGCAGCACCAAAACAAAATCACTTACTAGCAATTAAAAGAATATTCAGATATCTAAAAGGGACTGCACATTATGGGCTATGGTATTCAAAAGGAAAAAACTTCATTTTGATAGCATATACAGATGCAGATTGGGCCAGCTGTGTTGATGAAAGGAAAAGCACAAGTGGAGGTGCATTCTATTTATGAGAGATTCTAGTGGCATGGCTAAGCAAGAAACAAACATTTATTTCTCTATCCACAGCAGAAGGAGAATACATAGCAGGAGCAACATGTTGTACAAAATTCATGTGGATGAAGAAAAATCTCCAAGACATGAAGGTAAGCATTGATGAACCTATTTCAATCAAATGTGATAATACAAGTGCTATAATTATATCTAAATATCCTATGCTTCATTCAAAAACTAAACATATTCCAATCAAGTATCATTTTCTCAGAGAACAAGTAGCTCAAAAAGTAGTAAAGTTGGAATATGTGCCAACAAATGAACAAACAACAAATATATTTACAAAACCTCTTGCTAGAGAACCATTTGAATATTTGAGAGATAGACTAGGGGTAGTAACTGTAGATGCTACTCTCTGATATGAAGATAAAGAACAGTTTCAGGGGGAGAACAGAAATGACAATATCATTCCAGGGGAAGATCAGCCAGTAAGGAAAGCATAAAACAGGTCCTCAAGATCAAAATATTATGGAAAGAGTACATCTAGTATAAAAGAGTCAATGAAAAGGTTAAAGAGTCAGTGTTTTAAGATTCAGTCCAAAGTTTGGAGCAGCAAGGTACAAAGGCTAACTCGGAGAGAGGAAATGCAGAAAGAAAACTAGGAAATAAGAAACCCTTTGCCATTGATGTCAAAGGGGGAGGAAAATCAAAAATGGGAAATGGGCTTCTAAAAATAAAGCAGAGGTTATTGCCATCAATGCCAAAGGGGGAGACTGTTGGAAATGTTGTCATTGATGGAAAAGGAGATGGCAAAGGAGGAGCACCTAAAATATCATTCAAGAGGCAGAGAGATAGCAAAAGAAAGGCAAAGGAGATAGCAAAGAGAGAAGCAAAGTAGTAGAGAGGTGGTAGAGGTAGAAGAGGCAGGCAGCAGTGAACTGAAGCAGAGAGCTATTCAAGGTGCAAAGTAGTGAGGACAGTAGAAGAAGGCCATTTGATAGCAGATCTAGAGAGACAAAGTAATGAGGATAGAAAGGCCACTGTTTAATACAAAGGTTAGTTTCTGAGTTATGGAGTATTAGTGGAAGTGTTAAAATCAGTTGAAGCTTGTCAATTGTACTCTAGAGCCATAGGGAAGAGCTGCAGAGGGTGGTGTTTTGAAAAGCCCTAGAAAAAATTGTTAGAAAGGCCATCTACTGAAGACCAGGCTGGAGATGAATGTAAGTGATTCCAAATATATATATATATATATATAAGAATTCATTCCTAAACCAGATGTGCATTGTCGGAACTAGTCCTGTGTGAATATGCCTGAATTCAATAGATATATGGTAACCTCTGAAATAGGATCTGAGATGAAACCCTGCAATTAAAGGAGGAATCGATGTCAATTAATATCAATTTTATGTTTCGAATTAAATGCGATTAAGGCTTGTATATGATGTGGAGAAGTTAATTGAAGTATTTTCTGTATCGAAATTCCACGGGAGGCCGAAGAGAATCACTCTGCAACATGAACCTTTGTTTATATGTGAATCTATGTTTATATTAATGCTGCATAAAATTTCATGAATGGTGTCGACCATAAGTTATTCAAGAGCAGAGTCATGAATTGGAATGGTTCAGTGCACAGTCATAAATGGAGTTAATAACAATAAAATGTTGAAGTGTTGAACAGAACCCTGAGCCAAAAGGGAGCGGAACCTTGTACTAGACGAAAACTGGAAGGCAGAATTCAGCAGACGAAACTCTAACTAATGAACAATGAAGGGGGTTTCCAATTTTCATCGCACTGCTTTCGTCGGGCAAGAGGTTTTTATGAAATCAGAGCGATTCCATAGAACGAGTGACACGTGTCCCTGAACAAGTCTGAAAAACCACTTTCATTATGCGCCATTGCATGTTATCGTCCATGCATCTTCGCCGAGCGATATCCGTCAGATCAGTGTTGGTTGCGCGACATGTTATTAACCATCAATTGAGGAAATGCATTAGCAATTGGGCTCCACGGAATGTGTATATATTATAATATGCATCGGTTTTGATATATATTGCAATATCTAATATATTAAAGTGGAATGCGCGCATAAAAATGGCCCAGAGCTGATTATACGTTTAATACATATGGATACATTTTGAAATGCCTAAGGTTTAAAAACAAAGTCGAAGGTTGAGATACTCATTGACGCCCTTATAAACAGAGTTCAATATAACTTATTGACCAGAGGAGTCAAATTATAAAAACCAAGTATATGCAGAGACTTCTATGTAATGGCTTGGCCAAAATATTCGAATATTAATTCGAAATTTTATAAGTTGGGTTTTTTTATTATGATTTAACCACAGTTTTTTTTTTAAGACACCGAGAGTTATTTTATGTTTGATTAAAAGTAAGTTGTACATACAGCAGTTATATAACTGCAATGAACATGAAATTGAATAAAAAGAGAAAACGAAAAATAGAGTGTAATGGGATGAATGAGGAAGGAAAAGAGGAAGAGAGGACTGCTATTCGAAATATACACTGTAATTAAATGAATGTTTTTAACTGTTTATATTGTTTGTGATGTAATTGGCAAGTCTCTGGAGAAAGATAAAATCCTACTGTAAAGTTGAAATGGTACATTTTCTCTGAGTAAATTGATAAAAGAGAAGAGAATGCATAATTGAAGAAAAATAAATAATCAAGCAGATATGAATATTGGAGTACAATAAAAGAAATCAAAGGTACATAACAGAGCTGATATCCAAGGTAAATCAACAAATGTTTCTTTATGAAAAAGAGGGAGTTGAAGCTTCCTTGCAAGTTGTAGCTTGCAGAATTTGAGGTTGGAGCCTCTTGTAGGTTGGTGCTTACAGAAAACCAGTGGTGAGAGGGAGTTGGAGCTTGCCTTTACATCACAACAATAATAATATGTGGTTTTTCTCCCTTTATGGGTTTCCACCTATATCTGGTGTCTCTGTGCATGATGTTTATGTGTTGATACGGTTTATCTAATATGCTTAATACTTGCTGCTGTCATATTAAGTCTACTGTTACATTATATTAATACTTGCTACTCACATTCTAAGAGTACTCACATATTAAGTTGAATATAAAATGGAGGTGTAAATAAGTTTTATGAAGAAGTTTTAAAAGTCCATGAACGTGTTAAACTGATTCACCCCCACCCCTCTCAGTTTAACTAAGGGTTCAACAGTCTCTAGGAGAGTAGCTGCTGATGTAGATGTCAATACATGAAATATGGCTAATACATACAAATAAATTCCCAAGAATAGAATAATGGGCTCTAATACAAGATTTCTAGTCAATCTAGGAGAGATTGCTAGAAATGCCGAAGAAAGTACAAATGTGACAAATAACTTGTCACTGCAACTGAACCAAAACTATAATGAGGCTATGGAAGATCTGAAATACTCATTACCTCCTTTGATAATGTTCTCAAGCAAAGGGCTGATCCCTTTTACTCAAAAACACTCCTCCTGATAAGCTTCAATGGCCCTCCCAGCAACTGCCTACATAAATAATGCAGTTCCAGCCCTAGACTACGCTGTGAGAGATGGTGAATGATTTTCCTAGTGCCAAAGATCTAAAATAATGCCTGAGAGTCTCCTCTGTTGCTACTCCAAAGAATATGCAAGACCTCCACCGAAGAACAAGCCAAGAATGACTCTGAGAGTTCCTCTGCTGCTACTCCCAACAACACAACATTTTCTGCCCAACAGAATAACACTGTAGCTAAAGGGGTAAGCTGGCCAAATGCCAGAATGAGGAAATGAAGCTCAAGCCCTCTCCTTCCCTGAGGTTTAGGTAGGTATTCCTGACCAGGAACACTCTTGGGTTCAAGAACATTACAACCCTGCTAAACATCCCAGGGATGCAAGTCTTTGTAGACCCAATGAAAATGATAAGCTAATGCATAATGAAAATGGGCTGCCATCTCCTCCTTATAAAGAAAATGAACTCCTCTCACCATGGGTCCCATTCACACTTGCCACCTAACTCATGCAAGTGGAGCCCCCTCTAAAACTGCGTTGTCAAAGAAGGTTCAATGTATCTAGATAGCTTAGTTGACTTTGGTCAAAATGACTAGATCAAGCATGATCCAATCCTGTTCACACCATGTGGTGCTCAAATCAACTACTTTATTCTTCCTCCTTTCACATGAGGATTGTTTATTCTTCCTCATCAAGGATTATGGGGCCTCCTTACCCATTTTATTTAACTAAATAAAATACTGCTAGCTATAATGTCCCTTTTAGCTTGAGGCTAAAAATTGGGAACATTACACTCACTTTCCCCCTAGTCCTACTTGCAGGTTATTAAGAATTCCATAAGGCTTATATGTACGATGGTCAAAAGCTTTCAACATTGTAGGTGATTGTGAATGAGTCGGCAAGCCAAGTGACTTCCAGAAACTCATTAACATGATACAAGTAGATGTGCCTTCATCAATTATAGTGTGATGAATGAGGAAATTCAGGACATGTACTTGAATCAAGAATGATAAATCTGTTGGTAATTTTCGCATGTAGCTTGCGTGATTAAAGACTACAAAATTTGAATCTGTTGGATCAATTCCACCGATCGCAGACAATAAAGCCTACTTCTGGGAGGGAAAATTCTGAAGAACCTCAAGCGTTGACATAGCAGAAGGTGAATGAGCCAAGTCTTCTACTACATTATAATTTTTAGTTGCATGAGCTCGAGGGTTGAATGTCGATTTTTGAACTACTCCCTTTGGCGGCTTTATTGTTAACTCTGAAAGGATAGGCGATAGAGCCTAATCAAATGAGGTCGAAGTCGAAGTGGTAGGTTTATATGTAGCCTAACCATTGGATGATGACAACGGATTATTGTAATATTTACTTCATGTTGAAACCAAAACATCAGTTTTGGGCTTCGTAACGGATAGCATAAGAACTTGCAAACCAGAAGCAGGATCCATCACAACTAAAAGTGTTTCTGGGTTTGAAAAAAATTTTGTCAACATAGAAGATGCGACAAAATTCTTAAGAAGCTTTGGGACTTCTGAGCGGTGAGGAAAATCTCACGTAAAATGCTCCTCATTACATATCAATCAAGGGTAACGAGGTTTTTGAAGAGAACCGGATGAATCAGATGATTTTTCCTGTGGGGGTGAATTTGATATCTTCTTGTCTTTCCCCTTCTTCCTATTTCCTGTTTTCTTATCACTTTTTCCTTTATCGGATGACACGGCATGGATTTCTGAAGAAGACGTAGGATCAGATGCAGTAGGGTTTTGATTTGAAATAGCAAGTGTAAGACCAGATAGTCAAATTGATGCCGAAGTGCTAGCAGAACCAATCACACCATCGCTGACATGAATGTCTTGACTAGATGGAGTAGGATGAACAGTAAAATTTGGTCGCAGTGTGTTTGGAATATTTTTGTAGAGTGTGCCAGACTAAGTGTAAATCAGATCCAGATACTGGGCACGAGCAATGACTTGCTCTTCAGTGACAACACCACCTTTGGCCACATCCTTGGTGATAGATGGAAACAAGGACTTAATAAACCACTCAGCTAAAAGCTTATTAGGAACAAATTTTTTAACTATTCGACGACGACGATGCCACTCATGTATATGATCTGATATATGAGTAGTAGTGGTCTGTTTAAAGCTAGTAAAAAGTTTCGTTCCAGTTTCGTATCTAATGGGTAACTAGAAGTGGGTTAAAAAGGTAGTGGCTAAATCTGTAAAGTTATCAAACAAAGCTCATGGTAATTCAATGTACCACTTCATAGCTCGACCAGTAAGCATTTGTTGGAAAAGACGTAATCTAAAAAAATCATCATTTAAGGAGTTTGATGAACACCATAAATGATAATTCATGACATGCGTAGAGGGTTCTTCTCCATAATTTCCATTGAATTTTAGAATTTCTGAGGGTAATTTATGTGGAAGCACCAACCACTAAGGTAAATAATTAATGGGATCATTGGTGAGCCGATTTAAATCCGGTAACTTTAATGTTGCAACAAATGGAAATTGTCGATTAAGGTCAGGTTGAGCATAAATAGGATAAGATGGAATCGCTTGAGCAGTAGGCCTTTGCATACCAACAAATGGATTATGTTGTTGGTAACCTAGATGGGGGTAGGTTTGCTGACCAAGTCCTGGATAAGCTTGATACTATGGGAATGTTGCAGCTACCATGTTATCTGATAAAATAGTTTCCCACCAGGATAATTCGGACCCAGTTGTGAACAAACAAGGCCAACAAAAGCCTGTGACAAAGGTAACATAGCCTGCAGTTGCGAAATTCCCAATACATGTGGTTGTTGAATAGCAGCCTGGGAAGACTAAGTCTATAGACCCGAAAATTGAGGGTTAGGTGTGGAAGGACCCACTTGTGTAGACTGACCAATAGCCATAGAAGAAATGACAAGCGTAGTAGGTACAAATGTGACAGGTTGAACTGGTTGATATTGATACACAATTTTTTTCAGCTGAATGAGAAAATTAGGTTGCCATTGGAAAACAAGATTTCCAGAATATGATGGACCTAAATATGATAGAGTACTGCCATATGGACAAACATCTCTGGCCCCCCAGCATATGGAGTATAGGGATATTGCACATACTGACTTTCATATGAAGTGTATCCAGCAAATACTAGATAAGATGGATGGTAATTAGACAGACCAGCCTAATATTGAGGGTCAGGTCATTTAGTACTTGTAATAGATGAACCAGATATAATTGTAGATGATGACATGGGTTAATTCCATGGATTAGAGGAGAGGCGAGAGTAGGTTCCATTTAAAGCTTGGTAACCCAGTGGGACGGACAGACCACCATACAGATGGTCCTCGGGTGTCATTGAAAACAACAAAGACGAAGCGACAATAGATGATGTCGCATACGTAACAGACGGTATAGTCCGGGATGTTGTCTCTGCCATGGTTAAATAAGCCAGCAAATACTCTAATGAATCTACGAGAACTTGAGAGTCAAAAGGATCAACGGAAGAAGAGTCGGTCAAATGAGGAAAAGATTGATATAAATGAAGCTCCGGTCCAAAATGATTGGGGGTCGAAGGGTTGTCTCTTCTTGAATTTTTTCCTCTATCAAAATCAAACCAGGTGAAATCACTTCACCATTAGGCCCGAGATAAAGAGGAAAACTTGATGATTATGAATGGCGAAGGATAAGATGGCTGCACCAGAACAACTTCTTTTCGTTCGACTTCGAGATCAACTATTAGATTGACTTCCAGTAGAACAAGATTGGGATTAGGATTCACCGTTTCACTGGATTGAATTTTAGTGTCCTCGAGTAACTCTAAGATTTTCATCTCAAAAGTAGCATATAAACTGAGATCAGTCGAAACGATTCGAGACTCGGTACTCAAAGGATCACATGTCTCTGGTATATCATATGATGTAGCACCAAGAGTTCCAGAGATGTTGGACTCGGTAGGGTGAACGTGCCTTCGTCTACTACGAGTATATTATGTCGGTAATGGATGTTTATTCGCTATCCTATGTGAATGATAGGGAAGGGGTTGATATTATTCCACGATTGCTGATTAATTTTATACAAAAACAAATAAACAACAAAAGGGTGATACTAGGCAAAAGGTTTACCAAGCAACTGTGAACTGTAATATACTGCCTCAGTAAACCAAGGACTTATTATACATGCAGGAAATCTCCTCGAATGATGTGTTCGGTGTATCACAGGTACAAGGTGGTCAACTCGGTTACCTATGGATGGTAAGCAACCTAAATTTGTCCTTCCAAATATACACGAAGGTACGTGGAAGCCCAATTTGTATTATAATTTTCTAATGCGAAACCACACAGTGAGAGCATCCCCTTATACTTTTTGTACTAGAACACTGCCCGATATACCCGAAAGTACGTGGACGAGCTCCAATATACTTACGTACGTGGAATGAGGTATCACACTCATAATTTATCGCAGACAATTAACGACAGCTGCTATGTTTAACGACATCAGAATGCGTCTTCTAACCTAGACCTGTAAATGTTATCGTTAATGTTACAATGATTCCTTAGATAGATTTATATAAATTTTATGTTGATCTTGATTATCAATTTGTCTTTTAGGTTCACCGTGAGATGTATTGAACATTCCTAGAATACAATTATAATGATAAGCATTTGTTTCGAATTGATTTTCGACAATGAAAAACTAGCTAGTAGGGATAGAGCAATCAGATAATTTGCAATCATCAATGAGCACATATAAATGCAATTTTCCCTAAACTATTCCTCAAGTAGCACTCACAATCCCAAAATGCAAATGCATGTTTTTCCTTTAAGTTTAGATGAATGAAAAAAAAACTAATGCAAAAACAATCACTCAAAACTTTCAAGAGAAACAAATGTTGAAACGACAATTCCTGTTTTCAAAAATAGTGAATTGATTAAATGTAGAATATAACTTTGGAACTATTCAACAATGATAAAGAAAACACAAAGAAACATTGATCAAACAAATCCAAATTGAGGTAAGAAGAGTAAAGGAAAATTGGTCTCTAGAGGTATTCAGTCACTCAAAACTTCAGCAAGAAAACAATGACATAAATTGGCAAAAGACAAAACAGATAGATTTTGGTTGGTCATAGTGGCAATGCACCCCTGAGCAGGAGACAGTGTGTTGCGAAGCATTATCCCTAAGCCAACAGTGCTATGCAGAACACTGTGTCAAGACCAACAATGCGTTGGTGCCAAAGGACTCTCTGAAAAAGCAAGCAATCACACTACTTTTGCTAAGACACATTCAAATGACTAAAAATAAGCAGGTAAAGTCTACTAGATGTTGATGGACAAGGGAAAAACCATGAGGGATGATCTGTCATCCCCAGTATGGTCACTAATTTTTTTACGGAAATAAAAACCTGTGGATAAGTATGATTTCCCTAAGTGGGTGGTTCACTTAGAACAACAAAAAAAAATATATCTGGCCTTTTCCTTAAAGTGAATAGATAAAGGGAGATAAACCTACTTTTAATTTGTTCACTTTCCCTCGCCTCCCTTCGTCGCTTTCATTGCTCTCAATCCAACTTAACTTGCTTGATTGATACCTACCATGGCAAACAGAAGACAAAAAACAACATAAATTCAATACAATCTATTCAAGTTAAACAAATTGAATCGATTAAACTCATTAATACACATATAACATCATTGACATGTGCATTAGGAAAGGAAAAAATGCATTTATTATGAAGTAGAAGGAAGAGTACAACCAGCTGATCAATTCATTTTCACTCATCCAGATTGAGTCCCATCCTCATCACATCCAGCATCAACAATCTAGCAACATCACAATACATGCACAACACCTTCAAGAGTTGATATCTCATCATCATAACTCTACTTAACACAAATTCTTGCTCTCTTGTGCATTGTGTTCAATGCTCTATTTATAAGTATATGGAGGTGGTTTGACATAAATGAATCATTGAATGGATTTCCTAAAAATTGACTTTGAGGTTTCCTTGTTCATGGGAATTGGAGGATAATAGGTTTAATGACTTCATGGTTTCCAAATTTCAGGCTATTAGATTAGGTGAGATTTGGAAAAACTTCTAGAAGTCAGTAGAAGTCGGGGAGATTCCTAGAATCCAATGAAAAATTCATTCCCGTTCAACCAATGGACTCCAAAGTGGCCTAGATCCTTTGCATCGCAGCCTTGCATGGGATTAGATGCTCTGCAAAGCAGTTACAGCTGTCTAAGGGTGCGTTGATGGCTCAATGGGGCACTTCAACTGGCATCTAAGAAGTGAAACTTTCATGAAGGAAGACCATAAATGTGATGACTTTTTTAAGGCATGTAGCCACCTATTTAGAGTATGATAGACCATAATGAATACTAATATGTGTTTTAGGATGATGCCCAAATCGACATGTAACAATAATGAATGTATGAATGATTCTTTTCATTGATTTTATTCATAATTGGAATATGAATATGTGTGATATGCTTGGTTATTATACGTTGTGAAGTTAAAAATTATTCTTGAATTATTTGTAGATCTTTGTTATCTTAGTCAAATAATTAATCAGGGCTCTCTGAATGATTTTTTAAGTAGACTAGTATGTTTGAATAAACTAGTGCAATTCCTTTGCTAAGCTAGGAATGTTATGTGAAATGGTGATGGGGCCTTGTCCCTTTCTAGTCTTTGAAACTATTTCTTTCTTATGTTTAGAGGTATTTTCCCTCACAATCGATAATCAATCACCCTTGGCAGCCCTTGACCTCAGGCCCTGGTGCTATAAGCACAGAAAAACTGAAGATTGGGCAGTCGCCCATTTTCTTCTTTTGGTAGTAAAAATGTAGCTTGATATATTCTAAAGACCTATGACCCCTAGCTCTCCAAGTATACTTGAATTAGGGAGTGGTCGAAAGGAGTTGAGGCCATAATGATGTGAGATTAGGGAGGACCCTCTAGGTTCTTAGCCCTATGGGTTTTCATAATGTGCCAATCTCGAGATGACGTATGCATAGGTAAATCCCACCGGGTTATTTTCCCTGCAGGTTGTTGGAAGGAGTTGGGGCTGAGATAACATGTTTGTGGGGAGAACTCACAAGTTTTATTTCCTTATGGGTTGTTGGAAGGAGTCAGGTTTGGTATGATGTGGATAGGTGGACCATATTGTTTAACAAGGAATAGTCACAAAACCCAAGGGGGTCAACTTGGTGGGACCACGACCTCCAGGTAGACAGAGTTTGGGTGGATGCCATGTAGGAGACGTGAAAGGTGTGATAATTTCAAGGATGACATGAATGAGATTAATTACGTCTTAAATTTGGGATTAACCTTAATCCTTAGCATCACTTAAGATACAATAATCATGGATTAGTCTTCGTCCTCAACCGCGCAGCCCCGAGTGTGTGTGAAGTTAAATTTCTGGAATGGGTTAGGGACCTAGGACCATGAGGACGAGGCTTATAAGATGATGTGGAGTATTATTTGCATGACACGTGCCAAGTGGAATCAAAACTTTTGGGTGGCTAAGTGGCCATTTTTCACATGACACGTGGCGACGCAGTGGCATGACAAATCCAGGGAGGAAGCTAACGTGGAAGAAATTTGGTATTTTCTACAAGGTGAATTTTTGTAAATGTTTTCAATGTTAAACCCATTAGCCAAAATAAGTGCACAAATGGTGGATTATTAATCTTGGTCGAGCACCACCCCCCCCCCCCCCGGTTAAAAATTGAAAAATAAGGCAGGGCCTGGGATGGATCTTTAGTCATTTGATTGGACAAGCCCACAAGGGGAATTTGGCGTGCTCAAGAAAATTGCAAAGAGTTAGTCACATAAGTGAAAATCGACTCCCCCCCCCCCTTCGTTAACCTTTGGGTGGGCAAGAGGGCCCTAGGACGACTTTTCAGTCATTGATCAAATTCAATCAATCAAATCATTGATGGGGGACTTCATTGATTTCACTGTTTATATCTAAGAACCTAAAGTATTACAATGTCAATATGGGCATTTATTCATATTATCCAAGAGATGGAAGATAAATTTATATGAAATTTGTAGGTTCTAACCCTATTAAAAAATGATTTGCAAACGAATTATTAAAACATAAAATAAACAATGGTGAGAAAATAAAACATAAAACAAATATACACAGAGATTTTCCCCTAGATCCCAAAAAAAAGACTACCAGATTGATTTTTCATTATGTTAATTTAAATGTTACAATACATATATATACATGTCAAAGAATTCATACACCCCAATCCATTAACCCTGGATTAAAACATAACCGTATTTCCCCCGACCGGATCTACAAAATACCATGGGAAGAAAACCATCATGCCCAAAACCATATGCAAAAACCATGCACAAAACCCAACATTCTCCCACTTGTTGTTTTCTTTTTGACACAGGGGGTCACAAGGGAGCTTAGTCATTGGTTCAACCTTGCAACACACATTGTTTCTCTACACCAATAAAACTTCCCAGTTCTCATAGACTTTGACAATGCTTCTGCAACATTCTTCAAAGTGTCCACCTTTACCAACAACACATTTTTTTCCTCGACCATATCCCTCACAAAGTGATACTGATCATTAATGTTGTTGATCAACGGTTGTCATTGATGTCAACCCAAGTAGCACCAGGGGCTACCCCAATATTGCATGGGAAATTTTTACCTACCAAATTACTATATTCTGGGTGAAGAATTATTTTGATGGTTTCTACTTGTCGAGATGTTTCCGTTGATATATGGTACGCCACGTAATTCTTCACGGTTTGAGAGATATTCATGTTTGAAGTTTGTAACCCCAGTTAGTGTGCTAAAACCCCATGGGGTTATGGCATGGATCATTGAAAAGTCATAATTTATATTTTTTAAGCTCCTAAAATCCTTCCCACATTCACTTGTTGAAGCCCCTCTTAACCTAAGCATTTATATAAATTGTGATCCTCATATCCTCCTTATACAAGGATTTCGCTATCTAAAACAGGTGATCGTGGAATTTTCGCTCTACCTTTTTTTCTATGAAGGTTTAGAAGCTGAATTTTTTATGAGGCGAAAATGAAATCTTGAGGAAGCTCCTATAGAAATTTTAGATCAAGATGCGCAACAATTTTGGAGATATGATCTATGGAAGCCAGTGTTTTTGCAAGCTCCTGAAATTCATCTCAAAGAAGTGACCTTGGGAAAATCGTCATAACTCTCTCTCTGAGTATCGGATTGGAATTATGTAAAATTTGGTAGATAGTGAACGGGCTGAAATTTTTTTTGTATCAATTTCAAAGCCGAATGAAGAAACAGTGACACGTGGCATGCCGTACAAGTTCGCTCTACTGAAACAATCCATAATTAGGGGATTGTGAGAGAATGGGCATAAATCTCTCTTGAAGAATCCAAATTGGGTCAATCCTATTGCATTGGAAAGAAGACTCAAAGGAATAGTATAGGGCTTAAAATCACATATTGGGGATCTGAAATAACATAGATACACCATATTCAATATCAAGCTCCTAGAAGGAAAGAAAAAGCTAGATCATGTGTTGCCAAGGGTTGCAAAGGACCAGAATTTCTAGGGCAAAAAAGCAAAGCAAGGTGCAACAGAGGATAGTTTTATCACCATAAAAGTTTTTTTTTTAACTTTAACAGTTTACCTTGTTCCTAGTCATGGTATTAGATAGGTGTTGAGTCATTTCATGTTTTAAGGGATAAGTGATAGGGTTAGAGTCTCAAAAGTGTCATTTTCATTTCCAAATAAAGTTTGACAACCTCATTCCATGGTTTAAAGGTCCCATATTCTGTTTAGAAGTCATATTTTAACCCTTTGAAAAATTTTCTGAAATTAGCCACAAAACCACACTTTCGTAGCGCAGTCAATGGAAAAAAGTTGTTTTACGCTATGAAAGCTCTGCTACTTTAGTAGCGCATTTCTCCGAAAATACACTAAGCGAACTACAAAAGCATGGTTTTGTAGAGGGTCATGTCAAATCAGCAAATCATTCAAATTCCATTAGTTTTTCATCATTAGGTGTTAGTTAGAGGTCATTTCCAAGACAAACAACCATTCAAAATCATCATTGCATTCGTAGAGGTTTCATTTATGAAATCTAAGTTCAAATTTGAAAGGGCTGGCTAGTTTCTTATTCCAGTTGCATGCAAAACACTCCAACAGACCATTTTCAAGAGTAAATCTTGTGGTAATCTCACACCAAAGCTTCTATTATCCATTATCAAGCGAGGATGATAATCAAATTTCACAGGAAACTTTTAGAAATTCAAAGACAAAAATGACTGAGGAGAAGAAAAATCACAGGTCATGACATTTTTTAAGGATAGAGCCTAAAAGCTTAGGAACCCTAGCTAAAGAAAAATCAGTATTGGAGGCTTTCAAGAAGGCAAGGTGTTTGAAATTTTGTGAAAAGTTACAGGGAGGACACAGTCAGGTGACAAAGGAGTTTGCTTTACATTTTACTGGCTCAAACACAAAAATTGGAATCTTAAACTTGTCAATTACTCCTGAGATTATTGCCTTAGTAACAGAGATTCCTAGAAGGCAAGAGACATGGTTCAAAGGTTTCAGATTTGACATGGAGGCATGCAAAGTGTTTCTAAAGCTAGAATTTTCAAAAATGGACTTAAACAACGCAATTCCAAGGAGCTGCATCAAAGTTTCATATTCCAATTTTCTATACAACATCCAGAGATATTTTACCTGTGAGGGAAGGTATCATAAAGTATATTCATATCATTTTAAACTTATGTTACACTTTACTAGCATGATATCTTTAGATTTTCCATTTTTTCTGTATAGAAGTATAGCTAAGATGGAAGACAAGGTTCAAATGTATTCTGAAGGGTGTGAAACCTCTTTATTCCACCATGGTTTAATCAAGTTGATGGTCTTATATTAACTCCGAAATATCAACAGACAATGGTCATCATTTTTTTTTTATGTGGTTTTGGAGTGGAAGCATAAACTACAGGTAGTAAACCTAAAGGAAAAGAAACTCCACCTACAGAATCCAACAAGCCTGTAGTGACAAGGTCAAAAAGGTTTGTTAAGCTAAAACCCAGGAAACAGGTGAAGGAGTCAGTAGAAAAAGTATCAGTGGTTATTGTTGAAACTCCTCAACCTACAAAACAAAAGGGTAAAGCAGTAATTTCAGGAGAAAGTGATACTCCAGCCTTAATGGGAAACTTGGATCATATCTTACAAGAAATTGATATAGAAGAGTCCCCTTTGGTTCAAGATGATTTCATAAAAATTGATGAAGGAAAGTAGAAAAAGATGAAGTCATCCAAGAAACTAGTATTAAATGATGAAGTTGCAGCATTTGTATTCAAGGCAAGGAAGCCTGTAACCAGACAGTCCAAAAATATGCAAGAGCATGTTGAGTTGGAGAAAACAGAGGAAGCTTCCAATGTTCATGAAGGAATTATAAACCTTTCATCACCTATACCAGAAAAGGTAAAAAATAGAGTATTCCCCACTCAAATAGAAAAAATCAGTTATGCAGAGATGTAGGAAAGGTTGAAATCATCCAATATTGAAATTGCTAGGCTAAGAGAGCAAGAAAGCATGCTATTGAAAAGACAAATTTCAAGAGGAAGAAAGCCCTCTGGGAAGTTGAAAGGGTTGCTAAACCTGAAATCATTAGCAATGAAACACAATATTTCACTTGGATTGTACCAGCAATAAAAGAAGCTAGATTTTTGAGAGTAATGAATACTCAGTTGAGAGACACTAATAGAAAGCTAAGGAGACAGGTTGAACACCTAGAAATTTAGTTGACAAGATCTCAAGAGAAACTACAGCAACAGTGAAACAGGGTAATGAAACAGGGCAGTAAATGATAAATCTTAAATCAGTTTGTCATTAAGAAGAAGATCATTTTGAGGAAAAACACCTTTAAAGTTAAGTTGTTTTGTTTTTTGATGTTGATATCAATCCTAGAGAAGATTTGAATATCCTCAAACATTAAATTTTTGAAGACTGTGTTTAAAAAACCCTGCACAGCAGTTTCGTAGTGCACTATGAAACTGTTGAAGTCGATTTTTTGGCACTTTATATATAGATTTTAGAGATAAGGATTGATGGGTTTCAAGTTTTAAGGTTGCTAGTAGAAATATGAAGATCACAGGTGAAGACTCAAATTGCAAAATAGTAGAAAGAATGGTTAAAGGAAATGTTTTACAGTAATGTAAAATCTACACTACGAAAATAGGCTACTTCCGTAGCACAATCATATTTCATGCCTTTTTCACTTTTTCGAAGACTTTCTCTGCACAGGTGGAGAATTAAAATTTTCAAGGGATTATTGGCACATGTGACACATATGAAATAGTCATCAATGTTAACAAAGATGCTCGAAGATAAACATGGAGGTTAAGGGCTAAAATGCAAGAACTCTGTCTCCTAGTTTTTAGCACAGTTAGGTCATGAATCAACGAGTTTATAACAAAGCTGGAGGCATCATCAAAGTTCGAAAACATGGATTTGTAGCTATCGAAAGCATTGAAGGTTTAGATAAGGTTGTTTCAAACATGTTTAAGAGTTTCACTCCTATTTTTATTAGGACTCTTAAAAGACAGTTTAGCTGTCAATTTGTAATTAATAGTCTGTTTTATCAATAGAATAGGTGTCAAGAAATTGAAATTCGAATTCTCCTAATGATGGACCATGGAATCCAAGATTGTAAATGCTCTATATGAAGCATGAGGTTGAATTGATCAAGGTTGGCATTTTTCATTAGCAAGGAAACTGTGTTACTGTATGTCACTGTGTTCTTCTCAACTTAATACAGAGATTTGTTTGATTACTCAAGATTCACAAGGAGTTAAGTGTATCATTTTCTATGGCTTTTTCAATTACCTACTTGTAGTAGTATTTGCATGTGTTACTTAGAATTCATTTGATAATGCTCTAACTTCCTTCACATACAAATAGATTGTGTTTTATCACTGTGTTACTGTTTTTTCTCATAAACCTAGACTCCAAGTGCCTTGACTTCCATGTTTGACAGATTATGATGTTTTTTTGAAGACTATCTTGACTCCATGGCCCAATGAGTGTTTGCTAATCTTTGATTCAACCAGTTATAAATTTTTATCCTTTTTATTCCTATAGTTAGCCATCTAATTATTAATCAAAAATCTTAAACCTATTGAGAGAGCCCTCTCAGGTTGAGGAGGCTAAGCCTTAGCCAAAATATTGGTTTGAAAGAGTTAATCAGAGTCTACTTGATGAGCAGCCTATCAGGGTTAGATTTTGTGATAATAGGTAGCATGAAAAGAGTAGCAATCAAGGTGCAGAACAGCAGCAAGGATTTCATCACATGAAGTCTTCAAGTGGGCAGCACCACATACAGTCATTGTAAAGGTATAATTCTACTAAGTCATTGTAAATACATTATTGTAAAAAAAATGTACTAGTGTCTATCTGCCAAGAGTTGAAGAGGCAGTGTCGGGAGGTCTAGGATCATCATTAGGTGGTTGTATCATAGTTGGGGTTATGGTCTAGTATGTCTTCTTCTTCTACATCATTCTATATCATTGTAAAGTGGACCATTTTCCCTGGTATGGGAGTCCATTATTATTTTATTCTTCTATATGGTGGTAGGGTGGCGCTAGGCTGGTGCATGAAGTCACCAACAATTTCAAGCCTGTGAAAAAATCAGGGTGGTAGGGTGGTGCTAGGGTGAGTTGTAGCTCATTGGGTGTTAGGGCATCCGTTCAGTTGACTACTGAAGAATCTCGGGCATTGGAGCATCCATCCAGTGGGAGATGGAGAAGTATTCTTTTCTAGATTCTAGGAAGTTGGAGCTTTATTTTCAATTGGAGTTGAATATTAAAGAATTATTAGAAAATCATTAGGTGTTTTTTGTCCCAGAGTGGGTTTCCACCTGAAAACCTGTGTGCATTTGTGTTCATTTTTTTTACTGCTATCACGGTACAAACACTAATAATAATTGAATATTAACTAATGCTCTAATTGAAAGGAATATTGATTCAACCCCCCCCCCCCCCTCCTAGTATTTCCAACAATTGGTATCAAAGCTTGGTTCCTTCAATAGCAATTTTAATCGCTGGAAGGAGGTCATGGGGCATACCAAGAATGGTGTACCTCTATTCAATGAAAATAATTATGCACTCTGGAAAGGAAGAATGGAGGTCTATCTCTTGGCGCAAGGTTACGAAGAATGGGACACTGTTCAAAATGGATTTACACCAACCACAGATGAATAAGGAAAGAATATTTTGGTAAATGATGCAAAAGCAAAGAATATTATTATCAGTGGACTTATTGAATCTGCTTATCATAAGGTTTTGGGTTGTGAAACTGCCAAACTTGTATGGGACAAGCTTGAGAATATATATGCAGGTGATTCAAATGTCAAAGAAGAAAAGCTTCAAATCTATAGAGAAAAATTTGAGCAACTCAGAATGAAATAAGATGGAAACATTGTTTCATACTTCCAATACGTTGATGAAACAACCAACACTCTGGAAGGATTGGGAGAGCCAGTTGACGATAAGACTATTATACAAAAGATTCTTAGAACGTTACCAGGGAAAGTCAACCCAAAGGTATCGGTCTTATAATACAGTGCAAATATGGACAAACTTAGCAAAGAGGAATTACATGGAGTTCTCATAGCATATGAAATGACACTTGATGAAGAAAAGGGTACTTCACATCTAAAAATTTCATCTGTTTCATCTAAGAAAACCAATCAGGACAAAGAACCTTCAATTGAAAAGACATGCACCTGCAAGTGTGAAGAAAAGGGAGATGATGAAGAAGGTCTTTCAGGTGAAGACTATGCTTAATTTATGAGAAAGCTAAAAGTTGGTAAGGGAAAATTCAAAGGTATACTTCCATTAATATGTTTCGGTTGTGGTGAGGTTGGGCATTTCGCAACAAAATTTCTGAACAGAAGTGATGGAAACTCAAAAGGAAAGAAAGGATTTAATAAATTCAACAAGCAAGGCAAAAAGAAAGGATCCAAAAGGAGCTTTCTCTCTAAAGAAGATAGCTCATGATCCGATGAAGATAGTGATAGCAAAGAAGAGGCCAATGAGAACGTATTGTTTATGGCTAAGCACAATAAACAAGAGGTATCAAACAACGAAGAAGAAGGGTTGACCATAGAATAATTTTCTGAGGAGGCAATCAGGCTTATAAAAGAGCTCAAGGCTGAGAAGATTCATTCCAATACCCTTCAAGAACAAGTTCAAGGTCTCAAAATTGAAGTTGAAGAACACAAATGTATTGAAGAGTCACATCAAAAGAAGTTGGAAGAAAGCAACTGTTAGTATGAATATTTATTCGAAGTGTATGAAAAAACACCACTTTAGATATGCATAAATTATAGCCCTAACAGCAGAAATGACTGCTAATATCTTCAGATCTGCAATTAGATGATCAAGACAAATGCTGTAAAAATATAGATCTATGCATTAGAAGACATTAAACAGTAGAAACATAAGATTTACTCCATAGATCCAATAGACAAGACAAGAACATATCCAATAGATAATTTTATTAATGGCACCTGGGAGGAAAACACAAGAGGGTTTTCCCTGTTCTCCTCAATGGGATGGGTTCTTGTGAGTCCTCAGCAATTCAGATTTAGAACTTCCCTCTCTTGATGGTGTAGAAAACCCAGAAAAAAATGGAAAAGTATGGCTATGATTATGGATCAATAGCCAGACCAAGTGTTGAGATCCAGAGTGATATTTAGGCAACAAAAGGTGACAAAAGAATGGAAAAACTCTTCTATTTATAAAAAATATTGAGTTAGTCTCGAGGTTGGTGCATAATTAAAATATTATTAACCAAATCTAGATCCAAATTTTATGGAATATTTTATTATATTTGTTGGAGGGAAAAGGAATTTGACTTGAGTCAAATCCCCTTATTTGTAAATAATAAATAAATAAATTATTTATATATCATTTTAAGGATGTGATTAAATAATAATAAATAAATAAATGATTTATTTATTATTTTAAGGATATGGTTGAGTGATAATCAAATAAATAATGATTTATTTAATTATTTTAAGGATATGGTTGAGTAATAATCAAATAAGTAATGATTTCTTTAATTATTTAAGGGTGAATTAGTCATGTTTAACAAATAATGTTATTTAAATAAGATTTAAACAATTATTATTAGAAAATAATAAGATAAATAATGAATTATCTAATTAATTTCCTTGTTTTGGGTTAAATATAACCAGAAATATTAATTAAACTACTATTTAACTAATTATTTCTTGAGGAAAATCAAACAAATGTATATTTATTTAGTATTTCCTTATGGGGTTTCCTGTTTAGACCATAAACAACTTAATAAAGGTGGTTTACTAAGTTATTTTCATAGTGAAATCAATTTTACTTGGAGTAAAATTGGTCTTACATGATGTACTTAGGTCCATCTAATGATAATAGTTTAGATGACCAAAAAATGGTGTAACAGCAACCAAGAAAGGGAAGCATTAGAAGCCAAAGTAGTCTCGCTGCGTAAGGAAGTGAAGAAGGGAAAAACTGTCCAAAACTATGCCAACAACTCAAGGGCATTAGAAGAAATCATCAACAATCAATGATCTTACAATGACATAACTGGCCTTGGTTACAAAGAAGAAGAAGCAGGATGTTCTACAACAAAATACAATGAACCTATGAGATCTGACATGCATGTAGACTTCATTGGACAAGATTCGCAAGAACATCCTTGGAAGATGATTCCTCGACGAATATTTCCATCCAGGTACCAACATAGTTTCCATGGCTATTGTTATTCATGTGGAAAATTTGGTCATAAAGCTATAGAATATTGCGCGTACCCTAGGAACCAATACAATTCCAGGAGATCCTTCAAATATGAAACTCCCAGGGCTCAATGAAACATCAATAGATTTGAACATTTAAGAAATAATATGGAATGTTACAAATGTCATAACTTTGGACACATAGCCAAAGACTGCAGACCTGAAAATCCTCTAAAAGAATCTTCGAAGCCACAGAACGAACGAACATGGAAGAAGAAGAAGACTAATAATTGTGCTCTCACTCTCAAGGCTCAAAACAACAAAGATGTGTGGTATGTTGATAGCAGTTGCTCAATGCATATGACTAGAGATAGAAGGAAATTTGTATCCCTAAAAGAGAAGAAGGATGGAACTATATCCTTTGGAAATGATGGATCTTCAAATGTTATACGATCAGGTACCGTCACTCTCGTGTTGAGATTGCAACAAGATGATGAGCTTAGTGGAAAGAAGTCGCCTTCACTAAGTGGGCCCGCAGGCTATTTTTGGCGCAAAGTCTATTTTTATACTATGTCTATTTTTAGACATGTCATTCATATTCTATGAGTTGCAGGATGCTATTTGTGGATGGTTGGTCAAGTTGGAAAAAATAGATGGACTTCTATTTTTAGACATATTGGGCGGAATCTATTTTTAGATTGCCAGTCTAAAAATAGATATGTCAAATATTATTAGCTCTTGATAATATTTGGACTATAAACATTATCTTATTCTCTTGGAGCACTTCAGTTAAGTGCATAGATGTGGCACAGGAGTTGACAAAAGGAATTATGCTATTCCTAAGGGTCAAGTGGAGCTATTGCATGGATACTTCAGTTAGAACTCATGTGAGAGAGTTTGGTGGAGTTGATTGAGGAAGTTGATGGAGTTGTGTTCAGTTTAACTGAGTTAAACATAGTTGAGCTATTTGTATCTAGTCTAACTGATTGATACACTATTGAGAGTGGTGTGAATTAATTATTAATTAATTCACTAATTATTAACTCATTAATAAACTAAAAAGAATACATCAGTTAACTTCAGTGCATGGACAATTTCAGTGGAGACCAGTGAAGAGGTAGGTGAAAGAGCAGTGTGAATATCAGTTGTGACTATACTGGTGCATGATTTTGCACCACACATTGATGGAGATGCCAATGAGGATTGCGCGGTACAATCCAGGTGGTTCGAAGTTAATTATGAGCCATTCTTCAGCAGTGATTGCACAGTAGAGGCAGGTTATCAGGTGGCAGAGATTGGAGCATGTGATTTGCTAGATCAAGCTTGATTAGTGTGTAGCAATTGGAGATTGTACTGAGATCTTGTGAGGAGCTTTGTATGATGATTTTTTCATGATATCCATGACATATAATATACAGATAGTTGGGGGTTTTCAGCTTTAAGCTTTCCTATAAAATATTGTGTTCATATGTGTGATTGTTTATGGTTTTAATGTGCGCATGCGATTGTTTTTATTTCCACAATTAATGATCAATGGTAGAAGAGATTATGTATTGTGCATGAAGTTAAAATAGTTTGTGATCAGGAGAATCTCGGTGTATAACATATCAGTTATCAAATTTCTACATGGTATCAGAGGGATATTGATCATTGGATCAATTGCAAAACATTGAAGCAGTTGAGTTTTGAATTCCTTGAGTTCATAGATGCAGAAATTCCAAAACCTTCTTCTATCTTTGACACTTTGCTATCTTCTTCTAGAGAAAGGTGACAGCATGCCCAAGCACCTCACGAAGTTCATCCAATGAAGGGATGAGCTGGGAAGCGTGGGGGTTACTGTTGATGATGAGGACTTGGTGAGCTTGGATCTCCTTAGGCTTCCTAAGAGTTGGCATTCCTATCAGGACTTTGTCAATGGTCGGGAGAAATTGTCAGGATGGGAGCGACTTTGGTCGGATCTTGTGCAAGAGGAGATAAGGTGAAGTACCAGGGATGGATCTTCATCAAATAACTCAGATGAAGAAAATTGTGCTTTGGTTGCCAAAGAAAGGAAGGGGAAGAGAAAGAAGAATGCTTCTTAATCTGGTGTGAAAGGTAAGAAGCAAGACATCTCCAAGGTGAAGTGCTTTCACTGTCACCAACACAGACATTACGCCACTAATTGTCCACAGAAGAAGAAAAATAAGCAAGCTACTGGATCTGCAGCTGAAGAGGCCTTAGCCTCACAGTTTGAGTTGGGATTTTCGTTGATCGCATGCTTGGTCTCAAGTCTGATGCGTTCAGTGTGGTTTCTTGACAGTGGTGCGTCTTTTCATATGACCAGAGACAAATATTTGTTTACTGATCTAGATGAGAAATATATTGGAGTGCACATCGAGATGGACGATGATGGTAGATACAGTGCGACTGGTATCGGTACCATTTCCTTTGAGAGGGAGTCTGGTAAACCCTTCGTATTGAAGGAAGTGATGCATGTTCCAGGATTGAAGAAGAATATTATCTATGTGGCCATGTTATAAGACAAGGGATATGATGTTGTCTTTAGCAAGGGAAAGGCTTTCCTGTGCAGTAAGGCAACTGGTGAAACCCGAAGGATAGGGTTTCAAGTTAAGAACCTTTATCAGTTGCAGGTAGATGGCTGCGCAGCAATGGCAGGAAAGGCAGAAGGAGTGGTGAGTCGGGATGATGGCGAGCTGTGGCACAGGAGATTGGGCCACCTTCACCATGGAGCTTTGAAAATTTTGCAGAAAATTTCTACCGGGCTTCCCAAAGGTACACTTGCACAGTCAGATCAGTGCAAGGGATGTACTTTGGGAAAATTTGTGAAAGCCACCTTTCACGAGAAGGATAGTCGCACCATGACGATCCTTGAGAGAATTCACATAGACGTGTGTGGACCTTTCTCAATAGCTTCGACATAAAAGCACAGGTACTATGTGATATTTTTTGATGATTTTTCTCGTAAGTGTTGGATCTTCTTCATGTAGAAGAAGAGCGAGACATACTCAAAGTTCTGTGAGTTCAAGGCACTGGTTGGGAAAGAATTGGGGAAGCAGGTGAAGGCTCTTAGGAGCGAAAATGGTGGTGAATTCATCTCTGGTGAGTTCAAGGAATTTTGCAGCGTAGAAGGAATTCGAAGAGAGCTCATAGTGCCTCATAACCCACAGCAGAATGGGGTCACGGAGCGAAAGAACAGAACGATCATGGGTGCTGCATGGGCGATGTTGCATGATTAGGGCCTTCCCATACACTTGTGGGCTAAGGCATGCAACACTGTTGTTTATGTGCAAAACCGTTGTCCTCACAGGATACTTGGCATGAGTACAACCGAGGAGGTGTTTTCTAGTAAGAGGCCTGATATTTCCCATTTGAGGATTTTTGGTTCACTTGTTTACATTCATGTGACGAAGGATACCAGGAAGAAGCTGGAGCCGACCGCAAAGGTTGCGATATTTTTTGGGTACACTGATACGCCCCACATCTATCGTGTGTATTTTCCAGACAGTCGCAAGACTGTTGTGCGACGCGATATCAAATTTCATGAGAAGAAAGCCATGAAGTGTTTTCTTGAGAGGGAACCACACTTTCATGCAGATGAGGAGCTATTAGTTCCTAAGGATGAGCCTCAGGATGTGGATCAGCCAAAAGAGGAGTTTCATGGAGTGTAAGAGACCACTCATGCAACGCCAACCATCAGAGGGCGGAAGCGCACTACAGAAGCTGAGCGACTGGCTCAAGATGCAGAGAGGATTGTAGGAGAACCTACATCACAGCGTAGATAGAGATAGTCACCTGATCGATATACTGGATACATGGCTATTATGAGCAAGTGTATCGTGACAGAGCCATCCTCTTTCGAGGAAGTTGTGGAGGATCCTGCATGGGTAGATTCCATGGTGGAAGAGTATGATTCGATTGTCAAAAACAGTGCATGGGAGATTGTCCCAAGGTCAAAAGGGAAATCAATGGTAGGTTTGAGATGGATCTACAAAGTGAAGCAAGCAGCTGACGGGAGAGTGGAGAAGTACAAGGCAAGATTTTTTGCCTGAGGCTTCTCACAGATTGAGGGAATCGATTATGAGGAAACCTTTGCACCTGTTGCAAGGTATTCTTCCATACGGACGATTCTTGCTCTCTCAGTGCAGATGGGGTGGTACATTCATCAGATGGATGTGAATACTGTGTTCCTCAATGGAGTGATTGAGGAGGAGGTGTACATAGAGCAGCCCGAAGGTTTCGAGATCTTCAGCAGCGAGTCGCATGTGTGCAGGCTCAAGAGAGCATTGTATGGGTTGAAACAAGCACCTCATGCTTGGTACACATGGATAGAAAGTTATTTCACCGGACTTGGATTCTCCAAGAGTGAGGCGGATCCGAACCTATACCAGATTATGGTGGAGGGTAAGTTGCTGATCATTGTACTTTATGTATATGATTTGATTTTTATGGGTGATGAACTGCTGATACACTCATGCAAGGCTGATCTTGCAAAGGAGTTTGAGATGAAGTACTTAGGCCTCCTTCATTATTTCCTCGGATTGGAAATTTGGCGGCGCAGTGATGGACTGTTTGTTTCTCAAGGCAAGTATGCCCGGGAGATACTGGAGAAGTTCAACATGCATGGTTGCAAGCCTATCGACACTCCTCTTCCTGGTGGTTGGAGGAAAGAGGATGCTACATCGGTAGAGGTAGTGGATGCCACTGTTTATTGACAGTTGGTGGGGTCACTTATGTATCTGGTCAATACAAAACCTAACATATGCTATGCTGTTAACCAGCTTTCACAAGCTGTGGTTAAACCTACCAAGCTCTTTTGGAAGGCAAGAAAGCATGTATTGAGATATCTCAGAGGCACATCGGGATATGGATTATGGTACAGACAATGATACAGAAGTCAGAAGAGCCACGGATGCAGATTGGGCAGGGAGCCCAACGAACAGAAAGAGCACATCTAGAGGGATTTTCAATATCGGGTCGACAACAGTTTCTTGGTACAACAGGAAGCAGAGATCCGTGGCACTCAATTCAGCAGAGGCCGAGTATATGGCAGCGAGTTTGGCTGCATGCGAGGCTATATGGATGAGGAAGATCCCGGTCGGGTTGTTCGGTTCACACTTAGATCCTACTGTGATATATTGTGATAATCAGAGTTGCATCAAACTCTCGGTTAATCCAGTATTTCATGATAGATCTAAACACATTGACATCCGGTATCATCATATCGTAGATTGTGTGTAGCGGAAGATCAAGGTTACTTTCATACATTCTACTCAGAGGACGGTGATGCCGATATCTTCGACGAAGGCGCTCACTCTCAGAGAAAATTGGAATACCACAGAGGCAGTGATTGGGGTGTAAGATAATCCTCATTCTATTAAGAGGAGTTTTGAGATTGCAACAAGATGATGAACTTAGTGGAAAGAAGTCGCCTTCACTAAGTGGGCCCTCGCGAGGCTATTTTGAAGCAGTCTATTTTTAGACTATGTCTATTTTTAGACATGTCGATCATATTCTATGAGCTGCAGATGTGCTATTTTTGATGGTTGGTCAAGTTGAAAATAGATGACTCTATTTTTATACATATTGGGCGGAATCTATTTTTAGATTGCCAATCTAAAAATAGATATGTCGAATATTATTAGCTCTTAATAATATTTGGACTATAAAAATTATCTTATTCTCTTGGAGCACTTCAGTTAAGTGCACAAATGTGGCACAAGAGATGATAGAAGGAATTACGCTACTCCTAAGGGTCAAGTGGAGCTATTGCATGGATACTTTAGTTATAACTCATGTGAGAGAGTCTGGTGGAGTTGATTGAGGAAGTTGATGGAGTTGTGTTCAGTTTAATTGAGTTAAACATAGTTGAGCTAGTTGTGTCTAGTCTAACAGATTGATACACTAGTGAGAGTGGTGTTAATTAATTATTAATTAATTCACTAATTATTAACTCATTAATCAACTAAATAATACATCAGTTAACTTCAGTGCATGGACAATTTTAGTGGAGACCAGTGAAGAGGTAGGTGAAAGAGCAGTGTGACTATCAGTTGTGACTATACTGGTGCATGAGTTTGCACCACACATTAATGGAGATGCCAATGAGGATTGCACAGTACAAGCTAGGTGTTTCGAAGTTAATTATGAGCCATTCTTCAGAAGTGATTGCATAGTAGAGGCAGGCTATCAGGTGGCAGAGATTGGAGCATGTGATTTGCTAGATCAGGCTTGATTAGTGTGTAGCAATTGGATATTGTACTGAGAGCTTGTGAGGAGCTTTGTATGATGATTGTTACATGATATCTATGACATATAATATATAGATAGTTGGGGGTTTTCAGCTTTAAGCTTTCCCATAAAATACTGTGTTCATATGTGTGATTGTTTATGGTTTTAATGTGTGCATGCGATTGTTTTTATTTCCGAAATTAATGATAAATGGTAGAAGAGATTATGTATTGTGCATGAAGTTAAAATAGTGTGTGATCAGGATAATCTCGGTGTATAACATATCAGTTATCAAATTTCTACATCTCAGAAGAAAAGATGTTATAGCCAAGAATGTTCTATTAGTTGAAAACATGAATCACATTTTGCTCAATGTTGGACAAATGTTTGATCAAGGACACACAATGCTATTCAACTCCACAAAATTTGAAATCAGGAAAGGTAGGTATGGTAAAATTGTGGTTACAACAAGTCGAGCTCCAAACAACATATATGTTCTGGATGAAGCAACTAAAGCATGTCTACTAGCTAAAGAAGATGAAAGTTGGTTATGGCACAAACGAATGGGTCACATAAACTTTGACAATCTTGTCAAGAAAAGAAAAAAGGAATCAGTACGAGAAATGCCGAAAATCTCAAAACCTTCCAACACACTATGTGAATTCTGTCGGCATGGCAAGCAGACAAAATAACACTTTGCATCACATCCAATGGAATTGATACATACTGATCTATGTGGTCCTGTGAGAACAAAAGGCTTATATGGAGAATTATATTTCATGTTAATGATAGATGACTATACCAGGATGATAGCCATCAGTTTCCTAAAGAAAAAATCTGACGCATTTGAGTGCTTTAAGATCTACAAGGAGTTAGTCAAAAATGAAACTGATTTGAAAGTAAAGTGTCTAAGATTAGATAATGGCGGAGAATTCACTTCCAAATTATTTCAGCAATACTGTGACGAAAATGGAATAAAAAGAAAATTTTCAACAACACGAACACCTCAGTAAAATGGAGTTGTTGAAAGAAAGAACAAAACCGTACAGGAAATGGGTAGAACAATGTTGAAGGACTCAAAATTGGATGAAAAATTTTGGGTTCAAGAAATTGATACGGCAGTCTTCATTATCAACTGAATTCTTCTCATAAATAATTGCAACAAGACCCCATATGAATTATGGAAAGGAAAACCAACTAATGTAAGATATTTCAGAATCTTTGGAAGAAAATGTTATATCAAAAGAGAAGTTCAAAATTTGGGTAAGTTTGAATCACGTGTTGATGAAGGTGTCTTTGTTGGTTACTCATGCAAAAGAAAGGCCTATAAATGCTATAATATAAGACGAAAATAGATAGTGGAGAGCATAAATGTTACATTTAACAAAGATGGTGTTCTAACAAATAATGATGAGGATCTAAAATCTTTGAAACTTGAGACAGAGGCTGAAAAAGACACAAGGAAAATTCTATAACAAGAAGCAACTATCAACCAAGAAGAAGTAAATAATGATCATCAAGATATACCAGAACAACAACAAGAAGCTCCTCCAAAGAGAACAAAAGCATGGATTCAAAAGAAAAATCCATCAAATCAAATCATTTGTGACATAAATGAAGGTCAATAGATTCGTTCATCACAACAAGCTCACATTGCTTTTCTAGCAACCTTTGAGCCTAGTAATTTTGGGGAAGCCAACCAGAATGAACATTGGGTAGCAGCTATGAATGAATAATTGGATCAAATCGAGAAGAATAACACCTGGGAATTAGTTTCATGACCAAAATATAAAAATGTCATTGGGACAAAATGGGTGTTCAGGAACAAATTGAATGAATATGGATAGGTTACCAGAAACAAAGCAAGATTCGTTTTCAAATGCTATGCACAAGTGGAAGGAATTGATTTCGACGAAACATTTGCACCAGTTTCCAGAATGGAAGCCATCCGAATTTTTCTTGCCTATGCATGTTCAATAAAAATCAAAGTCCACCAAATGGATGCTAAGTCAACATTTCTGAATGGAAAATTAGAAGAAGAAGTTTACATCGAACAACCTAAAGGTTTCTACTATCATAAAAATAAGACTATGTTTGCAGGTTAAAGAAGGCTCTATATGGTCTCAAGCAGGCTCTGAGAGCATGGTATGCTTGTCTTGATGGATATCTACATCAAAAATGGTTCAATAAAGGTACTGTTGATAGCAATATTTATGTACAAATAGATAAAGATAATTTAATAATCGTTGAGGTATATGTGGATGATATAATATTTGGTAGCAATGATGATCGACTAAGTAAGAATTTTTCTCCAAATATGCAAAGTGAGTTCGAGATGTCTTCACTTGGTGAGCTGACATACTTCTTAGGGCTTCAAATATCTCAGCAAGAGAAAGGAATATTTATATGTCACATCAAGGAAATGCTCAAGAAATTCAAAATGGAAGATTTCAAACCCGTCCTTACTCTGATGGTAACAGGTTGCAAATTGAGCATAGATGACTCATCTAAGGATGTGGATCAGAGGTTGTACAGATCTATGATTGGTATTATTTTATATGTAACAGCCTCCTAGCCAGATGTTATGCAAGCAGTTGGACAAGTAGAAAGGTTCCAAGCAACACCAAAAGAATCACATATTATTTTCGTCAAAATAATTCTTCAATATCTAAAGGGCACAGAAGAATATGGCTTGTGGTATCCCAAGGGTAACAATATCATTATTCAAGCCTTTACAGATGTAGATTGGGTAGGAATATTTGATGATCGTAAGACTACTAGTGGAGTAGCATTCTATCTAGGTGGTTTTCTCGTATCATGGTTGAGAAAAAAGCAAACCTCAATCTCGTTATCTACAACAGAAGCAGAATACATTGCAGCAGCATCATGTTGTACTCAAGTCCTTTGGATGAAAAAAAATTTGCAAGATCTTCAAGTAAAATTCAGTGAGCCTATTCCCATATTCTGTGACAACACCAGTGCCATAAAAATCCCCAAGAATCCTGTCATGCATTCAAAAACAAAACACATTCCGATCAAATATCATTTTTTTAGAGAAAAATTCACTAAAAAGAATATAAAACTTGAGTATGTTGGTATTGTTAGCCCCCTATAAATTTTTGACAAAGAAAAGTAGGGGGCTAAATTGTTTTTTGAGCCTTCAAGGAAAGCATCTCCCCTGAAGACACATCATCCTTGAAGTCTCATGTGCCTTTTCCTTTGATAAATTTCCCTCTGCTGACTCCCTTTATAAGGTCTCATTGATTAAATAAATTCTACTCCAAAAGGCCTACATTAACCCTTATATCCCTGCAGAATGTCCCTTTTCACCTCTTCTTAATTTTTCAAAACCCCTTTTCTTTACCCCAAAAATTTCCCCTCAGTCCTACACATACTCCTTGGTTGGCCGTTTAAACCCCCATTACCCCTATCGTTGCCCTTCATTGCCCTCAAATTGCACTAAAAATGGGCAACAAACCCACTTTGCAACTTACATTAGGCCTTAGCCCCTTTCCGCTAGCCCCTCAGCCTTTTCTCCACGAGACTCGGGCGCTGAAACCGAGCGCTGGCCCTCCACAGCATCCATTGTTCACCCCGTTCATCGCCCCACTCGCGCCATCACCATCTATTTACCCGCAGATCCGACGGTTTGGAGTCTACTTGCCCCGGTGGTCCCCGCGTACTATTCAAAAACCATCTGGTTTCTATCGCACCGCCTTTGGGAAGAGGGCAGTATTTTCTGATAGGGCAGCAATTCCACTCGGCATTCAACATGTGGCTCCGACACTATTTCAAAACCACTACCCCATTGCACATTAACATTTGTTCGCGGATGCGTAGCGATATGCACGTGCATCGTCCGATCTGGGGCAGTGATCCAACGGTCGTCGTTCCACAGAGCTGCGCACGAGTTAACCCATGGCAGTCGTACCCCTGGCCCATATTCCATCACCCTCTGACGTGCTTTCCACCGTCGATATCCACCAAGATTGGACGGTCCAGTTTTAATTGCCCCGTCATTAACCACCCCGCCATCGCCCGGTCCCGCCATGTCACCCCCACGCATATCCACCGTACATCCTCCCATCCCATTGCATATATTTGTTCAAAAGTCGAGTTTGTTAAGGTTTTTTCATTTAAATTTCCTCTGCGCTCCGCCAACCTTCACCAAGGCTTCCCTCCATCATTCCTCTACATTTTTCTGCCATTTCACCAGTCGCACGACCATTTTCATCATCCGCACTGCATCCATTACCCCCATTCATGGATTTCATAACAAGTTTTCTGTTTTGTAGGGTTTTGAGGTGGTGAAAGCTGCCATGATTTGCACCCACTGTCACAGTGATAGAAAACACAGGAAAAGACCGTGTGCAGAGGCAGAAATCATGAAGAAAACCCGAGGAGGTCCTACGACAGGACTTGCATTAAAAGACCAGGGTATTACTCTGTGAAAATGTCCTAGCACAATTAACACACAGATTTCACAGTCAGAGATTTAAATTAAGCAAAAGAGAGCTTAAGGCATGCAAATGAAGATATATAAGCCTTATGTTCAGAGATTTAAAGGTAAAGAATCAGATTGAAGACCCATGCATCACGTAGAAGGTACAACACGAAAATCAGTGTGTCAGGGTTTCTACATCAGCAGAATGTTTTTTCCTAAAAAAGGATGGAGCACCCATGCAGCTTTTATTATATGTCGTGTTCCTAAAGAAATTTCCACCCTGATAACTATCCGAAGCTACCAGAGTGTTTGTTTCATAAGTATGGCAGACTTCTCAGTCATTCATTTATCTTGTGTTTACTCACCAATAGTACCACAGAGCACTGCAGCCAAAGTACATCAGAGACGTACCTGGAGTTAATGGAAACCTGACGAAGACCATTCTTTCACCCCAGAGCGCTGCAGATTAATGCACAGAATTTATACAGAATGGGCTTCGGCCTTCTTCCTCTTCTGAGTTGTTAATGCTGCATTTAGTTTTTCACCTACCTTCTTTGCTCCACTGGAGTTATAAATTCACAAAGAAACTCATTGTAAAGGTTGTTGATCAGTTATCAGAGAATTGCAAGTAGTTTCTTTTGAGACACAGTCTCTGTGTAAAGTGTTAGATAGCCTGAGGAATATAATTTCAGACTAAGTATTCAGCTATTGGCAATGTTGTACTTGACTGGTATTGCTATTTAATATGACAATCACATTTCTTTGGATCCTGATCTAAAGCAGCGGTGATGTTTTCCTATCTCTATGTTTATATTCATTTCGTTTCATTTCTATTGGCTTGCATCAGAATATTGGCATAGGATTTACCCCTGTTAGGTACCCTATGTTTCTGCTCTCCTTGCCATTGATGTTTTTCTTCTAAATGTGTTATCTAAGAATTGATTTCAGTTAATTTAACCAGTGTAGTGGATGTTATTGCCTGCTCTCTGGTGTATGAATTAAATGTATCTGTTCTTAGATGTTTCTTGTTATGGATTTAGTTGGAAGATTTGGGAACACTGGGGATTAGAGTTAGCCCTGTCCACTAGGATCCTTGTGTGACCAGCTGGTCTTTAAATTTGTGCCCTGAATATGTGTTGTCTCCTCCTCTCCTACCATTCCATATCACACAATCATCTTTAAGATCCAATGTTTAGATGACTAGCCCAATTGAAAACCTGCCTATTGATTAGCAAGCAAATCCTTTCCTGACTCCATTGCCCAATGGTTTTGAGTGCTCCTTGGAATACTTCACCTCTACCCTTTTCCTCTTTGCTCATCCTGGTCTTACATTGAAATCCTTCTTTCCTGATAACTAGCAACCAAACAAACAAATCAAACAAACAAACCTTGTGCCTATAACTAGCCTAACATCTTAACACTGATCTTCAAAGTCATATACCTTTGACATATCATAGAGATATCCCTCTCTAGACCCAGGAGGGCTAGATCCTGAGGTATGAAAGTGGTTTTGATGTTGTCTCATCTTTTGGTATTTCCAACCTTGCCAAAACATGGGAACCCCAACATAATGGTGACTCCACTGGGGAATTTCTGAAATACTCTCCATCCTACTACATTATAAGAACTTCAGAAACCTAAAACCTCTGGTTAGGTTGGTGATCTGAAAATGGAATGTACTTGTTTAAGGGTGCAAGGTATCCATTTCCCATAATTTCAAATTGAGCTATACACTCCAAGTGACCTCTGAAAATGTGAGAACAAACTATTTCCTATACAGAGATGGACTGTAGGGGAATTCACCGGATGTTTCACCTTTCTAGGAAAGGATGAATCCGGAGGCTACCTGGCCCTCTACAGACTCTGCCTAAGGAAATAATATGTAAACACTTAGAAGTCTTTGACATTCACATACTTGAAATTTGATGTCTTGCGGAATAAGAAAAATAACTTTCTGCAGCTGAGTAGGTGATTATGTGTATATGAAAGTTATGTATATTTGATGTTTAACAATTTATATCAGTTTTGTTTAGCATATCATCTTCAGCAAATAAAGACATCAAAATGATAAGCAGTTCACCCCCTTCTCTGGGCTACATCTGCTGGACCAAGCCTCTCAAACTAGGCTTGTCCTCTTGTATTAAAAATGCTACAAAGGCTAATACAAGAATAAGAGTGTCTCGAAAGACAGATCTGACTGTAAATACAGAATCAGAAGATAGGAATTAGCTGAACATGCTCTTTCCCAAACACTAAACAGTGAAATTTGTACCTGCTACAGCACTTTTCCCCAATTGTCCTTGATGGCCATTTAGACTTGCATGGAGAATTTCGAGGTGAAGATAACCTCAATTGGTTCTGAAACCTCTGCCATTAGAATCAGAAGGTCGAAAATATCAGAAACAGACTTTTGAATCACCAAAAATGGAAGAACATAGTCCCCAAACAACTCCAACACTGAAATGGCCCTCTTGGCCCTGAAAGCTTCCCTGAAGCTAAACAGTGAGAAGAATTCCTCAAAAGGAAAAACGAGCTGTATAAATGGATTCAGACTGCTGAAAAACTTCAGGAATGACCTTCGTTCCACATAAACTGGCTGCACAATTCCCAATGCAGCTCCCAAACTGATTTGGCCCTAGTGGCTCCTGGAACTTCCACGAAGAAAAATCACCTGCAAACGGCCTCAGATGGCTGTGAAACCTGTGCCAATGGCTTCAGAAGGTCGAAGAGACCCAAAATCAAAAAAAAATTCGTCTTCAAAAGCCTCTCCTAGCAGAAGTTATGGCACATTTAGTAAACTGCCAGTTTCACCTAAACAACCTCCACTAAATGTGGAGAAACAGTGGATAAGGCCGCCAATTGAGGGGAAGGCGCCAAAATAAAGGCGGAGTGCCAATCCTCCCACGCGGTTAGCATGGCAATAAATTTATATGAATCTGCGTTCATATGTTCGGCGGTTATGTAACGATTTTAATAAATATAAACCGTTTTATATTAAAAACCCACGTTATAATATAAAACCCATAAAATATAACATAACCAAAGTTTGATATGCCACGTTGAAATAGCGCGCCGAGCGAATCTGAGTTGTGGTTCCGTGCCTTGGTCCCATGGGAAGGGGCTGGCCCTTCGGGGCTGGCCCCTTTCCGGGCCCCGCCCAAACAAATACACGCCATAATAATATATCCGTTTGCACATATAACAACGAAATACACGGTGGTCTGGCGGTAAAGTTGCTCCGCTTTCAACCGGGCGACCATGGTTCGAATCCGGCCGAGCGCCAAATAAAATTTTTAAAACGCATTTCCATTCCACCTTTGGGGCCCACGTGGCGGCCTCCGGGCTAGCCACGTGGCGCCTTTTGATTGGTTGCCAAGGGAATATTCCCCAGAATATTCTGCGGAATATTCCACGGAATATTCCCAGAATATTCTGTGGAATATTTTTTTTTTAATAAAATTTTTCCACAAAGGCAAATTGGCATTTTTTTAATGGAAATGGAGAAATCTTCAAACTTGAATAACTTCTTCATACGGAGACCATTTTTCGAACCGTTCACGGCGCCGGAATCAGGAAGACGAGAACTATCCATTCGATCTGTTTCGGAGCAATTCTGAGCAACTTCATTTTTGCCCATTTTACGACACTTGGTCCTGAGCTCCTGATCAGTTGGCAGTTAAGCACTCATATTCACACATCAACCTCTACACCATTTGTTGTGTTCTCCCACACTCTTAGACAGAGTCTGGAAAGGGCCATGTAGCCTCCAGATCTCACACTCTTCAGAGGTGACATATCTGGTGAATGCCCTCCCATTCAATCTCTGGTTAGAGTTTTTTGTGTTTAAAAGATATCCCTGAAAGGGGACATCTCATAAGCATTGTGGTGGACAGTGTGCCCTCCAAAAACATTCTAAACCTTCCACCTGGCGACTCCACAATTCCTAAACGATTTAAAGACTCCACTGGTGATCAGTAGGCCTGTTGATTATCTTGGTTCACATTAGACTCCACTGGGAGACCAACCTCCATAGCAACATCAACCATGGTAGAAGTAACAAGTAGGGTTAAGCTACTTGGTTAGAAAACAACATTCTGGCTTCAAGAACCATTCATACAAAAGCTTACCTTGACCCAGACCCACCTAAAATAGTTGATAACCCTGAGAGCATCCTCAAGAGATCTCCTACACCTAAAGGACCAACTATTTCCAGCCACATCCATAGAGCTAACTCTACACCAGAAAACTTTACAGCTCTATCAGACCCACTTTTTGACCTAGGCACTCAAAATAGTTTGCCAAGAACTAGGACATTCAGTGTCCTAGACCAGCCAGACCTTGAGCTTCCTGGTTCACCACCCCAAAGTGGTGGACACCTTGGGAATAGACAGACCCCTCCCTCTACACCTCCTAATATACATTTCATACAAAACTTGGGGCTCAGTCACCCTAAATATGCTCATCAGTCTTCTGCTGGTCATAATATCCCTGTCATCCACATACCAGCTGCCCAAGTCAACCCTTTACCTCATCAAAACATCATCATGGCAGCCTAGTATGCACCTCTGGTTTTACCTCAGCCTCTAGTTCCCTTACCCAATGATTATCAATCAAAGATCCCACACTTCACTGAAAAAGAGTCTACCACAGCACAATATCATGTAGATAGGATGGAAGATTCCATTGACTACATGGAAATAGATGATGATACAGTAAAAATGATAATCTTTGCCCAGAGCTTAGGGGGTGATGTGAAGAAATGGTTTAAAGGCCTACCCCCGGGTAGCATTAATGACCTTCCATCTCTATATCAGACCTTCATAAACAAATGGGAGGTTAAGGCCAATCCTCGCCAACTCCTAGCAGAATATATGAGCCTTAAAAGAAACGTAGGAGAGAGTGTCCATGATTACACAATGAGATTTAACAACATTTACAATGCTCTCCCTCCACATATGAAACCTCCCCAAGGTATGGCCCTAGAGAAATACCCTGAAGGCTTTGATGCTGACATGGCCTATCAGCTTAGGGATAAAGAGTACAACACATTGGAAGACATGCAAAAAGGAGAAGTGAATATAGAAGCCCACTTGATTGAGAAAAGGGCAAGACTAAGAGCTGAGAGGAGGGTAGCATACAGAGATGACAATGTAGCTTCCACATCTGGCCCCAATTATGACCGTCTATCTAAAAACATGGAAAAGCTACAAAAAATGGTAAAAAAAATGGTTGTCACAGTTAGTAACCAAAACAGAAATCAAAACCATAACCAGAACCAAAACTTTAGAAGAAACAATGCCACTCCTAACTGACAAAGAGAATTAGATCAGCAAGTTATTCCCCCATTTCAAGAGAATTTTCTTGATGAAGATGAGGGAATCATAGAAGAGTCTGAGGGAAACACAATTAATATGTTTGAAACAGAGGATTCAATCCATAACCATTACTCAGAAGAATATCAACCCTCGCCCTCATATTGGGGTGAGGAATGGTTAGAATCTGAAGATTACAGGTTAGGGTTTGAAAATTCCATGATGCAAGTCAGAGAACAATATGAACTTAGAAGCAAAAAGAACTTAGAAAATACCAAACCAAAAGCTTTTGAGGTCACCATCAAGAAGATACCTGAGAAAAATTTTAAAGTAACTACTGAAAGAAACAAATCAGTAGCTGAGAGTTCTGGGAAGAACAAAGAAAAGGACAACTAAAACACTGATACACAAGGTCAACCAACAAGAAGCACCAAAATTGCAGTTAGTGCTCCTGATAAAATAGTTTCTAACACTGTACATAGTGAGAATCAGCACACTGATTCAGCCACTAAGGTGGTGACTAACAAAACAGAGTTGAACGTTCCAAAGAGTCAGTCCATTTTCAATTTTGAGAGTGAGATTGCAAAAATTAAAATCTTTGTCCCACTCTCTGAGTTGGCCACTCAGGATGTATATAAAGGCCAAATTTTGAAAGCATTAAATTCAGGTGAGAACAGTGACACTGTAAATCTGAGTGATGATCAACCTGCCCTTCTGTTTGGTCCAAAGATAGAAGGAAAGTTTCAGGAAGGGGTAGTGCCCCCTTTTTATATCAGTCTTAATATCCATGATAAGATTCTCCACAATGCAATGCATGATTCTGGGGCATCACACAACTTGATGCCTAAAGTAGTAATGGAAAGATTAGGCCTAGAGATAACCCATCCCTATAAAGACCTATATTCATTTGACTCTAGTAGAGTAAAGTCTCTTGGCCTGATCAAAGATTTATGTGTGAGCCTTGCCCAGATTTCAGCAAAATGTATGGTCATGGATGTTGTTGTGGCAGATGTGCCACCCAAATATGGCATGTTATTATCAAGATCATGGGGAGCCAAGCTGCAAGGAACAATGCAGATGGATGGGGCTTATGCCACAATCCCAATCTTTGGCCAACTTAGAATACTATACAGGGAAGCACAAATGAAATTCCTGGTTGGTAGCCCTGAAAAGCCTGAAAATTCTCCTCTATACTCTGTACATACAGACCTAGATTCCTTTATCTTCTACAATGATGAATCTTTGGGGGGACCAGAATTTGAAAATGTAGATACAAGAAAAGGTACACATGATGAAACAGAGCCAATGGACTTTAACATAATGGCTACCCTAGACTCAGAGGAGGAAGACGTAGAAAAATTTGAACAGTGCACTGAAACAACAACGCAAAGTGAACCAGAAACAGAACACAATCAGCCAACTAGTCACCTCTCTGCTTTCCACACCCATAACGAAAAAAAAAATAACCCACAGCCTAGCGTAGCTCCTATAATGCTACATGATGGCGAACCCAGCTGTAGGGAAGGAAGTGAAGATAAAACGGAAAATGAACCCCTGTGGGAAATGAATTTCGATGGGTCATGCACCAGGAGAACTGTTGGGGCAAGAGTGTGGATACATAACACAGAGAGCGATTATGCAGAGAGCCATGCCTGCAACCTACACTTCAAGTGTACCAACAATATTGCAGAATATGAGGCTCTGATCCTAGGCTTAACCCTATTGAAAAAATTAGGAGCCCATAGGATAACCGTGCGTGGAGACTCTGAGCTAATTATTAAACAGGTGAATGGTGAATATACAGCGAAACATCCTAGACTGCGAGCCTACAGGAACGACACTATGGATTTACTGAAAACGTTTGTTGAATACGAATTAGTGTTTGTTCCTGGGAGTCAAAATGTCATTGCAAATGGATTAGCTTGCCTAGCTAGTTCCTACCCTAAGACTCCCAGTGACCAACAGATCATCATTCAGACCAAATTCAGACCTGCAGTGTTGGACAATGAAAAATATTGGTAGGTTTTTGAAGGAGATAAACAGATTGAATATTTCCTGGTAGGCAGAAACGAGTTTGAATTTTCTGATTCAGACTCCAAATCTAACAGTAGCTGCCTAAGTGAAGAGTTCTCAGATGAGGAAGAAACACCCTGTAACATAGAAATAAACTCTTTAAATGAATAGATTGGAAATCCAGACGGAAAATGTGAAAACGCAGATAGTGAAGAAGTACAGGTGCTGCAGACCAAAGATAAGAACATACCTCGAGTTCTGGCCCCTTTAGAAGACCTTTTTGACTTTGATGATGTATCAAAAAAGCCCACTATAGAACATGCAGACTCTGATGTTGAGGAATGCAACATAGGCACTAAAGACAAACCCAAAATGATCAAACTGGCTAAGTCTCTGCCTGCAAACATGAAAAAGAAATACATTGACCTATTCAAGGAATTCATTTATGTGTTTTCTTGGATTTATGAGGACTTAAGGGCCTATGACACAAATATCATACAGCATAAGATACCCTTGAAAGAAAATCAGAAGCCCTTTAGACAAAAACTTCGCAGAATAAACCCAAAACAATTGCCTGCAGTAGAAAAAGAGATTAAGAAGATGTATGAGGCAGGTATAATCGTGCCTGTGAGGTTCTATGATTGGGTATCAAACCTAGTGGTTGTGAGAAATAAAACAGGTGAGATCAGATTATGCATCAATTTCGGGAATCTTAATAGAGCCTCACTCAGAGACAATTACCCTTTGCCTAAAATGGAACATATTCTTCAGAGGGTAGTAGGCTCTAAAAGGATCTCCCTGCTAGATGTTTTTTCAGGTTACAACCAAGTCTTAGTAATCCCAGAAGATCAACTCAAGACAACCTTTACCACTCCATGGGGTACCTTTATGTATGTGAAGATGCCTTTTGGATTGATGAACGCTGGTGAAACTTTCCAAAGAGCGATGGACATATATTTTTCAGATGAAATAGGACACTTCATTTTCATCTATCTGGATGACATAACAGTCTATTCTAAGATTGAGGAAGAACACCTAGAACACCTGAGAAGATTTTTTGAAAAATGCAGAAGGTATGGTCTGTCACTGAATCCTAAAAAGACTGTCTTTGGGCTACAAGAAGGAAAAATTCTTGGCCACATTATATCTGAAAAAGGAATTAGGATAGACCCAAAAAGAGTTGATGGAATACTACAGATCACACACCCAAGAAACATCAAGGAATTACAGTCCTTGATTGGGAAGATTAACTTCCTTAGGAGGTTTACTCCCAATCTAGCTAAACACCTTAGGAACATGACTAACATGCTGAAGAAAGGTGTAGGAGTTAAATGGACTGTTGAAGCTAAGAAATATTTTGAATTAGTAAAACTTGCACTCACTCAGGCTCCTATTCTAATCAACCCATATTTCTCAAAGGATTTCCTGATTTTTTCATTTGCCTCCAAGCATACAATAGCTGCAGTTCTACTGCAGAAAAATCTAGAGGGAATGGAACAACCCATTTCTTTCTTTAGCAAAGCACTCAAAGATGCACCCTTGAAATACAACATAATGGAGAAATAGGCCTATGCTCTGATTAAGGCCTTGAAAGACTTTAGTGTGTACATACTGCATTCCCACACAATAGCCTATGTGCCAAATATAGTGGTTAAATACATTTTGTCCCAGGAACCAGATGGGAAAAGGGGCAAATGGATTGATGTGATCTTAGAATACGACCTTGAGATAAAACCCACCAAGCTGATTAAAGGTCAGGGCCTATCTCAATTAATGGCTGAATCAAATCTACAAGCCCTAGACATTAACATGGTAAATACCTTGGATGAGCAACAAGAATTTCCTGATCCCACTGTTGAGGAAAAGTTTCAGATCTCTCCTTGGTGTTCTGACATTTTGTATGTGCTTACACACCTCAATGCCCCTCCTAAACTATCAAAGACCAAGGCCAGATTCTTAAAGCTGAAAGGTAGGAGCTATTGCATAATGAATAACTGCTTATACTGGAAGAATCCAAATGGCCTATTACTTAAATGTTTCCCTGAAAACGAGGCAAAGAGGATTAAACAAGAATTCCATGTAGGAGACTGTGGAGGCCACCTAAGCTGGAAAGCCACTGCAAACAAAATACTCAGACCTGGCTACTATTGGCCTACACTCTTCAAAGATGTCCATAAAATGATCATTTCCTGCCACAAATGCCACATTTTTGAAGGCAAAAGAAAACTCCTCCCCTTACCTCTACAGCCCATCACTGTTGAAGGTCCCTTTCTGCAATGGGGCCTAGATTTCATAGGGGAGATTCACCCTCCTTCTTTTGCACAACACAAATGGATCCTAACAGCCACAGACTACTTCACTAAGTGGATAGAGGCCATACCTGCTAGGAATGCCACAAATTCAGTCATCATTAGTTTCCTAGAAGGTCATATCCTCTCTCGGTTTGGTCGCCGAAGGAAAATAATCACTGATAATGATGCTACTTTCGGAACCAAGAAAATGTTTGATTTTTGTCACAGGTATCAAATAGCGCTTGGTCATTCAACTGCCTATTACCCTCAAGGTAATGGATTAGCTGAATCATCAAACAAGAGCCTGGTGATCATCATCAAAAAGTTGCTGGAAGAGAACAAAAATTCATGGCATAACAAGCTAGTACATGCTTTGTGGGCTGACAGGCTTACAACAAAGAAATCTATTGGCATGTCACCTTATCAGCTTGTCTATGGAATGGAAGCAGTGTTTCCTACCAGCCTTGGGGTACCAGTGATTAAGCTGGTCCAAGAGATTCAAACTGAAGAAGACAGTATGGTGAGAAGAATAAACCAAACAATTCATCTCCAACAAACGAGGGAAGAGGTATACAATAGAGTAGTGAAAGTTCAGGAGAATATAAAGAAATTGTTTGACAAAAGGACCAAAGATGTTGATTTCAAAATTGGGGATAAAGTTCTGAAGTGGGACTCAAGAAGGGAGGACAAAGGAAAGCACATCAAGTTTGATAGTCTGTGGCAAGGTCCATACATCATCCAGGCCACTGTGGGTCCAAATGCCTTCTTCCTATAGGAATTAGATGGTACAGAGCTGTTTGGGGGCCCTGTTAATGGCAGGATGCTCAAACGCTACTTCTGCTCATTTACAATTTCCATTTTCCATTACCATTGTACATACCATTGCAGTGTTTTATTTTCAAGAAAAAAAGGAAAATGTTCCAAAAAACAAAGGAAAAAGAGAGGTTCAGACATGCTTAAAACATGAACCTCTGATGTGCAAAAGATTGGCTCTAATAAGCTCAAAACCTGAGCCAAAGAAAGTAAAACAGTTGGTCCTAACATGCCCAAAATCTGGACCAGCAAAGAAGAAAGAAGAATCAACTCTAACATGCCCAAAACCAGAGCTGAAATGAAGAAAAGAAGTGACTCTAACATGCTCAAAACTTGAGTCACAAAGAGAATAAGGATACTTAAAGTTTCAGATTTCAAGCCTTCATAGTTTTGTTTTCAGTTTTCTGCAATTTTCTGTCCATGTGGAACTGTATTTATGCCTTGAATCTACAACAAACTAGACTGTCTAATCCTAGTTTGGCTGTTTTAAAATTTCTGTTGTAGAATGTAGAGAAAAAATCTATTGGACAGTTTAATCCTAGCAGATAGTAGAATAGGTAGAGAAACATATGGTACCAACAGTTTAATCTGGTCTCATGGAGTAATAAGGGTAGATTTAGAATAGGTTTGTTTTCATTCTTAAAAAAAAAAAATGATGTAAAGGGTCTGCTAGCTCAAATGCACCCTAGAAGAAGAAAAAATGCTAGGACTGTAGTATGTGTAGGCAGATTGATTGGGAAAGTTTTTCTGCTAAATTGATGTCTTCACAATTTTGGCAGCTGAAAATCAAAGAAGAAGGTGGCTTAAGCAATAGGCATCTGGCCTACACCAAAGATCATTTTCTAAATTCTTGACTCCTTCAAGAAGAAGCCATCCCCATGTGGAGCCACTGTTAGCCCCATATAAATTTTTGACAAAGCAAAGTAGGGGGCTAAATTTTTTTTTGAGCCTTCAAGGAATGCATCTCCCCTAAAGACACATCATCCTTGAAGTCTCCTATGCCTTTTCCTTTGATAAATTTCCCTCTGCTGACTCCTTTTATAAGGTCTCATTGTTTACATAAATTCTGCTCCAAAAGACCTACATTAACCCTTATATCCCTGCAGAATGTCCCTTTTCACCTCTTCTTCATTTTTCAAAACCCCTTTTCTTTACCCCAAAATCACCCCCCTAATCCTTCTAAACCTCTCCAAAAATTCCCCCTACGTCCTACACATACTCCTTGGTTGGCCGTTTAAACCCCCATTACCCCTATCGTTGCCCTTCATTGCCCTCAAATTGCACTAAAAATGGGAAACAAACCCACTTTGCAACTTACATTATGCCTTAGCCCCTTTCCGCTAGCCCCTACGCCTTTTCTCCATGAGACTCGGGTGCTGAAACCAAGCGCTGGCTCGAAAGGCGCTTACCGTAGATGGATATCGGACGCAGTTTCAACCGTCGATCTATATATATCGGACGGCGATCGTGGATCCCATAGCGTCCATTGTTCACCCTGTTCATCGCCCCGATCGCGCCATCGCCGTCTATTTACCCACAGATCTGACAGTTCAGAGTCTACCCGCCCCGGTGGTCCCCGCGTACTATTCAAAAACCATCCGGTTTCTATCGCACCACCTTTGGGCGGAGGGCGGTATTTTCTGATAGGCCAGCGATTCCACTCCACATTCGACACGTGGCTCCGACACTATTTCAAAACCACTACCCCATCGTGCATTAACGTTCATCCGTAATCTGGGGCAGTTGATCCAACAGTCGTAGTTCCAGAGAGCTGCGCACGAGTTAACCCATGGCAGCCGTACCCCTGGCCCACAGTCCATCACTCTCCGACGTGCTTTCCACCGTCGATCTCTACCAAGATCGAACGGTCCAATTTTAATTGCCTCGCCGTTGACCACCCCGCCATCGCCTGGTCCCACTATGTCACCCCCACGTGTATCCACCGTACATCCGCCCATCCCATTGCATATATTTGTTCAAAAGTCGAGTTTGTTAAGGTTTTTTCATTTAAATTTCCTATGCGCTCCGCCAACCTTCACCAAGGCTTCCCTCCATCATTCCTATGCATTGTTCCACCATTTCACCAGTCGCACGACCATTTTCATCATCTGCACTGCATCCATTACCCCCATTCATGGATTTCATAACAAGTTTTCTGTTTTGCAAGGTTTTGAGGTGGTGAAAGCCACCATGATTTTCACCTATTGTCACAGTGATAGAAAACATAGGAAAATACCATGTGCAGAGGCAGAAATCATGAAGAAAACCCGAGGAGGTCCTATGACAGGACTTGCATTAAAAGACCAGGGTATTACTCTATGAAAATGTCCCGGCGCCATTAACACACAGATTTCACAGTCAGAGATTTAAATTAAGCAGCAAAGAGCTTAAGGCATGAAAATGAAGATATATAAGCCTTATCTTCAGAGATTTAAAGGTAAAGAATCGGATTGAAGACCCATGGATCACATAGAAGGTATAGCACGAAAATCAGTGTGTCAGGGTTTCTACATCAGCAGAATGTTTTTTCCTAAAAAAGGATGGAGCACCCATGCAGCTTTTATTATACGCCGTGTTCCTAAATAAATTTCCACCCTGATAACAGTCTGAAGCTACCAGAGCATTTGTTTCATAAGTATGGTAGACTTCTCAGTCATTCATTTATCTTTTGTTTACTCACCAATAGTACCACAGAGCACTGCAGCCAAAGTACATCAGAGACATACCTGGAGTTAATGGGAACCTGACGAAGACCATTCTTTCACCCAAGAGCGTTGCAGATTAATGCACAAAATTTATACAGAATGGGCTCCAGCCTTCTTCCTCTTCTGAGTTGTTAATGCTGCATTTAGTTTTTCACCTACCTTCTTTGCTACACTGGAGTTATAAATTCACAAAGAAACTCATTGTAAAGGTTGTTGATCAGTTATCATAGAATTGCAAGTAGTTTCTTTTGAGACACGGTCTCTGTGTAAAGTGTTAGATAGGCTGAGGAATATGATTTCAGACTAAGTATTCAGCTATTAGCAATGTTGTACTTGACTGGTATTGCTATTTAATACGACAAGCACATTTCTTTGGATCCTGATCTAAAGCAGCGGTGATGTTTTCCTATCTCTGTGTTTATATTCATTTCATTTCATTTCTACTGGCTTGCATCAGAATATTGGCATAGGATTTACCCTTGTTAGGTACCCTATGTTTCTTCTCTCCTTGCCATTGATGTTTTTCTTCTAAATGTGTTATCTAAGAATCGATTTCAGTTAATTTAACCAGTGTAGTGGATGTTATTTCCTGCTCTCTGATGTATGAATTAAATGTATCTATTCTTAGATGTTTCTTGTTATGGATTTAGTTGGAAGATTTGGGAACACTGGGGATTAGAGTTAGCCCTGTCCACTAGGATCCTTGTGTGACCAGCTGGTCTTTAACTTTTTTCCCTGAATCTGTGTTGTCTCCTCCTCTCCTACCATTCCATATCACACAATCATCTTTAAGATCCAACGTTTAGATGACTAGCCCAATTGAAAGCCTGCCTATTGATTAGCAAGAAAATCCTTTCCTGAATCCATTGCCCAATGGTTTTGAATGCTCCCTAGAATACTTCACCTCTGCCATTTTCCTCTTTGCTCATCCTGGTCTTACATTGAAATCCTTCTTTCCTGATAACCAGCAACCAAACAAACAAACCTCATGCCTATAACTACCCTAACATCTTAACACTGAGCTTCAAAGTCATATACCTTTGACATATCATAGAGATATCCCTCTCTGGACCCAGGAGGGCTAGATCCTGAAGTCTGAAAGTGGTTTTGATGTTTTCTCATCTTTTGGTATTTCCAACCTTGCCAAAACATGGGAACCCCAACAGGTACAAAAGAACAAATAATTGATATCTTCACTAAACCTTTACCTCGTGAAGCATTTGAATATTCTTTCCAGAAGCTTGGGATTCTCCCAAGTTCTCATTATATTTTCCTTATTCATAATATGAAGGGGGAGTGGTCGGCAGGATGGTTGTGTGGCAGGGGGAGTTACCCTTTGCCATTGATGTCAAAGGGGGAGAGAATTTTGTAGGAAGAGGTGTCATGATCGCAGGGGGAGTACTTGTGTTTCCATCAATGCCAAAGGGGGAGATTGTTAATCAATGATTGTCATTGATGTAAACCCAAGCAGCACCAGGGGATACTCCAATATTGCATGGGAATTTTTACCTACTGAATTACTATATTCTGGGTCAAGAATTCTTTTGATGGTTTCTATTTGTCGAGATGTTTTCGTTGATATATGGTACGCCACGTAATTCTTCACGGTTTGAGAGATATTCATGTTTGAAGTTTGTAACCCCAGTTAGTGGGTTAAAACCCCATGGGATTGTGTCATGGGTCATTGAAAAGTCATAATTAATATTTTTTAAGCTCATAAAATCCCTCCCATGTTCACTTGTTGAAGTCCCTCTCAACCTAAGCATTTATATAAATTGTGATCCTCATATCCTCCTTATGCAGGGATTTCGCTATCTGAAATATGTGATCGTGGAATTTTCACTCTACCTTTTTTTCTACTAAGTTTCAGAAGCTAAAATTTTTATGAGGTGAAGCCGAAATCCTGAGGAAACTCCTATAGAAATTTCAGATCAAGGTGCACAACAATTTCGAAAATATGATATATGGAAGTCAGTGTTTTTGTAGGCTCCTGAAATTCATCTCAAAGAAGTGACCTTGGGAAAATCTTCATAACTCTCTCTCTGAGTATCAGATTGGAATTATGTGAAAAGTGGAAGATATTGCGCGGGCTGTAGTTTTCGTTGTATCAATTTTAGAGCCGAATGAAGAAACAGTGACACGTGGAATGTCATACAAGTTCGCTCTACTGAAATAGTCCATAATTAGGGCATTGTGAGAGATTGGGCATAACTCTCTCTTGAAGAATCCAAATTGGGTAAGACCTATGCATTGGAAAGAAGAGTCAGAGGAATAATACAGGACAAAAATCACATATTGGGCATCTGAAATAACAGAGATACACCAAATTCAATATCAAGCTCCTAGAAGGAAAGAAAAAGCTAGATCATGTGTTGTCAAGGGTTGCAAAGGACCAAACTTTCTAGGGCAGCAAAGCAAAGCAAGGTGCAACAGAGGGTAGCATGAAAAGAGAAGAAATCAAGGTGCAGAAAAGAAGCAAGGAGTTCATCAGATGAAGTCTTCAAGTGGGCAGCACTGCATACAGTCACTGTAAAGGTATCATTGTACTAATTCATTGTAAATACATTATTGTAAAAAATTGTACTAGTGTCTATCTACCAAGAGTTGAAGAGGGAGTGTCGGGAGGTCTAGGATCATCATTAGGTGGTTGTGTCATAGTTTGGGTTATGGTCTAGTGTGTCTTATTCTTTTACATCATTCTATAACATTGTAAAGTGAACCATTTTCCCTGGTACGGGAGTCCATTCTTCTTTTATTCTTCTATAGGGTGGTAGGGTGGTGCCAGGCTAGTGCATGAAGTCACCAACAAGTTCAAGCCTGTGAAAAAATCAGGGTGGTAGGGTGCTGCTAGGGTGAGTTGTAGCTCATTGGGTGTTGGGGCATCCGTTCAGTTGACTATTGAAGAATCTCAGGCGTTGGAGCATCCATCCAGTGGGAGCTGGAGAAGAATGATTTTCTAGATTCTAGGAAGTTGGAGCTTTATTTTCAATTTGAGTTGAATATTAAAGAATTATTAGAAAAGCATTAGGTGGTTTTTGTCTCGGAGTGGGTTTCCACCTTAAAAACTGTGTGCATTTGTGTTTCTTTTGTTTACTACTATCATGGTACAAAAACTAATAATAATAGAAGATTAAATAATTCTCTAATTGAAAGGAATACTGATTCACCCCCCCCCCTTCTCAATATTTCCAACAAATGTTCTTTGTATTTGAATGATAAGTAGGGTTCTTTGCTAAGAAAATGTCACTTTGGTTGTAACATTTTGTCCTTATCGCTCATTGTACCAACCCCATACTTGAACAAAATCTCTACAACCAAAATGATTCCTTGCATGAGTGGTTGCCTTGTATTCAGCCTCTGTAGTTGAAAGAGCCACTATAGACTATATTTTTCTCATCTAGTTGAATTCTCCTCCAAATAGGTTAAACACACCCACTTGTACATATTCTCTAATCTAGATCTCCAGTCTAGTCTGCATCAACAAAGCCACGAATGTCCAAAACTCTATCCAATCCCAGTCTTCCTTGGTAAAAAAAGCCATAATCACTAGTGTCATGCAAATACGTGGAAACCTGCTTCACTTTATCCAATCCTCCTTCCTTGGTTTTGACATAAACCTGCTCAATAATCCCGCTACATGTGAAATGTTTGGTCTAGTACAGACCATTGCATACATCAAGATATTGACTAAAATTTCATATGGAACATAGGACATGTCCTCTTCCTCTTCTTATATCTTCGAACAATGTTTAACAGAAAACTTTAAACCTACAGGAATACGAACCTTCACTAGTTTACTATCCTGCATATTAAACCTCTTCAATATTGTCTCGACATACTTCTTCTGGTTTAACCAAAGCTTCCTCTTTTCCTAATCTGTTTTAACTTCCATGCCCAAAATATAGTTTACAACACCAAGATCCTTCATGTCGAATTTGGAGGAAAATTGGGTCTTCAAATCCTAGAAAATTTATTTGTCATTTCCAATCAACAACATATAAGAGCAAATAAATAACATGACCAACAATTAATTTAAAATACACTCAATGATCTGCTTTGCTTCTGATGAAGCTAAGTCCCTATATATATTTATCAAATTTCTGATACCACATCCTTGGTGATTGTTTTAACCCATACAACGACTTTTTTTAACTTGCATGTTAGTTATTTCTTACCCTTCACCGCAAAGCCTTCAAGTTGCTTCATGTAGATGTCTTCTTAAACACCCATTTGCTTACAATGGGTTTCCTTCCAAATGGAAAATCCACCAGATCCCAAGCCTCATTTTTGTATAAATATTTCATTTCATCAACCATGGCCTCTTTCCAGAGTTTTCCATCCTTTGAATCTGCTGCCTCCTTGACAGTTTTTGGATCATCGTCAGTAATAGATAAAGAAATTTTTGAAAAGAAATCACATGGACTATATCATTCTGGTTTCCTTCTCTCTCGAACTGATCTTCTCAAAGCTGGAGTTTGTGGCTCTTCCTCTTCTAATTCTTATTTTTTTGTAGAGTCTGATTCTTCCTCCTTTAGCTAAAACTCTATCTTCTTAGGTTCCTTTGGTAGGAATTCATGTTTAATAACATCTTTCACCTCTCTAAACACCACATCTCAGCTATACACAACCTTCCTTGTTTTTGGGTTCCATAGCTTATAACCTTTAAACCATCCTTATACCCAATAAAGATGCACCTTTGAAATTTACTATCCAACTTGGTTATTTTCTCCTTTGGAACGTGTAGACATGCATCACATCCAAATACACTCAGATGTGAAAGAGAGGGTTTCTTACCATTCCATACCTCATGTGGATTCTTATCCTCCAATGTTGATGAAGGTGATCTATTAATCAGGTAACATGCAGTCTCCACTACCTCTTCCTAGAATTCTTGTCCTACCTCGGCACCATTGAGCATGCTTCTTTCCTTTTCCATCATCGTCTGGTTCATTATTTTTGCAACTCCATTTTTCTGAGGTGTGTATGGAGCAGTCTTTTTTCATGCTATACCACAATTCTTATATAACTCTTCAAATTCCTTCTTACAAAACTCTCCATGTTGGACAAGTCCCAACTTGGTCTAGTTTTGAGTTAAAGACTCCACATTTTGAGGAAGTGGAGTGCGCAATCCAGCAGAAATAATTCAATTGTATAGATTCTAAAAGCTTCACGTGAGTTTAGGAGTTTTAGGGGCTTTGGGGCGGGTCAAATCCCCTCTTTTTGTAAAGGGATCGGGATTAATTTTCTAGTTTTGAGTCCGCCCATGGTATGTAGACCATGGTATTATAATATGTAAAGGATATATTAAGCGGAGTCATGTTGAGTTGAAGGAGATATATATCCATCATTGAATGAGCGAAAACAATGAAGTATTTTTATTTTATTATATTTTGGGTCTTAGGAGAAGGCTCCATAGTTGTGTGTGTGGAGGCCTTGGTCTGAAGCTATGTGAAAAGACCACCCGCAACTGTGTGTGTGAGAAGAAAAAGGATTGTACTAGAAAGACACATTATCAATAAAGAGAAGGAAGATTTTGAAGTATTTCTTTGTATTTGGGCAATATGTTTATTATCTATATTTGAATTTTCTTTATGTATTGCGAAGTAGTGTATGATTGTTTATGCATAGAGAAGTATTTCTATGCTAATTTTAATGTGTTGAATTGGGTTGATTAGTGCATAAGACTGATAAAGGCTTAGTGCATGGTAGTAGTAATTGATGACTGGGGCGTAACTTTAAAATTAGATAATTTCATCCACACAATTCAGGAAATCATAATAGATAAGTATAGCGGTAAATCCATGTCCTAATATTCCTCTGGATGAAAAATCCTGGTTCTAGCATCCCCCAATATTTCCTCGGGTAAGACTGTGATCTATGTTGCAGGTCATTGCCAAAAAGGGCCAGTAATAAAGGGTTTTGTTGGTAGCACAACTACTTTGAAGCTGGGTCTTGACCCCCTTGTTATGTAGGTAAATCCTCTATACGGATAGAGATGATCCCTCTAGTCCTAAAGTGGGTCTAGTAACAAGGAATCATGCTAGAGTGTAGGTTCCTAGACATTTGAATGAAAGAGGATGTGAAAATATGGCCTACTTCTAGTCCAAATCTATCGTTGACACTTGTAGTGATGATGAGAACTTCCTGCTCCTAATCGAAGGCAAGTCACAACCCTTCTGCTTATCACGTTTGGACACCTGCACAGAGATCAGAAAACAATAACCACATACCACATACTAATTTCATCCAAAAACTACTAATCAGTCAGAGAAGACTAGCATATTGCATTCAATAAATACAAAACACAAGACGGGAACCAGACAATAGTCACTTATATTAATAGGTAGAAAGAAGAGATACAACCATGCTCTGACATTGCGGTCTCCTCCAGCGGGGCTCAGGTGAAGCACGTCTCAAAGCTTGTCGGGGAATTCGGACGGGATAAGGGACATCTCGATGGATTTCTCCTTGTTCTACCTTCTCAATAACTCAGTTATTCAATTATAATGTGCTCAGCTCTTCAGCTGTACAATTCTCTTTGTTCAGCTCTTCTCCAAGTTCAGCTAGCTTTCTCAAAGAGAGAAGTCTTGTTTATATAGAGGGAAAAGAGGAGGTTGGGATCCCTACAAAGGTGGAAGAGAGGCCTATCCTTTAGGAGTTTCCAAGGGAGGTGAAAACTACTAACTAAAGGAGGAGGCTCGTGGTTGTTTCAGTTCAACCACTCCCAATGACTCATACCGGAGGTGATTGGAATGGAAACTCAACCTCTATTTTTAAAAAAAAATTCATAAATAGCTTGGTGTAGGCATTACACTGGGATAGAGTGCCAGGTGGTGTGGGCCCTAGTGTTAATCTTCCACTTTGGCACGAGGGCAGAACTGGTTACTCACGCGAAGGAAAAAACGAGGAAATTTACTGCTCTTCTCAGGGAAATTTCAATAGGAAGAATGTTTCCTTCATCAAAAGGGATTAAATGATGTTATTTGCAAGGTATGACACTATTAATAAGTCACATAAATGACCCTCCAATGTGCGGGATGGGGATTTCAGGGACAGTGACAAAATTTTGTGTAACAGATGACCCTAAAGCATAAAGTCTGAGGGAGAGGGAGGGGTGAAATGCTTTATGAGAACGTGTTTGAACTAAACACTGCTATTTGAAAACCTGAAATTACAAATAAAACTGATATCTCTGATACATGATCATGTGGCATGGGCACAGCCATCCATAAAAGAGTATACAAAAACTGAGACCTAGGTATGGATGAAGCCATCCAGTATAAAAGATCAACAAATAGACTCAGGTATGGTCACATCTATCTAATCAAAGAGTCATGCAATAAGTCATGATAATCCACAAAGAACCTGCAGCCTGGGTTTTATCAGACAAAACCCAGGGTCTTGTGCTCCATCTCGATCCGAACAAGTACAAATTCAGGCATGTGAATATGTGAGCTGAAGTCGAACATGCAAGAAAATCATATGATTACCAACCAATGACAAAATTTGTTAACAAACGTGAGAGGAACCACCAATAATGACAATGGCTCTCAAGGTACGAAAGGTACAATCCACAGAATGTGAACAGTGATCTGGCGTCGAACACCTGCAGAGTCAGTCGATCGAAGGCCAATGATGTGGACCTTACATCGAATGTGAAGAACCTGTCATTAAGGCATGCAGGCTCCAAGGTACCAAAAAAGAGTTTCTAGATAAGATTCCTAGATAATGAGCTGAAGTCGACAGGAAGTGACCTGATCGAAGGTGGGGCATAATGTTTCCCACATCATCGACATGAGATAGAGGAATATGATGTTTGTGAATCAGGACCAACAGAGAATCAGAGGGAGGTTGAAAACTTCAGAGGCAAACTTCTCTTGAACATATCAACAACACGAAACTGGATTTGGCAGTATTTGAAATCAAAGGATTTGAGGTCATGATGACATGGAAAATACCAAATGAGAGGTCAAAAGAGAAACCCATGTAGGCAAAAAATGACGAAATGAGATGTCCCCAACCTGACACGAATGCAGACAAGTGCCATGTTCAAGAGCGACATACTACCCACACGACTACAATCTGGTTCCATTTCCCTCCACCATTTCTGGTGAGTACCCCAATTATTTTTGAAAACAAGCTTGAAGGGGATAGCATATTCTTGTACTGTAATTTTCTACTTCGGACAAATCCATCCTAGTACATTTTACGAGCCCTCGGAAGGAGGAACTCAAATAACATCATGGTGACGAGCCTGATGTCATTAGAGTTTAATGAGCCTGAGAAAGGAAGAACTCGGCATCTTTTCATGTTTAGAGAGTTTGAAAAGAAGGCAGAAAAGAGAACTCTAGCAGTCCCTTTTCGTAGATAGTCTCATAGATCCAAAAAGGTAGAAAACTATGTCTAAGAGAACCTCTTAGTCAAGATAGGCTGAGGTATTCCTTTTTCGTAAATAATCTATCCCAGCCCGAAAAAGGGTCAAACGTATACTGAGTAGATATCGTTTCGAAGCCATTTAAATATTTCAAAACAACAAGCATCTCGGAAATATTTTTAGTTTTAGAGAGTCAGAAAAGAGCTGAAAGATGACTGCAGTAGTGACTTTTTCATGTTTTTACTGAGTCCGAAAAAGTATAAAATCTAACTCATTACTTCATCACTGTCGCATGAAAAACCTGTTGTTGCACAAGAGACATGTGTAAAATGTATTTTCCGAAAAATAATGATAAAATAATCAAAAAATATGCCTTAAAACCTAATTAGGGTTGTGAAAAAGTTATAAAATTCCAAAAATGGTAAAAAAATAATTACTTTTCACTTTTACCTCTTGTGGAGCAATTTTCATCCATTTCACTGTGCAATCTTGCGGTGACGATAGCGGCCAATCCACTACAAATCTGTCAACTCCAGGTAAGAGCTGAGATCCCTCTTGTCATTTTAAGTTATTCCTTGCTTCCTGCATTTGTCAATTTTGAATTTGGGGGGAGAAATTGTAAAATTTAGGGCTGCGCGGTTGTCGCGGGTTTCGAGCACGGAGTCGCGCCAACCGCCCATTTTTTAATACTGGGGTGTGACTATTTTAGAAACAGTCGCACCAACGGCAGAAACCAATTTCAAACAAAATAGTTACCAAATGTCCCAATTTTTCACAATTTCAAGGACAAAAAATTGACTAATACCACTTGAATGTGTGTTTTTGCAGGTAGATAAGAGCAAAATGGTTATAGAATGGAAATAAAGGGAGCATATTGAAGAAGATGAGTCGGCCATGGAAAATGAGGGAGTTATGGAAGCCCTCAGAAACTATGGTTTGCTAAAATTATTTCTAACACCATGCCTCCGAGCCCAACCAAAATTGCTACAATATCTAGTCAGTATATGGGATGAAAACCAAGAGAAGTTCATCCTACGGGATCAAGAGCTTGAAATTGATGTTTCTGATGTATATTTCATTACAAGATTATCGCGGAGGGGTGCAACACCACTGCTAACCAGCACCTAGCCCTGCATGGAAAACATGACCATGGTAATTGACAGTGTATGTCGAGGAGCGCAGAAAGGTTCAGGTAGTGGGAAATTGGATATTCAAACTATCCCAGATTTGAAACTACGTGTGGTATTTCATACCATCACATGAGCTGCTAGATCACAAGCGCCGCATGAAGCAAAAAATACATAGTTGCTTCTTGTTGTGGACTGCATGGCGCCAACTCTCTACAACTGGGCAGAGGCTGTAATCATCAACATGAAGCACCAACTAACCAAATGCAAGAAGACCAAACTGAAACAATTTGGTTATGGATCCATTTTGGTATCGTTCTTCTTGGAACGATTACCAATTTTTCAGTGATAGGAGGTTATAGTTCCGAATCCACCAGCGAGAGAACCATGGATGGCCTGATGGGCTGCACTAATTCCAAGGGCAGGGGGTGGCCAATAGATGTCTTGGAGGTAAGAATTTTTTGATTGGCTCCGTCTACAACTTATTGTTGTGGAGGATTGGCCCTACGCTGGCACAAATTTCACTAATGATCCAGACCTCCTACTCCCGGAGGGAGAAGATTGGGATGAAGATTTGGGTAAGACTCAATTTTTAAATTTTATGATTATTATGATTTTTTTGTTTATTTATGTATGTGCTAACATTGAATCCATGTGATGCAGACGTTAGCCCAGAGAGACCTACGGGTATGTCACCAATAGTGAGGTGAATCCCTCGCGATTTCGACCCTCAGGGTGAGGGCGGCGAGGAAGACGAGATAGTGCACAACCTGGAGGGGATCACCCGAGGAGTTCCAGATTATGCACATTTTGATGATGTTCCTCGTTCCTACCAGAGGCATACCGTAGGGGTGCCCAGCCGAATTCACTACTTGCTAAGGTGGCTAGTACGGGATGTGACATGTTATCATCAGCACCATGCGGATTAGACACCTAGGTTTATTTTATCTGCATATTTTGTGAGACATGATGTCTCGGGATGTAATAGAAACATACATATATTTTTTGACGTTATGATGCACACAGTTGAAAACATGCGATATATATATATATATATATATATATATATACATCTATTTCCCTACATGGATATTTTACATATGATGATGCTTTTACAAATTATGCAAATGCCTATATAATACAATTTTAGCCACTGTATTAGTTAACGTGTTCATTCGTCTAGGAATATGTTGATAAGTAATGAAATCAAAATGTCTTTCAAATAAAGGAATACGTAAATACAATCTCAGAATGTGCGGATTTCTAACTAAATCATGATTATTGAGTTGTAGAACAACAAGCTGTGAATCTATATTTACAAGCAATGCGCGTATACTGAGGTTGATTTCCTTAGTTAATAACTCAATGACAACGCTATATTCAGCGACATTTTTTTTATTTCATCCTAGACAAATACCTTGCAGATATATCAACTCACCGGCAGGATTATAAATTACCCAGGCTGCCGAAGAAAAATTCCTGGTACTGTGGGAAGCACCATCCGCGAAACCGACATAAGGGGTAATAGATATCTGCACAATAAGCAAGACCCAATAAGCAGGAAAACGCTCACAAAGCACACCAAACCCAAAGACATGTACAAAAATGAAAACAACACCTATATACACCTGTTATGCATGAATGACTCAGCCATAATATTTTTTGAGATACAACCCATTTCTGGGTTGTTCAAGAGGATGACCTTCATACTCAATTAATTCATAGGCCCCATTTTTCAATACACATTTAACGATGTATGGCCCATGCCACATAGGTTGAAATTTTCCTGCCCCCAACTTATCATGAGCTTGGTCATACAAGAGGATGAGATCTCCTTCAACAAAGGAACGAGGAGAAACTGATTGGTCAAAATGAGCTTTGACTCGCTTCTTTTGTGCTTCGATGACCAAAGCATATAAGCGACGAGTTTCTTCCAACCTCTCTAAGTAAAGGAGATGCTCTTCTTCTGGCGAAGTGTTTGGCAGTAATTCCACAGCTAACTTGAGCGAAGGTATTTCACACTCAATCGAGAGAGTAGCTTCTAGACCGTAAACCAACTAAAACGGGGTGAATCTAGTCGCACTCTTCACAGAGGTTCAGTATGCCCAAAGAGCCAAAAATAACATGAGATGCCAGTTTGATTTGTGGATCCCAATCATATGTTGAAGCATTGTGACAAGAAATTTGTTCACAGCTTCAACCTGGCCATTGGCTTGAGGGTAGTACGACGTTGAGCTGTCGTGACGCAGACCCAACTTAGAAGTCAACTCTGCCACCATATAATGCCGAAATGGGGAACCATGATCGGTAACGATGGCTTGAGGGACACCAAACCTAGCAATAATATGATTGAAAATGAACTGAGCAGTTGTCTTACCGTCAGTGGAAAGTGTAGGCATTGATTCGGCCCATTTGGTGAAGTAGTCCATGGCTATGATGATATAAGCATGCCCCTCGGTCGAGTGAGGGTTGCATGTCATAAAATTGATGCCCCATTTTGCAAAGGGACCAACGGTAATGACAAGGTGAAGAGGAATGGGTGGCGCAGACATCTTGCGTTGATAAATTTGGCAATCATGGCATTTACGAATTGCGACAATACAGTCTTTGAAAATAGAAGGCCAAAAGTAACCAGCACGAAGTATCTTTTGTGTCGTAGTGTAACCAGACATGTGACCACCACAGGCACCACTGTGACAATCATTCAATACTTTCTCTACTTCCTCGAGGGTCAAACATCAGCGAAGTACATAATCAACTCCAACACGATAGGGCGTATCTTCGACTATACGATAAGGTTGTGAGTGATGCCGGATACGATGGCGGGCATCCTTTTTCAACTCAGATCGGAACGTGGAAGTCTGGAGATAGACGATGATATCACCGTACCACGGTTCGAGGGTGCTAATAATAAAAAAATGTATCGTACAGAATATGGTCCTCAGAACAAGACGGAGCGGAGTCGGAAGGGAGGGAACAAATTAAATCACCGAAAACTAGTGATTTCTTGGATTTGGCAGCAATAAATTCCAAATCAAACTCTTGAAGGATAACGATCCATTTGGAGTATTTTCCCCCTAGCAATTGTCGAGACAAAATATAGGTCATGGGGTTGCAATCAAAAATCACAGTCACCGTACGCAAAAGGATATAATGACGAAAGCGCTGAATGGCCTAGACTGCAGCTAGTGCTAACTTCTCGACATGAGAATTACACATTTCAGGATTGAGAAGGTTATGAGACAAGTAATAAATAATATGCTCATGACCGTCATCATCGTCTTGGACCAAAACCATGGCAATTGTACTAAAAGCGGCAGCTAAATAGAGGGAAAAATCATGATGATAATTCGGAGGACGTAATAAAGGAGCATTGACCAACAACGTCTTGAGTGTATCAAAATATTGTTGAGCAATCTCATCCCAATGGAAAGGGACGTCCTGTTTCAGAAGTCGTGTGTATCCTTTAGCTACTTCGGCATAGTTCGGTATAAAATGGCATAGAAAATTTGCCTTACCTTGCAGACTCTGCAACTGATGTAATAAGGATGGAGAAGGGAGATTGATAATAGCCTCAACCTTGAGTGGATCGAGGCGAATTCCATCTTTAGACACGATAAACCCTAAAAGTCTATCGGAATCAACGCAGAAGACACATTTATGCAGATTAAGCCGAATGTTATAATGTCAACAACAAAGAAAGATCTGACGAAGATGATCCGAATGGTCCCTACGCTTAGCTGAATGATCTAGAAGGTCATCCAGGTAAGGTTGAATGATGTGACGAATGTCATGAAAAGCGTAGGACATCGCTCGCTGAAAAATGGCCCCAACATTCTTTAAGCCAAAAGGTATTTTCTTGTATGCAAAGGTACCCCAAGGAAAGTTAAAAGCTATCTTGTGTTGATCAGTCGAGAGAATGTTAATCTGATTATATCCAGAAAAACCGTCCATAAGGGAAAAAATCTCGCTCCCGACACATTATTAAATGATCTGATCGATGAAGGGGGTAGGATAATTATCCTTAGGACAGGCCCGATTGACTTCTCAGTAATAAACACAGACACGGATAGTTCCCTGTTTCTTATCGACAGGAACGATGTTCGAAACCCAATATGTCAAGGGAATTGGATAAATGAAACCAGCTTTGAGAAGTTTTTAAACTTCACCTTTAATGGCTACAACCTTTCTAGGGTGCACCGGACGAAGACGCTGGGAATAGGCTTCGAACCAAGATAAGTAGGAATTTCATGCACCACTATACTAGGATCAATGCTGAGAATTTCTTCGTAGGACCAAGCGAAGACATCATGGAATTCACAGAAAAGGATAGTATAAACTTGGACTTCATCTAAAGAACAAGTGACTCCCACATGGATGTTCTCGATGATTCCCGGCTTCACGGAAATGTCAATAGGCATCGTTTCCGTGATATTGCTCAAGTTCCCTTCTATAAAGACTTCATGTGTCAGGATTGGCATTTGAAGCGGAGGAGAAGGAGCTTGAGATGAAAAATGCTCAGGACATGTAGACATAGCCCTGAGGCCATGCATAAATCTTCGAGAGACATGGTTTCTACGATAGCTTCATCAGAAGGAAAAACTTCTTTCAAAGGATCAGGCGAATCTGAATCACCAAGCCAGGGGGATTGAGAATATACGTCAAGAGACAAGCTCAAAGGAGCACCATCAGATGATGGAGTATCGAATGCAGCAATGAGTTCACAATAATCGATTTCAATTGGACTCAAAGGCATTGAATCACCAAATGAATTGACTTGTTCAGGGGAAGGAATAATCCATGGGTCATCGGACCGAGAGATCATATGAACTTGAACAGTCATAGGTGGTGGAAGGGGAAAAATACCCATGAGGGCTAGATCCTTGAAGAGATCCGACCTAATGCTCTTGAAGGGAGTTGGGATATTATCCACATACGAAACGTTGTTCTCGAAAGAAGAGGTGAAGAATGACAATTGCTCGACAGTAACAATTTTTTCCTCGTATGGAAATTTCAAAACACGGAAGAGGGTGGACAGAATGCAAAGCATAGCGTGAGTCCAACTGCGACCGAGTAGAAGATTGTAATTGAGTTTAATGTAAAATACTTCTACTTCAACATTGATTGTCTTCCCTTTTAAGGTAATCGGTAAACTTGCGAGAACACCCAAAGGTTTAGATTCCCTTCCAGCAAATGCTTCAAGGGCATTCAGTGAGGAATTTAGGGCCAGAGAGCCAATGGCCTTCCAGCACGAAGCGAACATGACACAGGTCGAGGCACCTTCATCCACAACGAATCGATGGATGTCGAGACCATTAATAACGACTTGTATAATGAGCGCAATCTGGTGCAAAAGTCATGGGACGAAATTCTCTAGATAGAAAGTGAGAAGGATAGTGTCAGCAGGATCAACCCCACCAATCACAGATAATAAATCCTTTCGTTGAGACGGACAACTCTGAAGTACTTCTAACACGGACATCGCCTATGCAAAATATTCAACAATAATGTAATGTTGAGCAACACGGGTGTTGGGATTATAAGAAGACTTCCAGAGAACACCTTTGGAAGGTGGTCGCACAATGGGTTTAGCACTGGGCCTTTCAATCTCAAGAGGGCCGGAAAGAGGTGGGGGAGGAGGACCATCAACGATCTCCTTCCCTATTGCCTGACGCTATCTAGTATAATCTTTTGATCGAGTAGCGATGGAAACGAATGTAGAACCTTTCATCATGAACACTTGAGAACCAAATGGAGTAGAAAATTGAGGCTTCTCGATCATCTGGGTCTACTGAGATGGAAAAGGTTCTTTAAGAACAGTAAGAGTACCCTAAGTTCCCTTCAGAAATCGACTCACTTCGGCCCGTCGAGGAAAGTCCTTGGTGTAGTGCTCTTCGTCATAAATCAAACAGGGATACTTCGGCTTACGTTGCGACCCATCATCAGCACGAGGTTTGGACGAATCTGGTTTCGGGCCATCGGCCTTGGGTTTGCCTTTACCATTCTTTTTCCCTTTAGAAGTCTTATCCACAGGATTGGCCTGAATGGCATTGACCTCTGAGGTTTTACTCGGATTCGGACTAAACTGAGGAGCAATATCATTGGAAGAATTAGATTTTTTCTTCCCAGGGTTGGAAGAAGAATACTTACACAAATTATGAGACACAGAACCAATAATACCGTCGACGGATGGGGTCGCCGATGTGTTAGAAGTTCCGGGTCGAGGGGCATCAGTCAAAATATCATACAATATGCCTGATTGAGAGTACATGAGATCAAGGTACTGGGCACGAGCAATGGCATGTTCCTCGGTTACACATGCCCACATGGCTATTTCTTTCGTAATCTGATTGACAAAGGAGGTAGTAAACCAATGAGTAATAATTTGATCAGGAATTTCAAATTTGATCAAGTGACGATGACGTCTCCATTCATGAATATGGTCTGAGATATGAGTAGCCCGGTCCTGTTTCAAAGAGGTAAGGAGATGCGTCCCGGCTTCATAACGAACCGGTAACTGAAAATGAGTAAGGAACGCCATGGCGAGAGAGTTTAAATCTTGAAAGATACCACAAGAATACTCAATATACCACTTAGCAGCACCACCATTAAGATTTCGTTGGAAAAGACAAAGCCGGATAGAATCATCAACCCAAGAGTTAGAAGAACACCACAAGTGGTGAGTCATAACATGTGCTTGGGGGTCTTTTGCAGACTTGCCATCAAATTTAGGACAATCACCAGGAATATTAGTCAAAAATGGAGGCCAATAAGGGTTATGAAGAATAGGATCATTCGTTAACTTTGACACATCCGGTAACTCCAATGTAGTGATAAATGGAAATTTAGGGTTAAAAGGCATAGTAGGTCCTTGATAAGAACCTGAACTTGCATTTCATCCCGTTTGAGAAAAATTCTGCCCCCATGGGTTCTGTCCCGAAGGATTCGAACGATATGGGGGATAAGCTGAATAATTCTGTTGATACTGAGGATACTGATTCTGAGTATACCATCGAGGTCCTTGTTGAGGATTTTGTGGTGGAATGTAAGTATGGCCTTGCAGTTGATTATATGATAACTGAGATTTATGGTGATAAGTAAAACCTTGAGGCGCACTATAAACTGGTCAATACTGACCACGAGGATAATAAACGCCTTAGGGTAGAACTGGCTATTGATAAGTGGGGCCTTGTTGAGCTGAATAAACAGGGTAAACCGGTTGCTGAGCAGACTAAACAGGCTGTTGAAAGGTAGGACCCTGTTGTGAAGCAGAGTAAAATTGTTGTTGAACAGATTGAGCAGGCTATTGGACCAGTTGAGCAGGTTCCTCTACGGAGCAGGTTTGCCTGGATGCTGAGAGCCACCAGGTTGCCCTTGCTGAGCAGGTTGGCCTGAAGGTTGCGATGAACCAGGTTGTCCTGGAAGAGGAACAAAGGGTTTTCCTTGTTGCGCAACGTTCAGACCAGTTTGAGTATATGATCTGGGTTGTTGTACAAAAGGTTGTCCCTGCGACAAATATATTTGCCCCCCCAGGACCATAAGAAGGTCCTGGTTGATATAAACATTGACCAGAAGGCCCTTGGGGTTGCCCTTGTTGGACCATAGGCTGACCTTGTAAAGGTTAGCCTTGTGGACCGTAAGGTTGTCCCTGAGGACCAAATGCAAGCCCTGACTGAAACGAAGGTTGTCCCTACAAGGGTTGTCCTTGTGGGCCAGGAGGTTGCACCAGATAATTCATTCCAATTTCAGGAACAATTTCATAAGGGTCATAAATAGGAACACCACACTCATTATAATGATGGGGAGTAGGAAATGCATAAATGGGGGTACCGACAACATCATAGTGATGAGGAGTAAAATAGGGCAAATAAACAGGATTACCATATTTGTCATAATGGTGTGGCGGATTAACAGGAGCATGAGGCTGCTGAGAAACCTGAGAGTTACGTTGATGAATAGCCAATAGATACTCTTTAAAAGTGAGGCCACCAGGTATCTCAGTTGAGGTTGCTAGTGATTGAATGACCGACGCATATGCAGCCGCACAAACAGTAGGTTGAACTGGGACAGATGTAACTGAAAGTGACGAAGCAGGTGTCATTGGTGACAGTCTTAATGATGGAAGAACTGGACTCCTAGACGGAGTAGATGCTACCATGTATGCAACACTAGCAATAATATGACCCAAAGATTTATATTCGGCTAGAAGTGACACCAATGGTGAATATTGAGCAGACACATGAGGGGTTTTTTCAGGAAAAAGTTGATACTCTTCTGTAGAAATAGGAATTCCATCACTGCCAATAGGACCTGATGTGTCCATGTCTGACTCCTCCGTAAGATCTTTGAAAAGACTACGGGGACTAGGAGGTATAACAGCAGCTAAAAATGGTGATCCCGACGTAAGAGGAGGGAATTCTTCCTCGTCTCCAAAACCAGACCAAGTGCCCAAGGGAGGCCAATTGAATCCAACTGGCTCGTCAGCGGGAGATCAGGTAGCAAGGGGTAAGATCGACGGGAGAATAGGCTGCTGAAGCTCGGCAGACCTAGAGGATTGAGGATTTTCAAATGAATTGTCCGGTAAAGGACTACCTCTAGAAGGGAGCGAGGATGACGAAACTGGTGGTTTCGCCACCGTGACTATTTCACAACAAGGAAGGAAAAAAAGAGATCCGAGCAAAGACTCAAAAAACCAAGGAAAAAAAAACAGGCCAAGTAATGAAACTATATAAAGGGCGTGTGATCGTGGGTAGTTTATTTTACGACACTGAAACCAAACTTTGTTGTTTCATGTTTTAAGAGTCAAGAAACAGGCAAAAGATGACTCTAGTCACTTTCAATTTTGAACGAGCACGAAAGGACAAGTGCTCGATGATCTTTTCAAATTTAAGGAGTCAGTAAAGATAAAAAATGACTGCTCAGGTAATCTAAGCAAGAGGGTATGCCAAGTTTTCGTGAACTTCCATATACACCTTGGTGATCAAATGAAAGAGAAATGACCAAGGACTTGACGTACGTGCAGGTAGTCTCCTCAAATTTTGTGTTCGGTGTATCACGGTTACAGGGCAACAGACTCAGCTTCCTATGGATAAAAGGATGGGAACCTAAAGGGGTCTCCCTTTATATGCTCGACGGTACAGGGAGCATAAGTCCGTACTAGCGTTGTCTGGAGCTAGATGGCGAACGACAACTACTAGGTTTTAAGACGTCGGAACACGTCTCTAACTTATACCACTAGAGTATTTCGTTAGGTTCCAATGTTGCCTTAGGTTAATTGAAATAAATTTTAACGTTGATCTTGGATTAGGTTTCAATTTCCAAGCCTTAACGTATGTCGGATTTGAAATTTTCCTAAATGCAAAACTACATGCAGAAGGATACCATTTTCGTTCAATGAAAGCTATCTATGAGAAGGAAAGAAAACTTTCAAGCAGTAGCAAATAATAAAATCATGAGAAAACATCCACTAATGCATCTAATGCAATCTGCGGAAAACAAAACTCTTTCCTAGCCTATACAATGCAAATTAAGCGAAGGAAGGTTTCATTTTCAAAGCAAAAATAATGCAATATTTTTTTTTTTTTTCAATGCAATAGAGCAAACAATGCACTAAATGATATGAAAAACAAAACTAAACACTAGCATGAGAGAGCGAATGCAAAATTTGAAACGGAATGACTCCTCCAACATAAAACAAACACAACAATACTCAAACCAATGATACAAACTTTTCAAATCAAAGAGAAATCTCGAAAATGACCCATACAAGAAATGTAATTGATGCTTGGAGTAAGAGGAAGAAAAATAAAAAAGAGAAAAGCAATGATCATTCCACCAATGAACGTACTCAACAGGATCAAAGAGACCAAGAGCAATTAAACAGGGAACGAATTCGACAGCTTATCAAGAAACTCCATCTCCAAACAGAAGGCTCAGTGCACCAAGGCACTCAGAAACCCTAAGACCTCAAGCTACACTGATGAGAAATGGACAAACAACTGAGGAAAACAAGCCTCAATCAAAGACATTCAAAAACACTTCAATTACTCTTAAGAAGAACCCAGAAACAAAGAAAAGTGACCAAAAACTCATGAAAATCTCACACCCAAAAACTCACAGGGGTTGGCGCGATTATGAGGCGGTATTCAGCGCCAAACAGGCGATGGCGCGAGTGCTACAAAAGGAACATGCGCCAATCGGCACGACTGTTCAGGGGAAAACCGTGCCAAGCTAGTTAACCAAGGAAAAAGGGAAAAACTCAACAGAGCAGAGGTCAAGCCTAACACTCTGGGGTTGAATAAGGGTTTGAAGCACAATTAAACAACTAGAAAAGTAAACAACAAGACCAAAACCCAAAAAACGACCCAACAAGATCAAAGACAAACTCACATTCCTTCCCCAGTATGGTTGCCAACATGTTATGTAGGTAAATCCTCTCTACGAACATAGACGATCCCTCTAGCCCTAGGGTGGGTCTAGTAACAAGGAATAATGCTAGAGTTTAGGTTCCTAGACATTTGAATGAAAGAGGATGCAAATAAGATGGCCTACCTATGGTCCAAAGCTGTCATCGACACTTGTAGTGATGATGAGAGCTTCCCACTCCTGATCGAAGGCAAGTCGCAACCCTTCCACTTATCACGTTTGGACACCTGCACAGAGATTAGAAAACGATAACCACATACCACATACTAATTTCATCCAAAAACTACTAATCAGTCAGAGAAGACTAGCATATTGCATTCGATAAAGACAAAACACAAGATGGGAACTAGACAATAGTCACTTATATTAATAGGTAGAAAGAAGAGATACAACCATGCTCTGACGTTGCGGTCTCCTCCAGTGGGGCTCGGGTGAAGCACGTCTCAAAGCTCGTCAGGGAATTTATATGGGATAGGGGACCTCTCGATGGATTTCTCCTTGTTCTACCTTCTCAATAACTCAGTTATTCAACTACAATGTGCTCAGCTCTTCAGCTGTATAATTCTCTTTTTTCAGCTCAAGTCTCCAAGTTCAGCTAGCTTTCATAAAGAGAGAAGGATTTGTTATATAGAGGGAAAAGAGGAGGTTGGGATCCCTACAAAGGTGGAAGAGAGGCCTACCCTTTAGGAGTGTTCCAAGGGAGGTGGAAACTACTAACTAAAGGAGGAGGCCTGTGGTTGTTTCAGTTCAACCACTCCCAATGACTCATCCCGGAGGTGGTTGGAATGGAACCTCCACCTCTATTTAAAAAAAAAAAATCATAAATAGCTTGGCGTGGGCATTACATTGGGATAGAGTGCTAAGTGGCGCGAGCCCTACTATTAATCTTCCACTTCGGCGCAAGGGCAGAACTGGCTACTCGCGCTAAGGCAAAAACAGGGATTTTTATAGCTCTGCTCAGGGAAATGTCAACAGGAAGAATGTTGCCTTCATCAAAAGGGATGCAATGATGTTATTTGCACGGCATGACACTATTCAGAAGTCACAGAAATGACCCTCCAATGTGCAGGATGGGGATTGCAGGGACAGTGACAAAATGTTTTGTAACACATATCAAGGCGATAAATTACTATATTCATGCTAGAATTAACTAAAAATTGTGCGTGTGAAACACATAATAAGAAACATATTTTGGAAAGAAATAAAGGAATGTGTTGCCACTACTACATCACCCTGCAAAATTTTGTTATATGCGAATTTTGGATCTTACCTTTTATCATGTGAAGTGTCCCTTTTGGTCGTCAAGTGTCATTTCATGTTTTTCACACATGTTTCATGTGTCCATGTTACTTCCTAAGTGTTTTTGGATCATTAGATGTGGAAATTTCACGCTTTGGAGTCATAGTACACTTTCTAGTCACAAAACGACACTTTTGGTCACATCTGCATATACTTTGTTTGTTACACTTGGAAAATTTTCATGAACTAGTGTTTCGATGTATACTTCTTAGTCTTGCGTCTTATCTAAGTTTTATTAATGATTTGAGACGTGTCGCACTTGATTTTTCTCCTAACTCAATGTGTTTTCAAGGTTTCACCATTCTAGACTTAGATAATTTTTTGACTTTGCAAGCCTACCCTCTAGGCCAGGAAGCACACATCTTGCACTTCTAAGGCCTACTAAATATCCTCCTTTTCAAATGGAACCGAACCTTATATCTAGAATCATTCTCTCCAACACCCAACACATTCCTAGTCATTAGAACCTTCTTCTCCTTGCTTCTCTCTATGCTTTGCGCTATCATTAGCCTTTTTTTCTGAATTGAGCACACTTCCTACTCTCAGTGGGAAGTGATGCCTCATTTTTTTCCTTGTTTCAATGCCCTACACCCTCCTTGTGGTCCTGACTCTCCCTCCAAATGAACGACGCATCCTCAGTGAACATTCATGTTGCCTTATCCCTTGGAATTGCGCCATGTGACCTCCATTGGGCCTCATTCTCCTCCAGAGTTTCACACTGCGGAGTCTCAGTGATCAGTGAAGCCCCTGTTGTCTCTTACAAGTGAACCCTATGCCCAAAAGACCTCCCTCTCTTTTCTTAGCATGTTTTTTCTCCACAGACATAAAATCTACACGAAGCGTGATAGAGTATGAGATTTTTGGGCTAATGTTTTCTTTCCATGAGTGATCTATACTTAAAGATACTCAGTATAGCATGGTAAAGATGCGTGAGAAGATCTGTCAAGAAAGGTTTCCTAAGGAAGCACATTGAATAGAAAAGGAACAAAGGTACCATGTTGCGAAAATTGAAAGAACAATGAATTTTGATGATAAAAGTGGCTCATGGAGACTCCATAATCTCAAGAGAACCTTTTGAGGGTGAAAGGAAATCACATTTCAATATTTGTTACGATTATTGAAGACATAGTGGTAGTGTCATCACTTCTCAAGGAACTCTATGTACAACTCACCATGGGTCCAAGTCATCAATGTTGATGACTTGTCGTGTTTTCTTCACATGATGATGTGGAAAATTATGATGTAATTTTGGAAAATATTGTAAATGTAAATATGTGGAATTCCAAGAGTCACATGTGGACAAAGAGTCACATGGAGAAGTCTACAAGTCATATAAAAGTCCAAAGATCACATTTGAATTCTAAGAGTCACGAGGGGAGTTCAAGAGTCATGGGGATATGAAAGGTCATTCCGCTTATTATAAAAGAGGCCACATTTCTCAAAGAAAGGAATTTTCACCTTAGCTTCTAAAACTAGACATTATATAGGAAGATAGTTATTTTGGAGAGCAAGTAGTGGCTCAACACTCCACTAATGGAGCTAGTGGTGTTTCATTGTATCAATATATCTTGGAACTTTCGTGTAATATTTAAAGCTCATTGAGCCAACACATTTTCATGCGTATATCGTGAATGTTTTAATACTATTCTTTGGATGTTTTTGGTATATGTTGGCATTCTTATATACTAAAGAAATTGAACTATTCATTCTCTTTAGTGCTCATTTTATTGAATATGATTTGTACTTTCTTTAATGATCGTTACGTCTATGTGAAATATTTCACTTGATGGCTAACAATTCTTTCATATGTATGTGCATGTGTCTTTATTAGAATAACACTATTACTTTTCTCTTGAAGACTCACATGCATCATGGTATCCTTTTGTTGTTATTCCCTATTCCCCTATATGTTGGAGTATTGTTTAACATATCCCAACACCTATATGTTGGCATTCTTATGTACTAAAGAAATTGAACTGTTTCATTATATTTAGTGCTCATTTTATTGAATATGCATTGTACTTGCATTAATGATCGTTACGTCTATGTGAAATATTTCACTGATGGCTAACAATTCTTTCATATGTATTTGCATGTCTCTCTATTAGAATAACACTATTACTTTTCTCTTGAAGACTCACATGCATCATGGTATCCTTTTGTTGTTATTACCTATTCCCCTATATCTAGGCTAGAAATCATTGGAGTTATGTTGTCTTTGACACAAAATTTACGCCAATGACTCCTCAAATGTTTTCAGAATGTAGTTGTGTATGTGCTAGAGGTTTCCTGCAAATAGTTATGAGATTTCTATATATTTTGTACAAAAATTCATGATCATGGTATGGGATCCTTCTACCTTTCCTCCAACTCAATTCTGCTACAATATCCTTTTGTTTTTATTGCATCACAAATACATTGTGGGATTCTTGTGTCTTTGCAATAGCCCAATTCTATTGTGGAATCCTTGCGTTGCAAAACTGATGTAATAATTGTCAATTCATAGAAAGTGTCAAAATTATTCTAATTGTTACCAACTATCAACAAGATATGATAAGAAAAAACTAAATAATATACTTCCAAAATTATTTTTTGGAATAGAAAATGAGGAAAAATAGAGGGAAAGTTAAGTAAAAGGGTATGCAAAGGAGAGCTAAAATCATAAAAAAAAAGTATGCCAAAAAAGGGGCCTATCATCCCCACTAAACTGAACATATTGCATGCCCTCACGCAATTCATTGAGTCCTCACCATTTAATATCTCTCCCATTGTGGGTTTTATAAGTAAGCATTACTGGACTAATAAGAAGGATGACCATCTTCCTCTACCTTATAATACCCCATGTTCTGACTAACAACAAACTATAAATAATCCTCGTCTTCCCCTTCTAATAAAGGAATCCATAAAATGAGAAAGTTCTACTTCAGACAAATCCAATCTTTGCCATGTTGCTTCATATAAACAATATATCGTGGAAATTAGTCCAAGGCAATTTCAAGCCTAGAGACAATGAGTGGTTTCGTTAATCATAGCCCCTATGTAAGGGATTCCTCCCTCCTTTTGTGTCCTAAGAGAGACTATAGCCTATTAAGAGCCAATTATTTTTAATGTCTTGTGTGAATATATTTGTATCATTTTTGAAATGAAACAAATATCTAATATTGTAACATCCATGCTTTCTCTACAAGAAATTTTACTAGGCTTAGGGACCCCTTGATCAACAACACATTATTCCACTTTATATATTCTATGGATAAGAGTGTATCTCTCCACCTTATTTGACTTCTCGCATAAGAAAATATTTCCTACATCTAGACATATCCCACCACTTTATTAGGATCCAAATCATTATAGTTAGTCATGACCAAGTCATGGAGGCAGCACTCGCATAACAAGCCTTGGTATTCTTCATTGACATTATGAAAGGTGTTTACAAATTGTTCGAGTAGCCTGATGACGTCAAGTTTTTGACAATGATGGCCCTAATCTAGAAGGACACCATTTTCCTTTAAATTAATTAAGTCAACAAATGAAGGTACAGAGTAGTGTCTCAACTTGTGTGTTAAGAGACACAAGTATTGTTTGTCACCTTTTAACTACTATACCTCCATAGTGATCCTTTGTATTATTAATTCTAATTCCTTTAGTTTCAAGCTTATCATCCTCCACTATACTATTATTCTAGAAAAAAATCATGAAATATGTATGTTGTTATTGAACACTCTTGTTGAGAGCACAAAAACTTTGTGATGTATTGTAACCATTTAGTTGTTGAATAATAAATGAAATGTGCTTTAGAGTATGATGTTTTTCTTTTAAAACGATTTTCCTTAAAAAAATCTTTATATAACAGTTTGATATTTCATTCATTAATTTTATTTTTATTTTATTTTCTATCATTATTTGATTAAAGTTTCTTGTGTACTTCATTTCTTATCATCCATGGTTTGTTTAAAGTGTATTTCACACCTTTACTTTTAATTCATCCTCTATGCATGCATTATTAAAAAAAAACAAAAAAACACTTAAATATTAATCCAACTTCCCTCCTTAATTAGTTATGTGAAGAAAATTAACTTAACTTTGCCAAAATCCCTCATGTTTAATAACATCACAAACATCTAATCCACCCTCTAATAAGGTACCTCCCCTTGGGTTAATAAGCTTCTCTCATGATTGAGCCTTTAAAATTTATGATGACTCATTCTCATTCCTCGCAAAAATGCAAATGGATCACGACAAATAACCTACAAACCTTGTTATAGAGATACCACGGAAGCGAAAAGTGACCCTCTATTTTAAGTCTAATGAAAATGTTGGAAAAAATATAAAGAAAATTTCTTACCATAAAAACCCGAGAGAATCAACATATATATTCTCAAACTAATAACCGAAAAGTACGCTTTTGCTGCGAAAAATATTTCTCAAGAAAACATAAGAACATCGTTAACTTATAAGGCCATGAATGTTACCGCATCAAACGCTTCCGAACCATGGCCCATACGAAAATATTAAAAAATAAATAAATTAATAACAAATATTTTCAAACACAAAAAATGTGTTACATTACTCGCGAAGTCCTCCTTTTTAGGAAATACTATTCGTTGAATTAAAATGCAAATTATAGAATATTTAATTTCTATTCATATAACGATCCAAATAGGTAAAGCATCTAACAGACTTTAGGATCTCGTAAATATTTTTCCATTTTTATAGCCAAATTTATTTATTTTTATTTTTTTTGTTTGTCGTATATAACAAGTTAGCGGTATTTTGTCTCTTATATATTTGTACGCGCATCATGGTTAAGTCAAGTTGCTTCGTTAATCAATATTTTGAAGTCACGTTTTGGATACTTTAATGAAGCATTTTTAAAAGCTGTTTAATTTTTAGTTATTATTTTAAAAATAATTTTAGGATAGTAGAATCTGTCGTTTTTGATATTAATATGTTGATGATTAAAAGTATTTCTTTTAAATGTTTATATTAAATATTAATTTTAAAATTATTTATAGTAATATCAATTTTTATAAATTTTTCATGTATTAATATTGTATATTCACATATATAAATAACATTTTAAAATAATTTAATTTATTATTATTATTTTTAAAATTATATATATCAAATTTAATGTTAATAAGTTAAAATAATTTTTTGGTTTGGTTTTGGATAAATGGTGATTGGGTGTTCTATTAAAACATTCCTTGATGTGAAGTTAGCGTTCAATTCTTGGATAGATGGTGATTGGGTGCTCTATTAAAGCAGGTTTTTGGATAGATGGTGATTGAGTGCTCTATTAAAACACTCCTTGATGTGAAGTCCCTATGTCTTATCGGGTTGATATGTTGGACATGATGAAAATGTAGTATTAAAAAAAAATCAGTAGAAAGTCCATCAGAGTCCATGGAGGCTTAGATAGAAATTCCAGACAAACGGTGTCCATGGAGGCTTAGATAGAAAGTTCACGGGATAGATAGAAAGGCTTAGATAGACGGTGTCCATGGAGGCTTAGATAGCAAGTCCACATGATAGAAGGAAAGGCTTAGATAGACGGTGTCCATGGAGGCTTAGATAGAAAGTCCACGGGATATAAGGAAAGGCTTAGATAAACAGTGTCCATGGAGACTTAGATAGACAGAAAGACTTAGATAGATGGTGTCCATGGAGGCTTAGATAGAAAGTCCACGAGATAGATGGAAAGGCTTAGATAGACGGTGTCCATGGAGGCTTTGATAGACGAAAATGCTTAGATAGACGGTGTCCATGGAGGTTTAGATAGAAATTCCATGAGATAGACGAAAAGGCTTAGATAGATAGCGTCCATGGAGGCTTTGATAGAAGGAAAAGCTTAGATAGATGGTGTCCATGGAGGCTTAGATACATGGAAAGGCTTACATAAACGATGTCCATGGAGGCTTAGATAGACAGAAAGACTTAGATAAAGGGTGTGCATGGAAGCTTAGATAAACAATGATTAGTCGTGTGCTTACTACCAATCACATTTTGTATTAATAAAGGATAATAACCATCATGCAATAATAATGAAATGTTATTTTTGTTAATAATATTATTAATTCAAATAAACAATTAGATAACCTAATAAATTCCAAAGAGTTGCAAATTTAAAAATGGATAACATTAATCTGCAACAAAATATAATCCCTTAATTATTTTATTTTATTTTTCTTACAATTTTATAAATTTATATTAGCATTAACATAATCGTTGTCATTATTATTATCATAAAATGATGGATACAATCTTAAAGTTTGAATAAATAATGTTAGCCTTGTATAATTTTTCTATGTTTTTTTTATAGGAATTTGATGATATAATCTTTTGGTAAAATTGTGTTTTTTTATTATTTAAAATGAGTTTTTAAATATATAAATATAATTAGAGTATTAAAAAAATATTAAAATATTTAAATTATATAGATTACATAATTCAAATATGTAATTTTAACATATTTTTGCTAATTTTTTAACAAAATATATTAAAAATAGTAATTATTAGAGAAACCCAAAACATAACAAAATAACAATAATACCATCCTCAATAGGTTATATATTATAATTTTTGTATAAGTTAAAAAAAATAAAATAATAGTTAATTCATAGGAAAAGAAAAATGTGTAATAATCACATCCAAGAATATTTTATCGACTAGTGATTGGAACGAGTCAGTGATTCATCGTCAAAACAAGGTAGTTAATCCAGTCGATTTTAATAAATTATTTATGGAAGTTTATTTTTGCTTAATTAAAAATATTTTAGATTTTTATAAATAAATATAGCAATTTTTAATTGAAATATTTTCAAATTTGGTAATTAAAATGGTTTTTTTTTTTTTTTTTAATTTTAAAAAATTTACTTATAAATTTTAAATAATAACTAAAAACTTATTAAAATAAACTTATTAAAATAATAATTAAAAAAGGTGATTAACTCAATTTATTATATTTTTAAAACTGAAAAGTACTCCGATACTTAAAATTATGAGACATTTTTTAACACCATCCCAATTGAACAATTAACATAAGACTATAAACAAAATAAAATTCAGCGGGAATTAAATGTAATAAAACGGGATGATTTGTTTGATACAAACGAGTGCGAGAAAAATGGCCCCTTCATAACAAAAGCTCGGAAATTGAAGCTGGCGTCGAACGCGACCAGACGCTTTGGTGTGTCATTTTAACGCGCTTGATGTTGACCGGTCACACCGCCCAGAAAGTTCAGCGTACATTCAATAATGGTGGTGGTCCTTCTAATGTTCTCTCCCTCCGAATTCTTTGGGAGGATCATTTCAGCTCTCGCCTATATAACGGCACCGGTATGAAACACATAGCACCACAGCTCCTGCAATTGCCTTGAGCCCTGAATTTCATTTGTTTTTTCAATGGATTTAAAGTGGATGGTTCCTATTGCAGATCTGCGAATGATCGGCTTCCTTGTGGTGACCATCATATCGGCTTACCTCATCTGCAGACGACTTCGTCCCTCTCTGAAATTGCCGCCCGGTCCCCGTGTTTGGCCCATAATCGGGAACCTGAATCTCATGGGGAAATTGCCCCACAGATCGCTGGATCGACTCTCCAAAACGTACGGCCCCCTCATGTCTCTTAGACTGGGATCCATGCCATGCGTGGTCGGCGCATCGGCTGAGATGGCCCGAGAGTTCCTCAAAACCCACGACCTCACATTCTCGTCCCGACCCCGTGTGGCAGCCGGGAAATACACCGTCTACAATTACTCTGACATCACTTGGTCTCCCTACGGAGAGCACTGGCGCCTCGCCAGGAAAATCTGTGTCATGGAGCTCTTCAGTGCCAAGCGCCTCGAATCTTTTGAGTATATCCGAGTAGAGGAGGTGGCCCGGATGCTAAGTTCCGTGTTCGAAACCAGCCGGCAGGGCCTCCCTGTAGAAATCAGGGAAGAGACGACTAATGTTAGCAATAATATAATTTCTCGGATGGTTTTGGGACGAAGGTACTTGGACGAGAAGGCCGGGAACAAGATAAAGCCGGCGGAGTTCAGGGAGATGTGGGAGGAGCTGTTTGTGCTCAACGGGGTTTTTAATATCGGAGACTTTATACCGTGGCTCGCCTGGCTGGATCTCCAGGGTTATGTCAGGCGTATGAAGAAGCTGAGCAAGCGGTTGGATGTTTTCCTGGAGGAAGTTTTGGAAGAGCACGACGAGCGGAGGAAGGGCGTGGAGAATTATGTGGCCAAAGACATGGTGGACGTTCTGTTGCAGCAGGCCGACGATCCGCAACTGAAGCTGAGTCGAGTTAGAGTCAAAGCATTCACTCAGGCACGCATTTACAAACTATTTTCTTTTTCATGGCGTTACACGACTGTGTTTTTATTATTATTCACTGACCCTGTTGAGCAACTGTATAATGTTTGCAGGACATCATAGCGGGCGGCACCGAAAGCTCCGCGACGCTGGTGGAGTGGGGGCTGTCGGAGCTCTTGAAAAAGCCGGAGACGTTAGAAAGAGCGACGGAAGAGCTTGACAGAGTGGTGGGCAGAGAACGGTGGGTGGAAGAGAAAGACATCAGTGGGTTGGCGTATCTACAGTGGATAGTGAAGGAGACGATGAGGCTCCACCCTGTTGCTCCCATGCTGGTCCCCCGCCTCTCCACTCAGGCCTGCAGAATCGCAGGATACGACATTCCGGCGAACACAAGGTTGTTCGTCAACGTGTGGACTATCGGCCGGCACGGCAGCTTATGGGAGAACCCTGACGAGTTCCGGCCTGAGAGATTCAAAGGGAGCACGGTTGACGTGAAGGGCAGAGATTACGAGCTGCTGCCATTTGGTTCGGGGAGGAGGATGTGCCCGGGATATAGTCTGGGACTGAAAGTAGTTCATTTGGGTTTGGCTAATCTGATCCATGGATTCAATTGGTGCCTGCCTGATGGTCAGAGCCACGAGGACTTGGATATGGGCGAGACCTTTGGGCTGTCCACGCCTAAAACACACCCTCTCGTTGCCATGGCCCGACCTCGCCTCCCTTCACATCTCTATAACTTCAATTCTGCCCAGACTTAGAGTGTTCTGTGTGTGTCTTGAAATAAAATGGGCCTCTGTTTCTGGAGAAGTAGATCTGCATATTGTATCAGTTGCTATAATATAGTTAATCTACTATCGGTTCCTAACTTCTTATTATAGCAGCCTGCCATGGCCGAATTTACTTAATCCATTGTTATCCCAACTATGATAATGTAATAACCGGGTTTCGAACCCATCGACAATTTCAGTTTTCTTTTTCGGATTAATTTTCTAGCACTGGCCCAGTAGCCCAGTATGTGGGGACGATGATGTAATGAGTGCCGTATAGTGGTGTTGGTCGTCCGAAAGTGGTATATAAGAAAGAAAATGCTTTTTTATTAGATAATGTGGAGCTTGAAAGACAAACTTTCATGATTCAACTTATGACCTGAAACAAAATCACTTTTATGGTATCATTTTACAATAATAATAAAAAAAAATAAAAAAAAAATTAATTAAATATAAATAATGTCGGCTTTAAAAATAATTTACATAACTATATAAATAAACAATTAAAAATAAATTTAAAATATGAAAATTTTTACGAACACTCAAAAAAAGAGATATAGTAAATCAATAAAAATATAAATAAACTAGAGATATGATAAATAATTATAAATATAAATAAACTAGAGGTATGGTAAATAGATAATACATATTTTATATTTACTCCATAAAGCTCTTTATATTTACAAAAACTTAAAAAGAAGGTTTATTTAAGTGAAATCTATGGGACAAATTATTATTAATATCATGGACGGAATACCATGGGCCAAATACCATATTTATAAAAAATCTATAAAAAGGTAAGGTAAATAAATAAAAATATATCAAATATGAGTAGAAATCTACAACTAATTATATTTGAAGCCTATGGGCCAAATACCATAGACCAAATTAATAATAATACCATGCAAAAAAACATTATTAATGCTAACATTAATATTAAAATATTATTATTATTATTATTGTTATTATTGTTACTAAATCTAATATTGACATTAATATATTATAATATAAAAATTATTAAATCTAATAACTTTGTATTAATACAATATTAAATTTGTTATATATATATATATATAAACTCTAGATATATATGGGAGGGAAGAACAAAGACATATGATAAAAGTGGAGAAATAGAGGAAGTGAGAAGGGAGAGATTGAGATAAATTGAAGGAGAGGGGAGAGGAGGAATGAAGAAAGAGAGAGGGAGAAGAGTGAGAGAGGTAGAGAAGGGTAAGAGAGGGAGAGAGAGAGACATAAATATGGAGGTGGGAGAGAGAGAGAAGGAGAGAGGGAGGGAGAAGGAGAAAGGATTTGAGGGGGGAGAGAGGGAGAGAGAGAGGGGAAGAGAGAGGGAGGTAGGAGAAAAAGGGAGAGAGAGGAAGGATGAGAGGAGGGTAGAGGGACGGATATAGAGACGAAATTGGAGGGGGAGAGAAGAAGAAAGACATAGAGAGTGAGAAGTGGGGAGAGAGGGACTGACAAGGGAGAGATGGAGAGAGAGTATGTATTTTTAGGGTTGAGATAAAGATATATAGAAGGATTGATGGAGACAAGGGGGTAGAGAAAGAGAGAGAAGAATAAAGAGAGGGATATAGTAACATAGTTATAGAGAGAGATAGAGTGATGGGGGAAGAGAGAGGATTTGAGGGCAGAGAGAGGGGGGCGTGGGTGAAGATAGAGGGAGGGAGATGATAAAGGGAGAGAGAGGAAGAGAGTGATTGGGGAATATAGAGTATTGTAGGGGAGAGAGAGAGAGAGAGAGAGAGAGAGAGAGACGGGGGAAGAGAGAGGGAGGTAGGAGAGAAAGGGAGAGAGACGAAGGAAAAGAGAGGGGACTTGAGAGATAGGAGGAAATAGGGAGGGATAGAGAGATGGAGCTGGATGGGGAGAGAGGGAGGGAAGAAGAAATACATAGAGAGTAACAAGTGGAGAGAGTGAGGAAGTGACAAGGGAGAGATTTAGAGAGAGTGTGTATGTTTGGGGTGAGATAAAGAGACAAAGAAGAAGAGATTGAGATAATGGGGGAGAGAATGAGAGAGAGAGGCATATACTGACAAAGTAAGAAGGTGAAAATAGATAGAGAGAGAGAGAGAGAAAGAGTGGAGAGAGGTAGGGAAAGAGAGATGGAGATGCAGGGGGAGAGAGAGGGAGGTAAGAAGAAATACATAGAGATTAAAAGTTGGAGAGAGAGAGAGAGAGAGTGATAAGGAATATGAAGGGAGAACGAGAGAAGATAAAAGAAGGGAAAATATATAGAAGCAGTGGAGAGGGAGGAAAGAATGTGCCCGGGATATAGTCTGAGACTGAAAATAGTTCATTTGGGTTTGGCTAATCTGATCCATGGATTCAATTGGTGCCCCCTGATGATCAGAGCCTCGAGGACTTGGATATGGGCGAGACCTTTGGGCTGTCTACGCCTAAAACACACCCTCTCGTTGCCATGGCCCGACCTCGCCTCCCTTCACATCTCTATAACTTCAATTCTGCCCAGACTTAGAGTATTCTGTGTGTATCTTGAAATAAAATGGGCCTCTGTTTCTGGAGAAGTAGATCTGCATATTGAATCAGTCGCTATAATATAGCTAATCTACTATCGGTTCCTAACTTCTTATTATAGCAGTCTGCCATGGCCGAATTTACCTAATCCAATGTTATCCCAACTATGATAATGTAATAACCGGGTTTCGAACCCATCGACAATTTCAGTTTTCTTTTTCGGATTAATTTTCTAGCACTGGCCCAGTATGTGGGGTCGATGATGTAATGACTGCCGTATAGTGGTGTTGGTTTTGCGAAAGTCGTACATAAGAAAGAAAATGCTTTTTTATTAGATAATGTGAAGTTTGGAAAACAAACTTTCATTAATTTCATTATATCCAGAGGCGTATTTTACAATCCGATATGATCTCGATGTCGATGTGTAAGTATGTAAGAAGTAAAAAACAAAAACAAAAAAACTTACATAACCATATAAATAAACAATTAAAAATAAATTTAAAATATGAAAAGTTTTACGAATACTAAAAAAAAGATATAGTAAATAAATAAAAATATAAATAAACTAAGGTATGATAAATAATTATAAATATAAATAAACTAGAGATATGGTAAATAAATAATACATATTTTATATTTACTTCATAAAGCTTTTTATATTCACAAAAACTTAAAAAGAAGTTTTATTTAAGTGAAACCTATGGGCCAAATACTTTGGGACAAATTATTATTAATATCATGGACGGAATACCATGGGCCAAATACCATATTTATAAAAGAGGTATAAAAAGGTAAGGTAAATAAATAAAAATATATCAAATATGAGTAGAAATCTACAACTAATTATATTTCAAGCCTATGGACCAAATACCATAGACCAAAATAATAATAATACCATGCAAAAAAACATTATTAACGCTAACATTAATATTAAAATATTAATATTATTATTGTTATTATTATTACTAAATCTAATATTGACATTAATATATTATAATATAAAAATTATTAAATCTAATAACTTTGTATTAATACAATATTAAATTTGTTATATATATATATATATATATATATATATATATATATATATATATATATAAACTCTAGATATATATGGGAGGGAAGAACAAAGACATATGATAGAAGTGGAGAAATAGAGGGAGTGAGAAGGGAGAGATTGAGATAAATTGAAGGAGAGGGGAGAGGAGGAATGAATAAAGAGAGAGGGAGAGGAGTGAGAGAGGTAGAGAAGGGTAAGAGAGAGAGAGAGACATAAATATGGAGGTGGGAGAGAGAGAGAAGGAGAGAGGGAGGGAGAAGGAGAAAGGATTTGAGGGGGGAGAGAGAGAGAGAGGGGAAGAGAGAGGGAGGTAGGAGAAAAAGGGAGAGAGAGGAAGGATGAGAGGGGGGTAGAGGGAGAGATAGAGAGAAGAAATTGGAGGGGGAGAGAAGAAGAAAGACAGAGAGAGTGAGAAGTGGAGAGAGATGGAGTGACAAGGGAGAGATGGAGAGAGAGTATGTATTTTTAGGGTTGAGATAAAGATATATAGAAGGATTGATGGAGACAAGGGGGTAGAGAAAGAGAGAGAAGAATAAAGGGAGGGATATATTAACATAATTACAGAGAGAGATAGAGTGATGGGGGAAGAGAGAGGATTTGAGGGCAGAGAGAGGGGGGGGGGTGAAGATAGAGGGAGGGAGGTGATAAAGGGAGAGAGAGGAAGAGAGTGATGGGGGAATATAGAGTATTGTAGGGGAGAGAGAGAGAGACTGATGGGGGAAGAGAGAGGGAGGTAGGAGAGAAAGGGAGAGAGACGAAGAAAAAGAGAGGGGACTTGAGAGATAGGAGGAGAGAGGGAGGGATAGAGAGATGGATTTGTAGGGGGAGAGAGGGAGGGATAGAGAGATGGAGCTGGATGGGGAGAAAGGGAGGGAAGAAGAAATACATAGAGAGTAACAAGTGGAGAGAGTGAGGGAGTGACAAGGGAGAGATTTAGAGAGAGTGTGTATGTTTGGGGTGAGATAAAGAGACAAAGAAGAAGAGATTGAGAGAATGGGGAGAGAATGAGAGAGAAAGGCATATACTGACAAAGTAAGAAGGTGAAGATAGATAGAGAGAGCGAGAGAAAGAGTGGAGAGTGGTAGGGAAAGAGAGATGGAGATGCAAGGGGAGAGAGAGGGAAGTAAGAAGAAATACATAGAGAGTAAAAGTTGGAGAGAGAGAGAGAGAGATAAGGAATATGGAGGGATAATGAGAGAGGATAGAAGAAGGGAAGATAGATAGATGCGGTGGAGAGGGAGGGAAGGGGAAGAGAGAGAGAGGGAGTGAGAGGAGGAAGGAGTGATAGATAGATAGATTGGAGAAAGAGAGTGTATGTTTTGGGGTTGATATAGAGAGACAAAGGAAGATAGAGATATAGAAATAAGGTGAAGTGAAAGAAGAGATAAATGGAGATAGGGAGGGAGGGACATGGAGATTGATAAATATGGAGTGAGTGTCTGTGTGTTTTTGGGGGTGAGATAAAGAGACAAAGAAGGAAAGATGGAGGGACATATAGATATATATATGGAGGGGGAAGAGAGGGAAGAATATTTCTTACAATAGATGAATTGATTTCAGTGTAGATGGTGATTTCTAATCCTATTTGATTTCTTTCACTAGATGCATTGATTTTAGTGCAGATTTTGATTTCTAATGATATTTTATTACTTGCACTAGATGCATTGATTTCAATGTAGATGATATATAATTCTATTTTATTGCTTGCACTAAATGCATTGATTTCAGTGTAGATGGTGATTACTAATCCTATTTTATTACTTGCACTAGATGCATTAATTTCAATGTAGATGTTGATTTATAATTATATTTGGTTTCTTACACTATAGGCATTTATTTCAATATAAATGATTTCTAATCCTATTTTATTGCTTGCACTAAATGCATAATCCTATTTGACTGCTTGCACTAGATGCATTGATTTTAGTGTATATGTTGGTTTCTAATCCTATTTTCTTACTTGCACTAGATGCATTGATTTGAGTTTAGATGTTAATTTCAAATCCTATTTGATTACTTGCATTAGATGCATTGATTTCTGTGTAGATGTTGTTTTCTAATATTATTTGATTTCTTACATTAGATGCAGTGAATTCAATGTATATGTTGATTTCTGATTTGATATAATTGGATGTATGATGGTACATTAGTTTTGAAGTCATTGGATTAATAGTGTGCATTGATTTCAGTGTAAGCACAAAAAAATATTGTAAATGTGGAGCAATTTTTGTGTTATAATAATTAAACTTAATAACATTGGAGAGAAAGAGAGACAAGGTATGATGTTTACTACAACAACTCGAGCTAAATATTTAAATGGTTTATGATTTATGATTTCTACTGTATTTTTCATATAATCGATATGGAAAGATCACAAAACTAACAAGGGTGACAATAAGAATAGTAGAAGAAAATGGTTTGAGATTGATCACAATGAATGTTACTTTTAATTGACTACATTCTTATTATTCACATTTTCTATCATTCAATATTATTACATATTATTACATTGTCACATTGCATTCAAAAAAAATATTTCATCATTTTTTATCATTAAAGATATTTTACAATATTTATCATCCTCAACAAACTGAGGTAACTAAGATAATTTAAAATCAAAATGACTCTATAAATCTCAAACATATTTAGCATATTTAAAATGGTTATATTAATATTAGATGTATTTACATATTATTCATAAAAATAATCATAAGTTCCTCATATTATCGATAGATTTTCCTTGGTTGCACACGACTTACTAGCCTAGATCCATCTTAACTATGGATCTATCAAGCGCCGAGAGAGATCAAATCTCTCGAGGTGCAAACCTTTCCTCAAGTTTTGCACTAAAAAAAGAGGTTTGCACCTCTAGAGATTTGATCCCTCTGGATACTTGATACATCCATATTCAAGATGGATCTAAGCTGGTAAATATAGTTATTACCTAACATTTCTGAATATATTCATTGGGCGAGATGTCCATCCTTCTTTGTCACATTTAACTACAAGCTTATTAATTGTTTCAATTCAATTGGGAGAGTTGAACAACTCATCACTGGCGGTCATGTACAGTGGAGTACATATTTCCTTTAAAAAAAAAAAAAAAAATATTATTTAAATAAATAATTAATTTCACATTTTATTTAAAAAAAACTTGATTTATTAAAAAAATTAAATTATAATAAATTTTCTATAATATACATAAAAAAGAAAATATTAATTTATATTAGTAAATCATCATATTAAATATATATATAAAAAATAAACTTACATATTATAAATTTAAAAATAGTTAATATAATAAAATATGAATAAGATCCTTATTTCTATCATTAAAATTAATAAGTGAATGTGAACCTCCGAAATTATGATGAACAAGCTCGTGCTTGTGACACATATAAAGGGGATGTTTATACGAATGTATTATTAAATAAATGGTAATAATTTATAATCTATAACCCAAAAAAATCAAATTATTAAATATCTAATAAATATAAATGTATTTGTATTCAAATTGTGACAGCCTCATAAAGGAAGTAACTAGTATTTACTAGTTAAAAACAGTTGGTTTATTTTATTTAATTTTATTTTCTGAACAAACAAGACTCTATGAGGATATTTTGAGACAATCACTATTTTTAGATTTTATTTTTATTATTCTATTTCTAAATTAATGAAAGGAAAAACCAATTAAGGAAAAGAGAATCTCAAAAGCTGTTGGTAATAGTTCTCTCGGAATGGGAAGTGGTTGGAGACAGTTGGGAAAAAAAACAGTTACCCTCTCCTGAATGGATAAAATGGGAATCCAAGAAAGGAGAGGGGGTTCTGGAAATGTTGGCAAGAAAGGGGAAAGTACTGTCCTGAGCTGGAAACCCCAGTGGAAGTATCTTTCAAGAAACCCTTGAATGGCTGGATCACCTGTGTGTAACTGGAAGGGAATTCTAGAGGACACAGCAGTGCATATCCCACTGTAGAAACTCCGTGGCATTAAACCCAGAGTTCTGAGGCTAGGGGGCAAGTGCAGGACGTGATGGCCTCACTTGGTTGGTAGGGTGGACCACAGCTTTGGGAATCGATTTCTTATTTCAGATAAGTACACAGATTTTCTGATACTCATACAGAATACAGGATAAATGACTTTTGAATAATATCATCTTAGCCTCTGTAAATAAATAGGTTAGAGCTATTATTTATTTTACAGTAATGTGTTTATACCGTACGGAAGGAGTTTATTTGTTTTCTATTGGAAGAAAAGATTATATAGTTGTGCATTAAATAGGTGGGTGTTCGAATTTAACTTTCTATGGGTTTAAGAGTCTGAAAGAATAAAACAAAAGTCGACTGTGTATATTCATTTATCCCTTAATTTTCCTATTTCCTGTAGAAACATGTATATATTTAAAGAACCGAAAATAAGAAGTGTTAACAGGATGCATGCATGAGTCTACTGTTTCAAATAGTTCACAGGTTTAATTCCTTCCGCTATGCCGATGTAATACTACCATTAGTATAATACCGAAGAGAAAGAGTGCGGGGTTAGGGTTTATAGGGCAGAAAAAGGGTCAGAATCACTACCGAACCCATTGCCCAGGTAACCCTGGCAGAGCTAACACTATAGACGGTCTGAACAGTGGACCGGTCACCTTAGAAATTTCTAAGAAACATTAAAGAAAGACTTGAAGACGGAATAGAGTCAAACCAAAAAGCGACAAACCCTGGCTCAATGATTTTAGACACACGCAGATAGCTAATTCCTTCTTAAACTGAAATTTAGAATCCTTCAAAGCGAATGCTAATGCAATATTGAGGTGAGCCTAGCCAAGATTGAGAGAAACGTATAAGAAACATAATCCTAAATCCTGTTAAACGAATTCAGACAACATGTAGAATATATATATATTTCAATACAGTGACAGCAGAGAAAACGTGTTCGCCTCCTAACCATGTAAACATAAAGGACAAACTTAACCGTGATTCGGTGAAACGAAATTAACAACAGACATTAAAGAGTACTGAAAATGAAGGAACCAAAACCCTTGAGAGCTTTCCATGTAGTATTCCCGAAGGTCACATATTATATACCAGCACTACAACCCGAGTATCGTCATGATAATGAGTTGGAATACCTACATATTACAAGATATTAAATGGCACAGTTCTGCTAATTGAAAACCTAGCTCAGAGTGGATAAATTCCCGAGTACATGACTAGACTTTTAAAAAGAAAAACAACTGTGCTAAGTCGATAAGACTGCAGCTGAACCCTCGGGGTTGACCTGAGGTACCTGTAACAAGGAATTGGAAATTCAGTCTTTCGCTGTCAGGAAAACGATAGCCTGTAGATGGAAGCCAGGGTTATGTAATTACCTGCAAGCACAGTAAAATAGAATTCAATCAGCAAAACGAAATTAGTAATGTGATAAGGAATGCCTCTCTAAGCCCTTTTAAACGCTAGAATGATTTTTTGTTTACCTATAAGTCGGCGTTGATAGACCTGGAAGAGACAAGTAAGGAGTGTCAGATACGAGAGTGGACACAGATTTGGTTAAGAAGATTCGAGCAAGAACCAGCAACCCAAAAAGGGCGGAACCTTACCGTTCCTCACCAGAAAACCCGTGCTCATCTGTATTTGCCTAAAGCTGCACTCTCGGCATCCTGTAAACAAATAAAATATTTACGCGACGCAAATTAACATATGGACTGTGGAATAGAACCTCGCAAGAAAAACATAACAAAAAGGCAGAAGGGTTTAAACCCGGACACATTCAGAGGTTGCAGGGTGAGCACCGCTTACCTTCACCTGTATATAGTTGAGTAAGGACGGAAACGCCGATGTGGAGTGCAACTCCCTCCTGCGTGCCATGGAGAAACTCCAAGCGCCAAGCCAAGAGGCTGCCGAGCAAAACAGAAAGAATAACCCTGTTTCCCTCGCAAAGATCTCCAAGAAATCGAGACAGACTACACCTGTCACGAGGATTAACGCGGAAAGGTGGTGACACTGCAGATTTTGACACATATGCCTCGTTCCGAGGGAATCCCATGCCAAAAGCTGGGATGGTAAATGCATATCAACCAATAAACATAAACGCGAATATGGAAAGTTCAACCATCGATCACCAAGATTGCACAGGACGCCGGAGTTATGTTTCCGATAAACCAAATTTATGTTTTGAAGAGATATGTACTGACATGTGAATTAATGGTGTGTGAAGTGCATTCTACATTCGTAAAATGGTAACGTTAAAATGGAATGACATTGCTGTGATTGTAAGGTGTATATGTAATATACGCATATATATATTTATAGAATTATGTATATCAAATGACTATTAATGCCATGTGGAAATAATGAGTTAAGTGTAACCCATGCAACATAGTTACCAAGCTATTTACGAGACTGATCAGTGTTGTTAGTAATATTTTTTTTATTTTGAGTAAGTTTGTGTAAAATGAATGTGACAAGTGGTATCAGAACCAGGTTGCTACACTGGTGACCTAAGGGTCTACTAACAAAGCTGTGTATGTATTAGTGCACTGATTAGATGCAGCAAGATATGACGGGAGGGACAACATCTCAATCGCAACCAGAAGAGACTCAAGGCCCAACAGTCATGAACCCAGAAATGTGGGTTCAACTCACGTTGGAGCAGCACCAGAAAACGAGTCAACTGTTGGAAGAACAGCAGCAAAAAACTGCCTTTCTGTTAAATACAGTACAACAGTTGCAAGAGGAAATGATTGGAGTCCGGAAGGACAATGAAAAGTTGTTGCAAGATCAGGAAAATATTTTGAAGAGTGTATCTGATAAACAAAATCATGAGATGCGGCAACCCAGTGCAGAAAGAGAATTATCAATGGAACCAGAGGACCAGAAAACTAGAAACAACACCACCGGAAAAACTGAAAAGAGTTTCTCCCACAGGAGAAAAAACCATAATTATAATGAGGCAGAATCGGAAAATCTATCTGACCAGCAGGATCATAAGAGACAGAAAGTTGAACTGCAGGGGGAGTTTCGTAAGATTAAGTCGCCAATGTTTGATGGCGAGGCGGAAGAAGCAGCTGAAGCATGGCTAATTAATATTAATAAATATTTTCAGGTATATGAGTATAGCAGCAATCTCAAAGCCAGATTGGCTATATACCAGCTACGAGAGAAAGCCACTCTATGGTGGGAGGAGGTGAAGAATGTACGCAGCCTAAAGGAGCGTGATATCACCTGGGAACAGTTTCAGAAATACTTCAAGGATAAGTATTTAACGGAGAGATTTTATGATGATAAAGCCAAGGAATTCCATGATCTATGGCTGGGCCAGATGACCATGGATGAATATGTCACGAAATTTACCTCCCTGCTACGCTATGTACCTTACCTCAGAGAGGAAAAAGCCAAGGTGCAGCGGTTTTTGAGCAGTCTGCCTGCTCCCATGAGGGAAAGAATAGAGTTTTTTAACCCCCAAACTATGGATGAAGTTGTCCGGAAAGCACGCATGTGTTACCAGCAGTATAAGGTCAAGGGGGAGAGTGGGAAGAGTTGGCAACCCAAGAAAAATAAAAAAAATTCATCTACTTTCAGAAGCAGTAAAAGCAGCCACTTTAAAGGGGCAGGACAGAACGCTGGAAGCAAGCAGTTTAATAGGAACCATCAAAGGATCAAATGGCCAGCTGAAGAAAAACCCACAGAAGCTTCAAGAAAACCTGAGCAGGGGCAGAATTCTAGACCTCCCCTACAGTGTTGGGGCTGTGGGGAAGCACACTACTACAAGAACTGTCCACAACGGATTAAGAGCGAAACTGTGGCAAATTTACAAGAGGCATCAACAGTGGGGGACGTGGCACGAAACATACCACGTATAAACGCAGCCTTGGAGAATCGACAGGCTGATTTTCAACCCACAATGATTGAATTGGAAGGTACTATATTATCTAAACCTGTTTCTATTTTAGTAGATCCTGGCGCTAGTTTAAGTTATGTAAATCCTAAACTAGTGGAAAAGTGCAATTTAAAAGAACAGAAATTTAAAAACTCCTGGTTAGTTCAACTAGCCACCGGAGCAAAACGCAAAGTGACTACGAAAATTGCTGATTGCATACTGGAAGTTGCAGAACAACAGCTGCAGGTAGACTTAAATATTCTACCCTTGGGATCGTATGATGTGTTACTAGGAATGGACTGGCTGGAAAAACACTGGACCATAGTGGACTGTAAGGAAAAGACAATTCATTATAGAACGCTTGATGGTACGTGTAAAGAAATTAAAGGAATCAAAAATCCTGTGCAATTACGCCCCATAACAGCGTCTCAGATGAGCAAGTGTATCCGTAAGGGATGTCAGTTGTACGCAATTCAAGTAGGGTATGCTGAATCTAAGGGAAAGGCTGTAGATATAACAGATATCCCTGTGGTACAGGAATTCCTGGATGTATTTCCAGAAAACATTCCAGGGTTGCCACCAAAAAGGGAAATAGATTTCACTATTGAATTACTACCCGGAGCCTCTCCTGTGTCAAGAGCACCTTACATAATGAGCATACCAGAGTTAACAGAGTTAAAGATGCAGTTGCAGGAGTTGTTAGATAAAGGATACATCTGCCCAAGTGTGTCACCTTGGGGAGCACCAGTTCTTTTTGTTAAAAAGAAGGATGGAAATTTACGGATGTGTATGGACTATCGACAACTCAACAAGCTGACGGTTAAAAATAAATATCCTCTACCCAGAATTGATGATTTATTCGATCAGGTGAGAGGCGCCAAGGTGTTCTCTAAAATAGACTTGAGGTCCGGATATCATCAGATTCGAGTCAAGGATGAGGATATTTGCAAAACAACATTCCGTACCAGATATGGGCATTATGAGTTTGTGGTGTTGCCATTCGGATTGACGAATGCACCATCAACTTTTATGAGGTTGATGAATGGCATTTTTCATCAATATCTAGATCATTTTGTACTGGTCTTCATAGATGACATATTGATTTATTCCAAGAGCGAAGAAGAACATAAGGAGCATCTGAGGATAGTACTGGAAATGCTGAGGAAACATCAGCTGTATGCTAAATTCAGCAAATGCGATTTCTTTAAAACAGAAATTCAGTACTTGGGTCATGTTGTGACAGCTGAAGGTATAGCAGTGGACCCCGAAAAGATTAAAAATATCTTGGAATGGAAAGCCCCCCAGAATGTGGCTGATATCAGATCGTTTATGGGTCTGGCAGGATATTATAGACGATTCATCGAAGGGTTTTCCAGGATTGCCTATCCTATCACATCCTTACAAAAGAAAGGCAAAGCTTTTAAATGGTCAAAAGATTGTCAGATCAGCTTTGAAAAGCTGAAACAGCTTTTAACCACAACACCAGTACTGAAGGTAGCTGACCCCAGCAAGGACTACGAGGTATGCACGGATGCCAGTAAGGAGGGAGTCGGTGCAGTGTTAACACAAGAAGGCAAGGTAATAGCCTATGAGTCCCGAAAACTGAAAGAGCACGAGCAAAAATACTCTGCTTATGATCTAGAACTTACAACAGTAGTGCATGCTCTCCGGGTGTGGAGGCATTATCTACTGGGCAAAAATTTTATACTTAAAACAGACCATAGCAGTCTAACTAATTATTTTAAGCAGGCTGATTTAAACTCTCGACAAGCCTGGTGGAATGCCTTTTTGAGCAAATTTGACATGGACATACAACATGTTAAGGGTAAAGAAAACCGAGCTGCAGATGCCCTGAGCAGGAAACTACATGGAATCTGTGCAATGTACTTCAGCCAACCTGTAAGCCAGTTATCCGAACAATTAAAGGAGGAGGCACTGAAGGACCCAGAATACAAGTTTTTATGGCAGCAGATGGAAGAGGATAAAGAGCAAGGTAAGCCATCTGAATATGACAGAAATGAAGAACAGATGTTAACTTTTCGCGGAAAAACCTATGTTCCTAATCGCACAAGTCTCAAGGAGTTGATCCTGAACGAGTACCATCGCAGCAACTACGCTGGTCATCCTGGCTATCAAAAGATGCTTACAACGATTAGAAAAATATATTATTGGCCAGGTATGCATAGAGACATTGCGGAATATTTAAGCAAGTGTTTAGAATGCCAACAGGTTAAAGTGGAGCATCGGCATCCAGCGGGGCTACTGCAGCCCATACCCATTCCTGAATGGAAGTGGGAAGTGATCTCTTTGGATTTCATCACAGGCTTACCGCGAACAAGGAAGCAGAATGATTCAATCATGGTAGTGGTGGACAGATTAAGTAAATCTGCCCATTTCATACCTGTGAAATCCACTTACAAGACAGTGCAAATTGCAGACATATTTATGAGGGAAATCTTTAGATTGCATGGTATACCTAAGACCGTTATTTCAGACCGAGACGTTAAGTTTACCTCCGCCTTTTGGAAAACCTTATTCTCGGGTCTAGGTACTCAGATACACTTCAGTACTGCCTATCACCCTCAAACCGACGGGCAGACCGAACGGGTAAATCAAGTTTTGGAGGATATGCTGCGCATGTATGTAATGCGGCAGCCAAATAAATGGGAGGATTACCTACACCTAGTGGAGTTTTCATATAACAACGGGTATCAGGAATCTCTAAAGATGAGTCCCTTTGAAGCGCTGTATGGATGACAGTGTCATACACCGATAAACTGGGGCAGTCCGGAGACAAAATTAATGTTGGGGCCAGAAATGTTGGCTGAGCTAGAAGCCGAAGTAAAAAGAATAAGACAGAATTTGAAAGCTGCGCAGGACCGACAGAAGGTCTTTGCAAACAGGAAGAGGTCTTATCGTGAATTCGGAGTGGGAGACCACGTGTATGTTAGGATTAAACCAAAAAGAAGTACTTTAAGATGGACTTCTTGCGCCAAATTAGCACCCCGATACTGCGGACCCTTCCAAATTCTGGAAAGGGTGAGGCTAGTAGCTTATAGGCTGGCACTGCCTAGCCATGTGAAAGTACACAATGTATTCCATGTATCGTTGTTAAAGCGATACGTGCATGATGAGAAACATGTAATTCATTGGCAAAACATTCAGGTAGGAAGTAAACATGGAAATAAATCCTAACTAAAGTCGAATCAAGTTTAACTCTACTGATTGATAAATCTTGTTCTTTCCTTTCAGGTAGAACCGGACGGAGAATTTCTGGTAGAGCCGCTACGCATACTTGATCGCAGGGAAATTGAACTCCGTAAAAGAGTAGTTATACAGGTGAAAGTGCAGTGGAAGCACTTTTGACCAGACGAGGCTACTTGGGAGGATGAAAAATTTGTGAAAGAAGCTTACCCAGAAATCTTTGCAGAGATGGGTTGAAAACACCGAGGACGGTGTTACTTCCAGGGGGGGAGATGTGACAGCCTCATAAAGGAAGTAACTAGTATTTGCTAGTTAAAAACAGTTGGTTTATTTTATTTAATTTTATTTTCTGAACAAACAAGACTCTATGAGGATATTTTGAGACAATCACTATTTTTAGATTTTATTTTTATTATTCTATTTCTGAATTAATGAAAGGAAAAACCAATGAAGGAAAAGAGAATCTCAAAAGCTTTTGGTAATAGTTCTCTCAGAATGGGAAGTGGTTGGAGACAGTTGGGAAAAAAAACAGTTACCCTCTCCTGAATGGATAAAATGGGAATCCAAGAGAGGAGAGGGGGTTCTGGAAATGTTGGCACGAAAGGGGAAAGTACTGTCCTGAGCTGGAAACCCCAGTGGAAGTATCTTTCAAGAAACCCTTGAATGGCCGGATCACCTGCGTGTAACTGGAAGGGAATTCTAGAGGACACAACAGTGCATATCCCACTGTAGAAACTCCGTGGCATTAAACCCAGAGTTCTGAGGCTAGGGGGCAAGTGCAGGACGTGATGGCCTCACTTGGTTGGTAGGGTGGACCACAGCTTTGGGAATCGATTTCTTATTTCAGATAAGTACACAGATTTTCTGATACTCATACAGAATACAGGATAAATGAATTTTGAATAATATCATCTTAGCCTCTGTAAATAAATAGGTTAGAGCTATTATTTATTTTACAGTAATGTGTTTATACCGTACGGAAGGAATTTATTTGTTTTCTATTGGAAGAAAATATTATATAGTTGTGCATTAAATAGGTGGGTGTTCGAATTTAACTTTCTATGGGTTTAAGAGTCTGAAAGAATAAAACGAAAGTCGACTGTGTATATTCATTTATCCCTTAATTTTCCTATTTCCTATAGAAACATGTATATATTTAAAGAACCGAAAATAAGAAGTGTTAACAGGATGCATGCATGAGTCTACTGTTTCAAATAGTTCACAAGTTTAATTCCTTCCGCTATGCCGATGTAATACTACCATTAGTATAATACCGAAGAGAAAGAGTGCGGGGTTAGGGCTTATAGGGCAGAAAAAGGGTCAGAATCACTACCGAACCCATTGCCCAGGTAACCCTGGCAGAGCTAACACTATACACGGTCTGAACAGTGGACCGGTCACCTTAGAAATTTCTAAGAAACATTAAAGAAAGACTTGAAGATGGAATAGAGTCAAACCAAAAAGCGACAAACCCTGGCTCAATGATTTTAGACAGACGCAAATAGCTAATTCCTTCTTAAACTGAAATTTAGAATCCTTCAAAGCGAATGCTAATGCAATACTGAGGTGAGCCTAGCCAAGATTGAGAGAAACATATAAGAAACATAATCCTAAATCCTGTTAAACGAATTCAGACAACATGTAGAATATATATATATTTCAATACAGTGACAGCAGAGAAAACGTGTTCACCTCCTAACCATGTAAACATAAAGGACAAACTTAACCGTGATTCGGTGAAACGAAATTAACAACAGACATTAAAGAGTACTGAAAATGAAGGAACCAAAACCCTTGAGAGCTTTCCATGCAGTATTCCCGAAGGTCACATATTATATACCAGCACTACAATTCGAGTATCGTCATGATAATGAGTTGGAATACTGACATATTACAAGATATTAAATGGAACAGTTCTGCTAATTGAAAACCTAGCTCGGAGTGGATAAATTCCCGAGTACATGACTAGACTTTTAAAAAGAAAAACAACTGTGCTAAGTCGATAAGACTGCAGCTGAACCCTTGGGGTTGACCTGAGGTACTTGTAACAAGGAATTGGAAATTCAGTCTTTCATTGTCAGGAAAACGATAGCCTGTAGATGGAAGCCACGGTTACGTAATTACCTGCAAGCACAGTAAAATAGAATTCAATCAGCAAAACGAAAGTAGTAACGTGATAAGGAATGCCTCTCTAAGCCCTTTTAAACGCCAGAATGATTTTTTGTTTACCTGTAAGTCGGCGTTGATAGACCTGGAAGAGACAAGTAAGGAGTGTCAGATACGAGCGTGGACACAGATTTGGTTCAGAAGATTCGAGCAAGAACCAACAACCCAAAAAGGGCGGAACCTTACCGTTCCTCACCGAAAACCCGTGCTCATCTGTATTTGCCTAAAGCTGCACTCTCGACATCCTGTAAACAAATAAAAGATTTACGCGACGCAAATTAACATATGGACTGTGGAATAGAACCTCGCAGGAAAAACATAACAAAAAGGCAGAAGGGTTTAAACCCGAACAAATTCAGAGGTTGCAGGGTGAGCACCGCTTACCTTCACCTGTATATAGTTGAGTAAGGACGGAAACGCCGATGTGGAGTGCAACTCCCTCCTGCGCGCCATGGGGAAACTCCAAGCGCCAAGCCAAGAGGCTGCCGAACAAAACAGAAAGAATAACCCTGTTTCCCTCGCAAAGATCTCCAGGAAATCGAGACAGACTACACCTGTCACGTGGATTAACGCGGAAAGGTGGTGACACTGCAGATTTTGACACATATGCCTCGTTCCAAGGGTATCCCGTGCCAAAAGCTGGGATGGTAAATGCATATCAACCAATAAACATAAACGCGAATACAGAAAGTTCAACCATCGATCACCAAGATTGCACAGGACGCCGGAGTTATGTTTCCGATAAACCAAATTTATGTTTTGAAGAGATATGTACTGACATGTGAATTAATGGTGTGTGAAGTGCATTCTACATTCGTAAAATGGTAACGTTAAAATGGAATGACATTGCTCTGATTGTAAGGTGTATACGTAATATATATATTTATAGAAATAGAATTATGTATATCAAATGACTATTAATGCCATGTGGAAATAATGAGTTAAGTGTAACCCATGCAACATAGTTACCAAGCTATTTACGAGACTGATCAGTGTTGTTAGTAATATTTTTTTTATTTTGAGTAAGTTTGTGTAAAATGAATGTGACACAAATTAATTAAGTAAATTTTATTTTTTAAAGAGTTATTATTTATAAATTATTTTAATATTATAATTTTTTAAAAATTATATATATATATATATATATATTTATTAAATTTAAAATTAAACAAAAATTCAAATTTTATATAGTTAATTATTATTATTGTTATAGATAGTGGAAAAATTTATTATAAATCAGTTGTCAAAATTGTCAATGAAGATAATTATCACTGATATTATCTGTCAACGTAAGTATGACTTATCACAAGTATTCAAAGAAAATCATGTCATCTGGAATAGCTTATTAGTCATTCTTACTAAATGCTTCTTAGCCTTAAGAAAGTAACCTAGTTTCCTATGTTCAAGGAAAATAAACTCTTAACCAAATAAAAATAATTTTAAGGCAAACTCCAAACCCAGAATTCCATATATTTAGTACCACCAACAAAATGTAATAAAATTATCTCCAAATTAAATTAAATAATATGATCAAAAACACAATCTACACACAATATAAGTGGATAAAGGTGAAAACATGTAATCCAAAAATGTTTTATGGATAAATTAAATTTTAGACAAAACCATGATTTGAAAGGATAAAAGTCATCTTCTTTTGTTATATTGTGAATGTATATTAAAAAATATATAATGAATTAATGATAAGTTTATTATCTTTTTCATTTTTTCAATTCAATGTCTCATTATACACTAGACTTGAAATATTAATATTTAATATTTATAATAAATGTTATATTTTATTAAAAAAAATTGGTATTAATATATAATTTTTATAATAAAGTTATAGTTTAAATGTTATAAAATTAGATATATATTTTGGTTAAATTTTTCTTAAATTTAATAAAAATTTGTTGGAATCATACATTTAATCTATAAATTTTGCAAAATTCAAGTATTTTAATTTTTTTTTCAAAACCTAAATTTAATTATACATTTAAAAATAAATTTTAGAAAAAAAATACAAAATCTATCAAAAATCAAAATCTATACCCAAAAAAAATCATTCCCAAAATTTCAACCAAATAATTAGACGAACATGGGAGAACGATGAAAACCATTCTGGACGACTACTATGAATAATCAACAAATAGGGAATAATTCATCTAAAATTTAGTCTTTCAAAAACCATTACAAGAGTAACAATTTGATATCGACATATATATATGAAATATGGCAGCTTTGTATTGGAGGTTTTAGGGACTATAATTTTAAGTATATTTGTTATTTATTAGTATAGATTTATTTTAGTTTCAAATTTACTAAGCTCCGAAAGGAATTGAATTTATCAATATGTAAATTTGATTTGCAGTGACAAATTTGAAGAAATGTTTATACCTTGAATTACATAGATTCTTCTTGAAGCTTGGTGATGGATGGATCTAACCAAGTTCTTAATAATATTATTTATATTTATATAAATTTAATTGTTAGACAGTTTATTCTTGGGTTAGTTTGTGATAGGGTAATTGGTTAGTAAAGTCCAAGAAAACTAGGGAACTTATTAAACGGTTTCTTGATATATTTGTATGTACACATTGTACATCATTCTTTGTGAGACATTCATTAATATATTGTTGAGATTATTTCCATTTTATGTGTCTTACAATAGTATCAGAGCAAGTAAGATTCTCTGTTGAATGAGAATGGTTAACATGCTCACTTTGGTAGAATGAGCCACAGTTGTGTGGCCTTTTTATAGACGTTGGTTGAGAATAGTATTGTTAAATGGTGGCAACGTGATACGCCCAAATCTCCTGTCAAAGTGCATGCAGATGGCAAAGACTTGGCTGCACTGTTTATTAATTGGAGGCAATGCTGACGGGTTCAATTATGCAATCTGATAGAGAGAAATTTAGTAAGGCCCATTGTTGTACATTCATATGGGCTGGAAGACCGTAGTGTCACATCAATTGTGGGCTTAGAGCCATTGTTTGAAGTTGAACTGCCACCTCCCAAGCGTGACTTCCTGGAGAGTCCTGTGAAATTTGTGGATGCGAGCTTAGTTTTCTTCATTAAATGTGCTTGGCAGAATAAAGCAGGGTTGCAAGAGAGGAAGGTAGATTGTTAGATCGAGTTGAGACATTGGAGCGCTGAGGACTCGTAAAATTGCAGTCACAAAGCCCTAGAATTTGAAGAGCTATCGTTTTCCATAAAGAACAAAAAATAAAAGACTTAGGTATTTAACCATGGGACCCTTGTTCTAGTAATATGACTCTAACGACAAGGATGGATGGGATGGGTGAATGAAATAATCTATTGACTCCGAATTTGAGTTGAGCACCGCTCACAGCACTGCTGACACGTCCGTCAACCCAACATTTTCCATCGCAAAAAATATCCCAACATCGTACACGGAAAATCTGTCAACCCAACATTCTCCATTGCAAAAAATATCGAACATCGTACACGTAAAATATGTGTAGGCGATATTCCATTGGTAAAGTAATAAAAATATTACTTTTTTACGCACTGCACTTGAAAATTGTAGTGTGTTGTATTGAAATCATTTATGCTTTTGCTGCATAGCTCGATTCCCCTAGAGTCCATGAAATAGTGGAATATCTATACATCAGATCCCTGTTCTTTTGGTTTTAAAAAACAAAATCATAATAACTACTTACATAATATAAAGTACTAACAAGCTCATTATTTACTCAATTTTTAGAGATTCATTTTAAAATGGAGTTATAATTGAGTCATAGTTGGTGAAATTACTAATCAACCATTTTTCTGGAAGGGTATTAACATTATTATTAGCAAATATAACCAATTCCAAATAAAAAAAAAGAGAGCCATGATCATCTTTATTAGAATTATAAATACCATTCATTGTACCAACAATAAACTCAACAAAACTAATTAAGAAATTAGTTTAACCAAACCCATAACAAGTCACCACACAAGATTAAAACCACAAATCACTATCATAAAATCATGATTTGCCATGAAAATCATAGCACTATACATGTAGCCATTGCAAACAATGAAAAAAAACTTGAAAACAAAACTCCAAAACTACAACAAAACATTAAATCTACCATGATTTCATATAACCCACTAATCAAATCTATATGGAGAAATCCTAGCCGCTCACATCTTCGACTCCTCCATTGCTCAAACCCCACCTTACAAAAATTACGATTCCTTTTTTTTATATTTAAAACAAATTGATTAACATTTATTCTTTATTATGAAACCCCACCACACACACACACACACACACATATATATATATCCTCCACCCATGACACCTTTGATTCGAAAGTAGAAAAATAGATTACTAGGAAGTGAAAGCAGCATTTCTAGAAAAGTCAAAATATAAAAGATATTAAAAATGTTTCTTACAATAGTCAAAATTTTGCAACGTCATTTTTCAGGAAAAGACTGAAATAATTGGAAATATCAGTGGTTTGAGTTTTATGTCTTTTAATATGACCATCACATTCGACGAAAGTTGATGTGATATAAAACTAGCAGTTGCCCCAGGAGGTGCAAGGAGAGGCCGATAGGAGTATCATTTGTTAATTATTAATTTTAAGTAATTGTAGTTTTTGAGATGAAGGAGATTTTGTAGAATTTTTCACAAAGATGATGTTCAATTCTCAGTTGTGCAGTAATAGGCTTATTGTTCAATTCTCAGTTATGCAGGTAGAGACTTATTCGATGAGTTGTGTAGGAACCTTTATAATTAAACAGTCTAGAATCTACATCAACAAACCCAGCAGAAAGGAAAAACTGCTAAAAGTCTGTGAGTCAATGACTGTAAGAGCAGCTGCTTGCTTTTCTCGTCTGTTAATAATTCTATTAGAAAACAGAAGCATAAACCTAAAGACAGGCCAATCCCAATACAACAAATTCTATTAAAAGGAAAACATGCATAGCTGCCATGGAAATGATCAGCAATGTCCCCAGAGCCAAGATGGAGGGCAACAGCATCACAGAAGGCTCTGTAGAGATGTTGCATTGTAGAGAAAACCTTTGACTTACTTGCCAGGTATGAAAGGTATTTCTTCAAACATATTTGTCAGGTATGGAAGGTATCTCTTCCACTAAATTTCCTTAACAGTTGCTCTTGAATTTCATGTAACTTGTATGGTGTCCATGTCATTTTAAAATGCCATTAGAAATGGACAACCCAAATTAAAAATAAAATTAAACTCATCAATAAATTGCATTCACCTGAGATGCTACATATGAAGAGTCTTTCTTCCACCTACTTCACTCAACCATAGCCCCTGACTTTGCTCCTTTTTAGGGGCAAAAGTAAAGATAAAACCAAACCCACCCCTAAAAAACCCATGGCTTCCTGAACAGGGCATTTTCCTATTTTGATAAAAACAAGCCCTCTCCTTGGGGCCATCACTAGCTTGTTTGGGGACTAGTTAGGTTTGCTCAAGTCCATGCAAATCCTACTTTTGCATAACTACAACCAAAACCTCCTTTTGTAACCAGTTCAGTGTGTATTCTTAGCATGCAATATGGTATAACGTTTAAGCTTTGTTGCTACTTCATCTCTTCCTAGTAGGCAACCTGAAATTCTGATAAGCCATGTTTTGACAAGTTGTCATTTCAAAAAGTCTCCCTTACATGACATTGGCAATCTGTGACTATGTTAAAACCTACATTACTCTATCCTTCTCTATTGTATCTAGAACTAAGTTTTTTTTTACTTGACCATGTAAACAATAAAGTAGCTTTATTTTTATTATGAATTATGTCCTAGGTCCCAGCCTATCATTTACAAATTCTATAAAATCATGGACTCCATTTACCAATAAATAAATCTGTATTGGTGATGTTTAAATCTACCCCACAACTCCAAAGCAAGGCCTCCAATTCTGGGAATTTTAGGCTTACCATGGACCTTCTATTCCATTATCCACTAAAAGGTCAAAGGTCATGCAATTCAGAGATTTATTGGACAAAGCCTCTCCGACATTACATGGAAGAAGCATCAATGACCTTTTTTCAATAGCTTAAGTACAAGGGAAATCACATAAAAATACGTTTCCTCAGTGGCTTTTTTTCAATAGCTTGAGTACAAGAGAAATCCCATCAAAATACCTTTCAGAAAAAGACTGGACTGTCTAAAGTAATATCACGATGATATAGGAAGATTCTCACTGAGAAAAAAGATAGGAATCTCTAAGTTAAGACCATGGCAATTTAGAAGAGAAGATCTTCACACAAATATTAAAACCAAATTCCTCAATAGATTCGTTTCTTGATAGAGAAGAAATGATGAACATGATAATACTTTCTTGATGGAGAAGAAAGGTGAACATGATAACAGACTGGACCTTCAACACTTTTACAATGTCTGCATCAGGAAAAAATCATATGTAAGAGGTATTTAAGCTTATGGGTTGCTCATTTTTATGATATTAATCTGTCTAAGTTCAATGTTCGAACCTTAACTCCATGATTATTAGGCATCCACATTCTCATCATAACCTGGAAAGTCCAAATTGACTACTAACTAAATTTTTATATTGATTACTTGCAATGTTTTGATCGAAAGGTCCCTCCCAATGACTTGAGGATTGAGACCAAGATAATAGCAGTGGAAACAACTCAATCTAATCTTTATCAATCAATGATCCAAAGAAGAAAAGGGTTATCCAGTGAGTTTCATTTTAAGAATATCCAGAATATTCGAAAATTTGAACACTTAATATGTTTAAGTTATCGACCTTGGAATCTTCAAATTAATATGAAATCTCAAACAACCATATACAAAACAACAACAAAAATTGAGCTCACCTTGCTCAATTGTATGAAACGTAAAACTGTTCATTTTTATCAGGGAAGTAAAAGAATCTCATAATTTAGAGGCTCTCAAACACACAACAAATACTAACCCAAAACTGGAGTCGAAGCATCAAGCATGCTTTCCTGTACTCGAGAATTTACGTATCAGACACCAGTTGACCCTACTGACTCGTGGTTTAGGATTTTGAGCATGAACTTGTCCTGTCACCCGTATCAATTCCAAAGAAACATATACAAAACGGAAACACTATTTGAGCTCTCCTTTCTGAATTGTATGAAATTAAGACAGTTTGTTCTGGACCGGGAAGTAAAAGGATCTCATAATTCAGAGGCTCTCAAACACTCAAATGCACTATAAAGATTAACCCAAACATATTGAATCAAAGGATTAAGCTGCAAGCATGCTTTCCTAAGACTGAAGAATTAAAGTATCAAATATAGTTGAACTTCGTGACTGGGGGGGTTTAGGATTTTGAGCATGATGTTATACTTGTGTCTTTTTGAAAGAGTTTGCAGTACTGACTAGTTATATCTTTGTAAAATGGGCTCAGATAGGAAATGAAAAACAACTAAGGCTGGTTGAATCCATGACACCAGTACCACCAACAACATTAGTGCCAAGGTGAAAGAGAATTTAATCAAGTCAACCTTGAGAGTTGCATCCCAAAGCCAGCTTCCAGATTGACAAAGCTTTTGGTGTGGATAGTGCCATATAAACCAGCTTTCTCTCACAATTGTTATCCGTGTGCGATTATTCACAACAAATACACCTAACACTCACATGAAAAGATAAATGAATCATAATATGGAACAAAATCCAATCATGGTGATATGCCATTGTAGTAACACCAGTGTATATCCATCTTAATTCTAGCTCTATTAAGCACTGACAGAAATAAAAAAATGCAAATCTTTTGGGGTTTAAAAGAGCCCAGGTCAAGATGAATCTACATTGCTATGTGTATAAATATTAATTAATATTTGGTTTATTTTCCTACAACTGCTTTTTTTCTTATGGATTTTAATTTTCGGGGATTGATTTATGCCACATGTTACATGTGAGTTAGACATTGACATTACAAATCTCCCTCATACAGGACTGTAGAATGCACCTTGCTTCTCTTAATGCAATAAGAAAGAAGATGCAACATTACATAAGAAAGAGCACATACTAATATAGGCTTAGGCTTATGCATGCATCAACCAATAATGCAGAAGGCCACAATTTTTCAATACCAATTGGGTGGTGGCTCCTGACAAAGAAAACAGAGGGGTTGTACAAGCCCAACGTTGTGGAAGATAAAAAGTAATGTGAACTATCTGATCGTAATATGGTAATAGATAAAAGACAAGACTAGAGCACAATTTTAAGTGTTGGAGGAATTTCAATAAAAATGAATTGCATCATCACAGAAGGTTTGATGTGTTCCGGGTCCCATGTGCAGGACCTGAAAGACTTTACTACCAGTAGAGAAAGGCCCTTCCTCCTTAGCGCCAGAATCACATCAAAAGCTGTGTTTTCTGATTTTGGCAACCGTGTTTCTGTTTTCAAAATTGAATAGGAAATGGCCATTAGCAATTTGAACACATGCCTTCTGTTTTTCACTTGCAAAGGCATTAGGATCTTTATTCTCTTATCCTGTCTGAATATTCAGATCAACCTGTTCATCTATAATTTTACTACCAGTAGACAAAGGACCTTCATCCTTAGAGACAGAATCACATCAAAAGCTGTGTTTTCTGATTCTCGCAGCTGTGTTTTCTGTTTTGAAAATTGAATGAATTAAATAAAATTAAGCCCCATGAAATACCAGTAAGCGATCCTTTCATTTTCTGTTCATATTCCAAAAAAAAATTTATGCCAATTACCATGTTTAGATGTGAGACCTGTAAAGATGATTACACAGATTTAACAATATAAAGCTCCAAAAAATGGCGTATAGAGAAAGGTATAACCTGCTATTATATATCTGTTAAATTGCAATAATTTCTCTTTTAAATTTTTTGGAAAAAGGGAGGGAGGGTCCTAACTCTTGATTTGCAATTGAAGTCGTAGAATATTGAAAGTTGCTCTCTGAGTCCCTATGGCTTGTATTGTATTTGTTACTTCCAAAAAGGTAACATTCAAATAGAGATGGGACAAAGAAGTCGTTCCTCACTTGCAAAGAAATTGGAGGTTTATGATTTAAGCGTAGAAGTGCAACTAATTAAGTTGAGGCTAATGTTTTATTAAAGAACTGGCTTAAGAAAAAGGAATTCCTAATCTCCAATTGACAGAAAATTCATACCGAGCACAAAGATGATGGGAAACTATCCTCACATCCATATACCTGATGTGTAACCCTTTACAAATATTTGATAAGATACAATCATTTTTCTCACAGTCATATTTTCTCAATCTGTCTGAACGTGTAACAGTGCATTTAATCTAAATGGTGCATTAGGTGATTGAATAGGGGCGCTAACACAGACCCATCTAAACTCAAGATTTGATATGCACCTTGAGATTGCAAAAGCTTGAGGATGCATATATCTTGAGTTCACACAAGTATTCCATTGAATCATGGTGTGATTTTTCCAGCTTTGCATCTTCGATGTGAATATCAGTCCCGAGATTAGATGGCTTTGTGCTTCTGCTATCACCCATTAACAGTCTAGCTGAGTACATCGGAAGATGCAAACCCAGATATATAACACCAATTATATAACATGGGATCTATACTGATCTCCCCTAATCTTAGTTCAACATAAAAGGAAATCCAGTGAGTATGAATTTTTTAGCATACCTAAGAATCCCCATCAAATCCAGTGAGTATGAATTGGTTAGAAAACCTATGAATCCCCAGTACAAATGGGTTTTTTCCATAGATCTGTAGACCTGAGCTGACTACCATCTAACCAAAAGGGTTGAATGAATGAATAGCAAGTACTAGTACTAACCAGATGTATAGGGGCTCTGATGTGTTTCACAAGGAAGGAGCTGCACTGATTCCCCTGCAACTCATGTCTGTGGTGTCTACACACCAATTCTGCCTCAGATGAAGGGTTTCCAATCCACATGCCTCTACCCTCTCTCCAGCTGTTTAAATCCTCCATCCCTAAACAAAAATTTCAATCCCACTCTATGGACCACTACTCAACACAAGTACGCAGAAGACCAAGATAAGAACATAACCATTGTCTGAACAATTTATCAATCCCAGATCCAACAACCAGATACATATAATGGCAGAAAACTCTCAGGCACATGTGGTAATGTCTATAATTTGAAGTTTTATTTTATTTTAAGAGGCCCCTCTTATTCAGACACCATAATTTCAGGCACCCACAGATTGAATTGATTGGCATAATCACATCAAGAGATACAACCTTAAGATGTATTGAGACCGTTGTATCGAAAATATGACTAAGCCATCCATCAAACTACTACAACAACGTTATAATATAATATGATTCTGCCATAACTGAGAGAGAGTAACTTGTCAGAAAGAAAGTGTCATGCAAGTGAGTAAGTGCCATAAAACTGAGCATGAACTATAGAGCAAACCATAAATCATTTTTGATGTGTCAAGATCATTCCAATTACTGAGCCAGAAGAACCCATATATATATAATAATTCTGAGAATATATATATATATATATATATATAAAGTGAAGGGATCATCCGAGATTACTGTACATGAATGATGCTAATATCAATGTATATAACATTGTCGAAGTTATACTGCCGAGACTGCACATAGAGGAGACTTAAATGAACAGAAAACATATAAATATCACTCAAAGACTGTAACGCGGATACCATATAGAATATATGCCAATACAATTGGGATATACAGAAGTGCACTAACATTGTCATTATGATTAGACCATTCCAGTAGAGAGAGTCCTCCATCGTGTAAAAGTACACTTACGAGAGATCAAGAGAAATTCTAAAACATCTGCTTCAACCATGGTTCCTGGCGATGTATCTTTGAACCTGAAAAAAATAAAGGAATGGTAAAAGGCCAATGGCACACTATGTTATGTTAGTACTTTTATGGAATCCCCTGTTCCAAAATAAAACTGTAGCATAAAAAAAGAGAGAATTCTCATTGTCTGATTAGTAATTCGTTATTTCAATTTTCTGAAGTTGTAGTGAAGGACTGCTAAAAACATTCATCTTGACCAGTTCAAAACCAAAAGGAAAAGAGTCATCCATTGGCCTCCATGAATTTCTGAACATAAAAAAGCACCCTACCTCTGATTTATCAGTGTTTGGAGCCTTGAGGCTTTGAAAGCAGGGAATGTGAGTTTGTCACGGAACAGAGGATTAGCTTCTAAAAAATTCTTTAGCTCTACAAGCATAATAGTCCTGGCCGACTTTGCATCCCCATATTTAGACAGCTGCTCATATTCCCTACAAATAACAAATCCAACTCACTCCAACTATATAGGACCTTTGAAAGCTAATGCATGATTTCACAGCTTCTTTCCCACTCCAAAAGCCAAATATATAATATAAAGAACGTACCTGAAGTTGTCCAGGGTAAGAAGCTACCTGATTTCTTTGAACAACTCTTCGTTGAATGAAGAAAAGACTTTAAGATCCTTCACCAATATCTCTACAGCTCTAGCCCGATCTTTCCTGTAAATACCCAAATGATAATTTTTTAATTTCAACATACCAATAATGCAATCTCACTCATCTCTGCATTTTGGCGAGAAAACACATTAAGAAACAAGGATATTCTTACTTGTCTAAAGCTTCCAAATATTTTTGATCTTGAAGAATATTTTAATGGAATAACGGTTGTCGTCCACCTTTCTGAAACCCGATAGGTATCTGTCCACCTCTTCCCATTCTCTTGCCTATACTTGATCTTCAAAATATTTCATGTTGAAGAAAAACCCCGATTCCTGCTCCAAACTGTTATTATTATACCATGCCATTCACAACCATATCATTAGATCTTCTCATTTGCAGAATACCTACTCAACACAAAACAAAACACCAAAAGAAGATTTGAGAAATGTATGTTAAAAAAAGGAACTCACTTGTGCATCGTCTCTTTGAACTTCTCCTCATACAGAAAATGTAAGATGAGGAAAAAAAGCTCTCTGCTTAAGGATGTCATGGCGCCTCCCCTCCCTCCTCTACTCTCTCTCTCTGCCCTTGCTACTCATTCTCAGACGAAGATGTGATCTGTACACCCAAAACCCTTAGAACATAAAAACGAAACAAACTTAGAACTTGCATAACAAGAAAAACCCCGATTCCTGCTCCAACCTGTTATTATTATACCATGCCATGCAAAACCATATCATTAGAGCTTCTCATTTACAAAATACCCACTCAACACAAAACAAAACACCAAAAGAAGATTTGAGAAATGTATGTTAAAAAAACCAACTCACGCACCGTCTCTTTGAACTTCTCCTCATCCAGAAACTGCAAGATGAGGAAAACGAGCTCTCTGCTTAAGGATTTCATGACGCCTCCCCTCCCTCCTCTGCGTGCTCTCTCTTCCCTTGCTACTCGTTCCCAGGTGAAGATAAGATCTTTACACCCAAAACTCTTAGAACATAAAAACGAAACAAACTTAGAACTTGCGTAACAAAGAAAACCTGTAGAAGATGTGAGATGGAGTTATGGAGAACCACCGATAAGCCGGAGGCAGGGGTTGAAGACAATATGGTTGTAAATGAGTAACAAGTGTCAAATCGTAGCAAAGGTTGATCTACAAAAGGAACCATTGATCTAGGTGTAGATAAGGATGTCATGGCGCCTCCCCTCCCTCCTCCGTGCGCTCTCTCTGCCCTTGCTACTCGTTCCCAGGCGAAGATGAGATATGTATACCCAAAACCCTTAGAACGAGGCGGACGGTTTTTGCCAACAGATCGGAAGCTCCCTCCTTCACGCGCTCTCTCTGCCCTTGCTACTCGTTCCCAGGCGAAGATGAGATCTGTATACCCAAAACCCTTAGAACGAGGCGGCCGGTTTTTGCCAACAGATCGGAACAGCTGTCAGGCAACACGTGTTAAGCCAGAGATTAAAACTGTCAAGAAACACGTGTCAAGTGGACATTTATAATGTTGACAATGAAAAACTGCATCTCTTTCAAAAGAGAAGGCCTATCGGCCTAAATATAATTGAATGAAGTCTACATCTCATATCCACGGCTTAACTTGCGACTTATAAATAATGTCTTTGTGACGTAATTTTAACGCGTTTGACCTTCACCAACCAGATCCCCCGGAAAGTTCTTCCGTGCATTTTTTTAGGGCACATGTCAATGGTGGTGGTGCTTTGAGGTTCCCCGCGAGTTACCCGAGAGAGTTATTTCAGCTCTAACCTATATAACGATGCAGCATCCGAGCTTATTAGAAAAGCATAACAACACCACAGCTCCTGCAATAGCCTTCAGAACTGAAATTTTTTTGTTATCTCAATGGATTTACAACTGCCCTTTTTCATTGCAGACTTGCGAATGATCGGCTACCTTGTGGTGACCATCATATTGGCTTACCTCATCTGCACGCGCCTTCGTCCCTCTCTGAAATTGCTACCCGCTCCCCGTGCCTGGCTCATAATCGGGAACCTAAATCTCATGGGGAATTTACCCCACAGGTCGCTGGATCAACTCTCCAAAACATACGGCCCCCTCATGTCTTTGATCCATGCCCTGCGTCATCACCTCCTCGGCGGATATGGCGCTAGAGTTTTTCAAGACCCATGATTTCACATTCTCGTCCGGCGTCCCGACCCCGTGAGGATGCTGGGAAATACACGGTCTACAACTACTCCGACATCACACGGTTCGCTTGTCATTTTTGATCATTCAAATTCTGTTTTGGGCGTCTGTCCTGTGTATTCAGAAAAAACAGAGCTATTTTGTTTAAATAGAAGAGCGTTGATTCTGTATGTGCGGGAGTTTAAAATATGAAGGACATTGGTCCCAAACCACATGAAAATTTCCGGACCTGAAATTTCATTGAGGCAGAATTAATAGAAATTCCGCATCACACTCAGCCGTCCGTACGGGTGCCCAAAATCGGACGCAGAAAACTCATAAGCCGGATTTAATAGAAATTCATCATCACAGTTTTGGTGACGTCAGCAAAGCCTTTTGTCCCCGAAATTGATTGAAGGAGGGTTTAATTTCGTTTGACGTCCGACTCAATTCGTGGTCAATTTTTTTTTAACGTTTTTCAAAAATTTGGTGCGTAATGTCCACATATATGTATATATATGTTTTACATATATTTCATATAAGTCGTTTAAAAAAAAAGAGGCCGTGGGCCACAGTCAAACATATTTTGGTTTTAGTTTTTTAATTTGTTTTTTTAAAAAGTTGTTTTATTGTTATATGTTGAGGCATATAAAATGAAGATTAAAAGAAAAGGCCATGTGCATTGTTCAGATTTGTAATATTTTATTTTTACACACAGCAGTGTAAAAAAATTTGAATTGCACAGCAGTGCATTCATTTTTGAAGAGACAGAGTATTTTCTCAACACACAACAGTGAGTTGAAAATGCACAGATAGAGTGAAATTTTAGAGAGTGTGAGTTTTGTTTTGAACTGTGTTTTGAAGCAGTCAAAGCTTTTTGTATTCCCTCAGTCAGAGGTGATTTTGTAACCAATTTTTTGAAGTTTAATGAAATAGTTTTTAGAGTGAAAACTCTGTCTCCAGTGAAGAATTTTTTTATATTTTCTCTGTGTTGAAGAGGGGGAATTTTATTCTCCATTGTTGTTCTGGAATTTTAAATATTCCAACATGGTATGGAAGCTAGTCCAGGCTCTTTGAAGATCAAAGAAGCTGAAGGAAAGGAGTTTTTTGTTGCAGCAGCTTCTCCAGCAGTGTGAAGACTCAGCCAAAAAGACTTCAAGGTATTTCTCTATACAGTTGTTGTGTTACTGTTGCAGAACAGTCAAGTTATTTTAAATACACAGTCAAGTGTTTTTGAATCATAGTTAAGAGTGCAGAATGGCTGGAGCCAGCACTGGTATGGGTATGGGAAATATCCATCTCCCAATGTTTAATGGGAAAAATTATGACTACTGGTCAATAACTATGAGAGCTTTATTTGTCTCCCAAGACTTATGGGAATTTGTTGAGGATGGCTTTGAAGAGCCAGAAAATGAAGAAGAGTTTCAAGATTTAACTCAGGCAGAAAGAGAGTTGCTGAAGAGCAATAAGAAGAAAGACTCCAAGGCTCTCTTCTTATTATATCAAGCAGTGCATGAGAGTGTGTTTCCAAGGATAGCAGCAGCCAAGAGATCCAGAGAAGCATGGGAAACTCTCAAGATAGCCTATCAAGGCATGGAAAAAGTGAAGACAGCAAAACTTCAGTTGCTGAGGAGAGACTTTGAGACTCTCTGTATGAAAGAGTCAGATACTATTGACTCATTCTTCACTCATGTGATTGGAATGGTCACACAAATAAAATCTCATGGAGAGACTCTTGAAGACAAGAGGATTGTGGAAAAACTCTTGAGGAGTCTACCCTCAAGATTCGATGTGATTGTCACCACCATAGAGGAGACTAAGGATCTCACAAAGTTCACAGTGGATGAGCTACATGCATCACTTGATGACTCATGACGAGAGATTGGGTAGGAGTGGCTTCATCTACGGAACATGCTTTTAAGTCCCAGATGTCTTTCGGAAGAGGAAGAGGGCAAGGCAGAAGAGGAAGAGGCAGAAGCCAAAACAGAGGTGGAAGGAACAATCCAGCAAATGCTCAAGAAAGGGGCAGCAATCCAAATTAGCATCAAGGCCAAGGAAGCAGCCAGTAGAGTGGTCAGCAGAATGCTCAAGGACAAAGGTATGATAAGTCCAATGTCCAATGTCGCTATCAATAAAATGGGTGTTAGCTGGGAATGTAGAAAACATCAAAGTCTGGGAGAGCAGCACTGTTGCAGATTCCACTGAAAATATCAGCCAAGATAATTTGTTTTTGGCTTGTAATATGGCTGAAGAAAAGACTGAGGATTTATGGTTTCTAGACTCCGGTTGTAGTAACCATATGACAGGAAACTTAGCAATGTTTTCTATGCTAGATGAGAGTGTGAAGTCACAAGTCACACTAGGAACTGATACCAAAGTTTCTGTTATGGGAAAAGGAAATGTAAATGTTTTAACAAGGAAAGGTGCAAAGAAATCCATAGCAGATGTTTATTATGTTCCAGGAATGAAGTGTAACCTCTTAAGTATTGGACAACTTGTCCAAAAGGGGTACAATATATTTTTCGAGGATGATGTTTGTACCATCATGGACAAACCACCCAGCAAACAATGTATTGCTGAAGTAAAATGACAAGGAACAGGATGTTCCCTCTTAGAATGAGAGAAGATTTCAAGAATGAAGAAAAGATAGCAGCAGTGACACAAGAGGCTCTCCAAAGCGAACCAAAAGATGAAAATTGGTTGTGGCACTTAAGATTTGGACATCTCAACTTTGAAGGTCTTAATTTGTTGAACAGAAAAGGAATGGTAAGAGGTTTACCATTGATAGAGAAGCCGGACAGCCTTTGTGAAGGTTGTATCTTGGGGAAACAACACAGAGAAAGTTTTCCTTCCGGGAAAAGCATAAGGGCAAAGGCACCCTTAGAGATTGTCCACTCATATTTGTGTGGACCGATGCAAACTCCATCGCTTGCTAGCAGCCACTACATGTTAACATTCATAGATGATTTTACAAGAAAAACTTGGGTTTACTTTTTGAAAAATAAAACTGAAGTGTTTGAAAAATTCTGCAATTTCAAAGCACTTGTGGAAAACCAAAGTGGGCTGCACATCAAAGTCCTAAGGACTGATAGAGGAGGTGAGTATATATCTAAATATTTTCTACGTTTTTGTAGAGAAAATGGTATTCAAAAGTAGTTTACAACTAGATATACTCTGCAACAAAATGGAGTAGCCGAAAGGAAGAATAGAACCATAACGGACATGGTGAGGACTATGTTAAAGGCAAAGAACTTGCCTAATGATTATTGGGCTGAAGCTATACATTGTGCAACATACATTTTGAATAGGTGCCCTACAAAAGAAGTAATGAACAAAGTGCCGGAAGAGGCATGGAGTGGCACAAAGCAAAGTGTCACACATATGAAGGTTTTTGGATGTGTGGCTTATGCACACATTCCGGATCAGCTAAGGAAGAAGTTGGACAACAAGGGGGAGAAGTGTATTTTTATTGGATACAGTGAGGAATCCAAGGCCTACAGGTTATACAACCCATCCACCAAGAAGTTTATTGTGAGCAGAGATGTTCAGCTCATTGAGGAAGAAGCTTGGGATGGAAGCATAGAGAAAATAGTGAATGTTAAACACTGTTTATCTCATGATGAAAATGATGATGAATTGGCTGAAATACATCCCCAAACAAAAACACCAACACAAGAGAAGCAAGAGACACCCTTGAGGAGAAATGAGAGTTCTTCTCCAAGCACACCACAAGGAGGAAATTCAAGTGCTTCTTCAAGCATTTGTACACCTAGTGAAAGAGGTAAGAAGTTCAGAAATTTGAATGACATTTATGCACAAGAGGCAGCAAATGAAGGCATAAATTCTTTGTTTTTTTTATATTGTCATGTTGATGATCCTGTTCATTTCGAAGAAGCTATTAAGGATAAGAAATGGATAGAAGCTATGGATGAGGAGATTAATGCCATAGAAAGAAACAAGACATGGGATTTGGTTGAACTCCCAAAAGGTAAAGATGTCATTGGAGTTAAATGGGTCTACAAGACCAAGAGTAATGCAAAAGGAAAAATAGAGAGACACAAGGCAAGGCTTGTCGTCAAAGGGTATAAGCAAAAGCATGGGATAGGTTATGAGGAAACTTTCGCACCGGTTGCTAGAATGGAAACCGTGAGAGCAGTGTTGTCCATAACAGCACAAAATAAGTGGAAATTTTACCAAATGGACGTGAAGTCAGCATTCCTAAATGGAGTGTTAATGGAAGAGGTTTCATTGAACAACCTCTCGGCTATGAAAATAAAGGCCAAGAGCACAAAGTGTGCAAGTTGAAAAAAGCTCTTTATGGGCTGAAGCAAGCGCCAAGAGCGTGGTACAGTAGGATAGATTCCTACCTATTGGAAAATGGATTTGAAAAGTGTGAGGGAGAACCCACCCTCTACATCAAAGAAAAAGATGGAAAAATGTTGATTGTAGTTTTATATGTTGATGATGTTATTTTCACAGGTAATGATGATTACCTTATTGAAAATTTTAAAACAGTAATGAAAGAAGAATTTGAAATGACTGACATGGGTTTGTTGAAATAATTCTTAGGAATAGAAGTAGAACAAGATGAAAATGGGATTTTTATCTCACAAGAAAAATATGTTAATGAAGTGCTTGAAAGATTTAATATGTAGGAGAGAAAAGCAGCGATCACTCCCATAGTGATGGGATTAAAACTCAGCAGAGAGGACAGCAGCAAGGATTTTGATCCTAGCTTGTATAAGAGCATAGTTGGCAGCCTCATGTATTTGACTGCAACTAGGCCCGACATAATGCATGCTGTTAGCTTAATTTCCAGATTTATGGAGAAGCCAAAGGATGCACATTGGCAGGCAGCGAAGAGAATTCTGAGGTATGTTAAAGGTACAAAAAGGTTTGGTATTTTATATACTGCTTCAAAAAATTCAAATTTAGTTGGATACACTGAAAGTGATTGGGCTGGAAGTGTACATGATCGGAAGAGCACTTCCGGTTATGTTTTTCACATGGGTTCAGGAGCTATTTCATGGGCTTCTAAAAAACAACCCATTGTAGCATTGTTTACAACAGAGGCAGAATATGTGGTAGCTACAGCAGCAGCGTGTCAAGCAATTTGGATGAGGAGGATGTTAAGAAGTTTGTGCCAAGAGCAGGTAAAAGGAACAATGATTTATTGTGACAATAGCTCAGCTATTGCATTATCGAAAAATTCTGTGTTTCACAAGAGAACGAAACACATTGACACAAAGTTTCATTACATCAGAGAATTGGTAAACAATGGTGAAATTATTTTGGAACACTGCAGAACTCAGGAGCAGTTTGCAGACATTCTGACCAAGCCATTGGGGCAGAAGAGTTTTGAGTTTTTGAAAAAATTTCTAGGTATGACTGATAACCCAGCAGCTGAAAGTAAGGGGGAGTGTTGAAAATTACTTTCAGCTTTGCAAAGTACGTGAGCCGCCTTCCATTTCTATCTGCAGGTTTTTGTACGCGAGTCGCTTGCCATTTTTTATCAGTCAAATTTTGTTTTGGGCGTCTGTCCTGTGTATTCAGAAAAAAAAAGAGCTATTTTATTTAAACAACAGAGCGTTGATTCTGTATGCGCGGGAGTTTAAAATCTGAAGGATAGTGGTCCCAAACCACATGAAAATTTCCGGACTTGAAATTTCATTGAGGCAGAATTAATAGAAATTCCACATCACACTCAGCCGTCCATACGGCTGCCCAAAATCGGACGCAGAAAACTCATAAGCCGGATTTAATAGAAATTCCGCATCACAGTTTTGGTGACGTCAGCAAAGCCTTTTGTCACCCGAAATTGATTGAAGGGGGGTTTAATTTCGTTTGACGTCCGGCTCAATTCGTGGTAAAAGTTTTTTTTAATGTTTTTCAAAAATTTGGTGCGTAGTGTCCACATATATGTATATATATGTTTTACATATATTTCATATAAGTCGTTTAAAAAAAAAGAGGCCGTGGGCCATAGTCAAACATATTTTGGTTTTAGTTTTTTAATTTGTTTTTTTTTTAAGTTGTTTTATTGTTATATGTTGAGGCATATAAAATGAAGATTAAAAGAAAAGGCCGTGTGCATTGTTCAGATTTGTAAGATTTATTTTTACACACAGCAGTGTAAATTTTTTTGAATTGCACAGCAGTGCATTCATTTTTGAAGAGACAGAGTATTTTCTCAACACACAACAGTGAGTTGAAAATGCACAGATAGAGTGAAATTTAAGAGAGTGTGAGTTTTTTTTTGAACTGTGTTTTGAAGCAGTCAAAGCTTTTTGTATTCCCTCAGTCAGAGGTGATTTTGTAACCAAGTTTTTGAAGTTTAATGAAATAGTTTTTAGAGTGAAAACTCTGTCTCCAGTGAAGAATTTTTTTATATTTTCTCTGTGTTGAAGAGGGGGAATTTTATTCTCCATTGTTGTTCTGGAATTTTAAATATTCCAACAGTCTCCCTACGGAGAGCACTGGTGCCTCACCAGGGAAATCCGCCTCATTGAGCTCTTTAGTGCTCTAAAATTATTAGAACAAAAAGATGGATCTAGTTGAAGAATAATTGCATAAACTTGCTAAGTTGAAAAAGAAAAACAATTAGAATTGAGAATGAAATTAGTTCATCAATATTAGTTTTAGAATTAAAAGACACCGAGTTAAGCTTAGTTGTATATGCAATAACTATGGATAGTTAACGCTAACTGAAGCTAAGTGTGCTTTATGTTCGGTTAATGTGCACATGCACCACATGTAAGCACTAGAGTTAAATAACTAAAGTCAAGTGCACATCGCATGTAAGCACTCGAGTTAACTAGCTAAAACAAGTGCACATTGCATGCAATATCTAGAGTTGAACTAAAGCTAATTAAGACTAACTATGTGCATGTACAACACTCGAGTTAACTAACTAAAGACAAGTGCACATCGCATGCAATCTCTAGAGTTTAACTAAAGCTAATCTAGGTGCATGTACACCAACACCCTCCCTTAAGCATAACTTAGGTGAGTGTGATGCAAAATTAATGAGTCCCAGCAACACTGCCATTTTAGGTACCCATATACAATGCATGAAAAGAGGAAAGAGGGAAAACCCAGTGGGAAGAAAACCCCCCCTCAAAGTATAATGCAAAAGTAGAGAAAATACAACTCCTAGGCAGTCGTGTCCTTCACCCCGAGACGATCTCGTAGGAATCAAAATTTCTGCTGAGTGAAAGTCTTGCTGAAGATATCAAAATATGGATCTAGTTGAAGAATAATTGTACAAACTTGCCAAGTTGAAAAAAGAAAAACAATTAGAATTGAGAATTAAATTCATTCATCAATATTAGTTTTAGAATCAATATATATAAAACAAATAAGTTAAGCTTAGTTGTAAATGCAATAACTATGGATAGTTAAAGATAACTGAAGCTAAGTGTGATTTATGTTCTGTTAATGTGCACATGCACCACATGCAAGCACTAGAGTTAACTAACTAAGCCAAGTTCACATCTCATGTAAGCACTTGAGTTAACTAGCTAAAAACAAGTGCACATCACATGCAATATCTAGAGTTGAACTAAAGCTAATTAAGGCTAACTATGTGCATGTAAAGCACTTGAGTTAACTAGCTAAAGACAAGTTCACATTGCATGCAGTATCTAGATTTGAACTAAATCTAATCTATGTGCATGTACACCAACACCCCCCCTTAAGCATAACTTAGGTGAGTGATGCAAAATGAATGAGTCCCGACAACATGGCCATTTTAGGTACCCATATATAATGCATGAAAAGAGGAAAGAGGGAAAGCTGAGTAGGAAGAAAAATCCCCCACAAAATATAATGCAAAATTAGAGAAAAGACAATTGCTAGGCAGTCATGTCCTTCACCCCGAGACGATCTCGCAGGAATCAAAGCTTCTGCTCAGTGAAAGTTTAGGTGAAGATATTAGCAGTCTGCTTAGAAATTGGACAACACTAAATATTGATGATCCCATCGTGGATATGGAGGAATATGATTCATTTTTGGAAGTAGAGGTATCAACTCCCATGTTTGGATCAAGGAATGAATTTGCTTATACATGGTTGCATGCCAATATGGATTCCCTGCAACTTCGTCGTGCATTTGACGATCAGATTCATGTACCCTTTATGCATGCATGGGAATATTTCTCTAGGGATGCATGCAAGTGCATGTGTGGCTTTAGAGATGCCTTTGTGGATGCATACATGCACATACATGGTGTTATAAATTCCTCCTTAGATGCATGCATGGGCATGTATGGCTTTGCGACTGAGAGTGCATGTGGGGCATCACTAAATTTATACCTTATCAAATTTGCATCATCAACATAATCAATAGTAGAGGAATGAAAGTCCCCTTCTATGTTTTTGAAAGTAGTGTCTTCATCACTTGAAGAGGAAGATATTTACTCATGTGCGATGTCTTCGTTATTGGACAAGAAAAAATTCTCATCTGCAACAGGTTCATTAACAATAGAAGAATCAGAGTCTTCTTATTCAACATTGTCTTGAGAATATTTCTCCACATTATTGGAGTCTTCACCACTTTCATTACTGCTATAATAACTCGATCTCTTTGCCTCCAAATGGTGTTCTTCTAGATCATTTTCATCACAATATAATCCTTTTAATGTAGTCCAGATTTCATGTGGTGATTCATTTTTTTTGATCTCATAAAGAATATCACAAGACACAGATACACACAATCTTCCATAAGCCATGTCAGATATATAAAGCCAATATGACTTCTCATCCTCTGACGTTGGTTCTGTCTCAATTCCCATGACTATTTGTTACAAGCCTTTGCTCCTAAGATGAAGCAAAATCATTGGCTTCCATTCATAGTAATTCTATGGAGTCAGAATAATGGAATTTGGGAATTTCATTCTTTCACTTTGTGGTCATAGCAACAATTGCGACAATTCTCCAATATTTTGATCTACAAATCAAATCTTCGTACAATTTCCAATTCTATGCTCTTCAAACCTGTAAAAGATTGTTCATGCAACTTGTCCAAACCCTTGTAGCTCTGATGCCATGTAAAATTATTAGAGCACAAATATGGATCTAGTTGAAGAATAATTGCACAAAATTTCCAAGTTGAAAAAGAAAAACAATCAGAATTGAGAATGAAATTAGTTCATCAATGAGTGGTGATAGAAAATTGGTAACAAGTTCATCTGCTAGTGCATGAAAAATATCTTCATCAAACTTTACACTCCTTTCAATAAAGAGCTTTTCAGTGTTGATATCAAGTAATATATACCCTTTGAATTCATTAGAATATCCAACAAACATGCATGCTTTAATTTGAGGCTCCAAATCCTTTCTCTTCTCTATAGGAATGTGGGCCCATGCTTGAGATTCGAAAATGCGAAAATGATTGACTTCAGGTTGCATGCTAGTCAAAGCCTCAAAAAGTGTTTTTCCAGTTACAAATTTATGAGGATATCTGTTCTGGATGTACGAGGCACAATTGATAGCTTCAACCCACAATTTTGACGAAAGCGATCTGGCATGCAACATGCAATTGGCCATCTCTTTAAAAGATCGATTCTTCCTTTCAACCACCCCATTTTGTTGAGGAGTGTAAGGAACTGTATGATGCAACTGTATGCTCATTCATTACAAATATTCTTGATATATTTGTTGACATATTTCATCCCATTATCTGTGCGGAGTATCTTGATGCGTTTTCCAAACTGATTTTCCGCATGCGCTTTGAAAATCTTTAGATGTGGAAAAACTTCAGACTTGAGTTTCAAGAAGTAAACCCAAGTGAATCTCATGTAATCATCTATAAATGACAACACATATCTTGCTTTTCTCATTGAAAGCACTGGAAATGGACCCATGATATCATTGTGTACAAGTTCCAAAGGTGAAGAGGCTCTCCATGCATGCCCCTTCTTGAACTTGTCTTGTGGATGCTTTCCAAAATCACATCCATTACAAACACCATTTGAAAATTCAATGGCCGGTAATCCTTTGAACATCCCTTTCTTGCTAATTTTCTACATATATCTGAAATTCAAGTGCCCAAATATCTCGTTCCAAATCCTACTTTCTTCATTTGCATGCGTAAGTATCAAAATACAATCTGATTGAGGAACAAAATAAAAAAATGTATACAGACGAGATTGATCATTTACCTTGCCAGATGAGATCTTCAAGTTGGTTTGCATGTCATAAATGCTCATGGAATCCGGGGTAAATTCCACTTTCCTTTCGCTACCTATGCGTGTCATTTGGTACACTGAGAGAAGATTGACAGAAATCCTTGGAATATGAAAGACATTTTCAAAACTTCCATCTTCGAATTGCACTCTTCCTTGTCCAGTTGCTGCCACTGTAGAATTGTCCCCCATGAGAATAGGAAGTCCTAAGTATGCATGTAGAGAAGAAAATGATTCCTTTGAAGAATCCATATGATGTGAAGCTCTTGAATCGATGATCAATTCTTGTGGTGTAGAATGAAGAGAAATCAAAGCATGCCCATTACCTCTTGGTTCTGGTGCTTTTTCTCCAGACTTCTTCTTAGCATTCTCAGGAATGTGGTCTCCAATATTGTGTTTCTGGAGTGTCTGCACCATAAGATCTATAGTATTCTTCATGCACGCATATTTAGGGTGAAAACCATGGTGGCAATAATTTCACATTGATTGCCCTTTCATTCCTTTCCTTTCCTTTGAGCCAGATGATCCATCATGGGGTTTGGGATTTCCTCCCTTTCTTGGATGAGGGTCCTTCTTCCCTTTTCCTTTCTGATGGTCTTTGGAATTTTCCTTTCCTTTTTCATGCACAGTAAGTGCATGCGCTTTGGAATTTTTAAGTGTGCCCATTTTGATGAGCTTATCTTGCTCATGCATCAAAGACTGAATAAAATAATCTAATGAGGGCATCTTCCAAGATGCACTTGTTGCAGATCTTACTATGTGGAATGTAGAGATTAATACTACATACTCTGGACCAAGTTTTGATAAAATGGAAAGAATCAATTGACTTTGTTTCTTGGATTTGTCGATCCCGCATCCTTTCAGCGGAAGCAACAAGGTTTTATACCTTGTGAAGAAATCTTGAATGTTCTCAAAATTTCTCGGAACTAATGAGTTTAAATCATTTTCGAGAATGTGACTCTACATTTCATCTTGTTTTCCAAAAAATCCTTCCAAATTTTCCATACTTCATTTGGAGTTGAACATGATTCAACATGAAATAGCAGTTCTGGAGAGATAGATAAACATAGGATGTCAAAGGCCTCGTCCATGCGATTGAAATATCTTGTTTTCTCCACTGCCGATGTTGTTTCAAATTCTGTTTCCATGGTTACTCGAAATAAGCCTCTACTTCTGAGATTAAGTAGAATCTTTGGCTTCCATTCGAAGTAATTATATGGAGTAAGAATTGTCGATTGTGGAAACTCCAATTTAGACTCCATTCTTTGTTGTTGCTTCAATCTTCTGAACCTAGAAACAAAAATTTCTTGTGCACTGATTACAAATCCCTCTGCTCTGATACCATGTGATATTTTGAGACACAAAGACCTAGATTTGCAAAAAAATGAACAAAATTGCAAGAGAACGAAGGAATAAGCAAGAATGGAGAAAATAATGAAATTAATTCATCAATATTAGTTTTAGAATAAATACATAAAAGCAACTGAGTTAAGCTTAGTTGTACATGCAATAACTATGGATAGTTAAAGCTAACTGAAGCTAAGTGTGCTTTATGTTTTGCTAATTTTCACATGCACCATATGAAAGCACTAGAGTTAACTAACTAAGCCAAGTGCACATCACATGTAAGAACTCGAGTTAACTAGCTAAAAACAAGTGCACATCGCATGCAATATCTAGAGTTGAACTAAAGCTAATTAAGGCTAACTATGTGCATGTAAAGAACTTAAGTTAACTAGCTAAAGACAATTGCACATTGCATGCAATCTCTAGAGTTGAACTAAAGCTAATCTAGGTGCATGTACACCAACACAAATGCCTCGAATCATTCGAGTACATCAGAGTAGAAGAGGTGGCCCAGATGATATGTTCCGTGTTCGAGACATTCTGATAGGGCCTCCCGGTAGAAATAAGAGAAGAGACAACCAATGTTAGCAATAATATAATTTCTTGGATGGTTTTGGGATGAAGGTACTTGGACGAGAAGGCCGGGAACAAGATAAAGCCAACAAAATTTAGGGAGATGTGGGAGGAGATGTTTGTGCTCAACGAGGTTTTTAATATTGGAGACTTTATACCATGGCTCACCTGGCTAGATCTCCAAGGTTATGTCAGGCGTATGAAGAAGTTGAGCTAGCGGTTGGATGTTTTCCTAGAGGAAGTGTTGGAAGAGCACGACAAGCGGAGAAAGGGCGTGGAGAATTATGTTGCAACAGACATGGTAGACATTCTTCTCCAGCAGGCCGATGATCTCCAGCTGAAGCTGAGTCAAGTCAGATTTAAGGCATTCACTCATGCATGCACTTACAAACTATTCGCCTTTTTATTGGTGTTATATGAATGTGTTTTAATTATTATTCACTGACCCTGTTGAGTAACTGTATAATTTTTGCAAGACATCATAGCAGGCGGCACTGAAAGCTTTGCCACGCTGGTGGAGTGGGGGCTGTCGGAGCTTCTGAAAAAGCCAGAGACGTTGGAAAGAGCCGCAGAAGAGGTGGGCAGAGTGGTAGGTAGAGAACGGTGGGTGGAAGAGAAGGACATTGGTGGGCTTGAGTATCTATAGTGGATAGTGAATGAGACGATGAGGCTCCACCTGGTGTCTCCCATGCTCGTCAACCGCCTTTCCACTTAGCCGTGCAAGATCGCTAGATATGACATTCTTGGGAACACAAGGTTGCTTGTCAACGTGTGGACTATCGGTCGGGACAGAAGTTATGGGGGAACCCCAACGAATTTAGGCCTGAGAGATTCAAAGGGAACATGGTGGACGTGAAGGGGAAAGACTACGAGTTGTTGCCATTTGGGTCGGGGAGGAGGATGTGCCCGGGATATAGTCTGGGACTCAAAGTTGTTCTGATAGCTCTGGCCAATCTCATCCATGAATTCCAGTGGAAGCTGCCTGATGGACAGAACCCTAAGGACTTGGAAATGGGCGAGATATTTGGGTTGTCTACTCCTAAAACCATCCCTCTCATTGCCATGGCCCGACCTCGCCTACCTCTGCATCTTTATAACTTCAATTCTTCCCACACTTAGGAGTGCTCTTTGTGTATCTTCAAATAAAATTGGCCTCTCCAGCCTATGTTTCGGGAGAATTAGATTTGCATATTGTATATGGCCAAATGTACCCAATCCAATGTTATCCCAAGTATGATAATGTAATAACCAGTTTTTGAACCTATCGAAATCTTCAGTTTTCTTTTTCTTCTTATTTTTCTGGTATTGGCGCAAATGTGTGGGGCTAGGATGATGTAAAGAGTACGTTATAGTGGTCTTTGTTGCGGAAAAGTAAAAATATTCCAAATATAATAATTTAATGTAATGAATGAACGTGATGATTTAATGAATTCTGTGGGGGTAGCAATTGAAATAAAACTAGCAATTTCACTGCTAGTTGCAAAGAACTCCAAAAAGAGAGCAATGAGGAAAATTTGGATCACAATATTAAGAGGAGGGAGTATGTGAAAAGAAAACTTAAGAGTGTGGTGTTGTTGTTGTGAGAAGTGTTATTGTCAAAGTTGATGTTGTGAGTGTGAACGATTGGATGGAAAACCATTGAGCTTTCCTATGTTTTTTTTTTATGGGGCAAAGGAAAAAGAGGGAAAGAATTTTAAATTCAAATTTTCAGAACATAATTTTTTTTTTTTTAATTTACCTGTGACCATTGGTTTAGCCTAAATCTTTTAAACTAGGCTTTTGAATTAGGTTTATTTTAAGTTTTATTTATGGCTATTTAGTATGGTTAATTTATGCAATTTATGAGTGTTGAATGCAAATGCATGAAATGGGTAGGAGTGAGGAAGAAGCACAACATTGTTCGAGGCAGTTAGTTCTTAAAACAAGGTATTTATTTAGCCAATGTGGACGAGGCAAGGCACGGTGGATTAGTTAAGTATTTGATCAAAACCCTAAATTATTTAATCGAAACCTTAGAGGTAATGACCCACAGTTGAACTACCCCTAGTATGTAACCATGAATCTCAAAGAGAGCCTTTGCTCTAAGCACTAGATCAAGTACTAGAAGACATATTTGGGTAGAATTCAAATTTGTATCCATACACGGTGGGCATACAAACTATTGTTTAAAAAACTTTCCCAACTTGCATGATAGGTTGTGGTGTGGAAAAAACCCTACATTACCATCTCAGGGCTTTAAAACTAATGCATGGAAATTACCTTGACTTGGAGGAAAAGCAGAAATTTGCAAGAAATTTCAATTTTAGTTAGTAGTTTACCAAATGAAAAATTCTAGTGCAATTTGTAACACTTAGATTGAAAATGATAACACTTTTTTTCCCAAATATCTTACATCCATATCATAATTCAATTTCAAAAATATTTTTTACATTTTTTATCTTTTTAATTTAAATTTAATACCAAAATTATAATATTTCAAATATATACTTTTTCCTATTATTATCTATTCCCACAAACCTAACTTCTTGTTCCAACAACCCATTATTATGATATCAATATAAAATTGTGGAATTTTAAGATATACCATTACATTTATAAAATATTTTAAAATTTCAATTTTTTTAAATATAAAAATAGTTTTAAAATAACTTTTTACTATTTAAAAATTAAAAAATCAAAATTAAATTTATATAAATATTAATAACCATTATTATAATAATTAATTAATTTAAAATAAAAATAAATTTAATTTAATTCATTAATATATAAATAATTTAAAATATAATATTAATAAAGGGAGGAGATAATCAATTAAAGCATTAATTGTTTTTCAATTCCTAAATTTATTTTAAATAACAAAAAATTATTGATTTTTCTTTTCATGAGGATAAGTGTTTTATATTATATAAATATTTTGTTTTAATAATTTTTTGATAAAGGTATAGAGGGTTTTGGATAAGATTGCGATTAGATGTTTTGTTAAGGCACTAGTTGATGTGAAGTTATTGGATCAATTCTCTTCCTTAATTAGGGTAATATATTGGACACGATGAAGATATAGTCCCACCAAACTTACAAAAATAAGTAATTTTAGGTCAAAATATTTTAATTGGAATGGTTTGATAAACAATTAGATTCTCAATTATATGAATTAAAAGATTTGAAAACATGTTAAAACTAGCCTATTATGATGTTTAAGAAATAATTGTATAATTGTATTTGGTGTAACTTAGATAGTTCTCATTCCAATTTGGAAATAAAAATAAAATTGAACTTTTATATTTATTCAATTTTTTTATAATAATTCTAAGTAATTATTAAATAAATAAATAAAATTTCTAATAAAAATTACTTTTAATTATTCAAAGTTGAGATTAATTTTTATGACAATAATTTTTTATTAAATAATAAATATTTTAATCTAATTTAAAATAACAATATTTAATTTTACCTTTCGCCGAAATTATTGTTTTATATCAAACTAGCCTCAATTTAATATTACATAGTTTTTAAGTTTTCAAAAACATAACAATATAATTATTATTGCACATGATGTTCTAAATATTTTTTTTGGTAAGTTTAGCAATGTCTTTCTATTTTCTATTAATCAAAAAACAACAAGTTACATCATATCAAAACTTGTTGGCCTCAACTTACTCGAAGGGAGCCATGTCTGTTGGCCACCTTAAAGAGTTATAAGCCAACCAGTATTGAAAAAGTTTAAACCTTCTATTATCAGTTATGTCTAATTTACTATCTCTTACATATTCTAACTTCAAATAGTAAATGTTATCTACAAAATACATAAACAAAAACTAGAGAAAATACTTATGTCAATCATCCGATGACTCAATTGGTGTCGTGCCCTTTACACTAAAACCAGACATGTCCACCTAGTGCATGGTTTGCAGTTATCCATATAATATTCTAAATATTAATATCGAGTTAAATTTTAATATACATATACATAATATAATTATTATTTTAATATATTTATTAATTTACTTAATAAAACATATCTTATAAAAAAATTATGTAAATGTTATAAAATTTGTGATTTAATTTTTATATCTATATCCATGTTAAAAACTAGATAATGCACTTCATAACTATAACAATAACAAACAAAATCAACCTATATTAAAATATTAAGCGATGTAAAATGTAACCTTCACCTAGAAAATATGACAAATTGTTATACGAAATCAATGGATGGACAAATTGTAATATTACGTCAAGTGAGGAAAAACTCATCTTATAACATTGTTTATAGACACTTGAAAAATTTATACTTCAAAATATTAAAATAAAAAAATTGTATTATTGAAATTATGTTTAAAATATCAATAATACAAAATATCGTTGTCCATTAAAAAATAATTTTATGAAAATTCGAAAATTATGGATCAGCCTTACCTTACATATAAAAAAAAAAAAACCAAAACAACAACCTTTAATTCAAAATAAGATACCAAAAAAACCCTTTAATTCAAAATAAGACGCTAACAACAAATCTTAAAGAGACTCGTCACAACGTCGTTGGTTTGGATGGCATGATTTTAAACCGATAACATAAATCCAACATCATAATAAATCTCATCGTACTCTTTACATCATTTTTCCAATAAATTATCATCCAACAACACAATGGCTGGCACTATAATTTTAGTGCATGCGGCTCCTCCTCTTATCCAATCACCTAAACCCTGACCCTCTTAATGAAATCCCTCGACTAAACCCTGCCCCTCTTCCTACCACCAATTTTGACGTAGGAATGTTTTAAAATTCAATGTTCCACGCTCAAAGAACAATTCACTAGATGTTTCCTTCGAGTTCTTTTTTTTTCCTTTCCATTCCCTACATCATAATCATTTTTACCTTGCATTAAGACACGAAAACCAAATCTAAGTTAAAAACAACGAATTCATACTACCTCGGATTGGAGTGCCAAGCGTAGGCGACACCCAGATTTCTGTGGCACATAGTCTTTTGAGCATTCTCATTATTTTTGCATAAATAAAATGTAGATAAAAAACACAAATTGTTTTAAATCTCGTTGGACTCAAAATTTGCATTGTGATAAAGGCCACCAGTTATGTTGGGTACCACCAAGGTCTTAATAACGTATATACACGGGACACATAAATTATATCCATAAGTATAAGTTTTGTTGGAAATATTGAACAAAACAATACACAGACAGAGAGCGAAACACACGAGAGGAACCAATTTCAATTTTCATTCATTCACAGTAACAATATGAAATTACATAGGTTTTATACAAAATTGGTCGGAGCTTGAAAATTTAATGCATTTTAATGCGGATCGGACGTTCAAAAACCAAAAATTTCCTCGACTCTATTTCTATGTTTCCACACGAAATAGCGTACAAAACTCCTTCAAAACACAAAACAGTGGACTTGAAATTTTATGCGATTCGGGTCAGGAAGCTCATCGCATTCGTTGCCCCATCGCAAATCGCATACTGACAATTTCAACTTTTAACATTTGCTCTTATGGGAAAAACTTAAGTTTTGCGTTATGCGATGTGACGTGGCACATCGCATCGCATCCAAAACATAATACCCTGCGAACGATTATCCGTTATCTCTTGAGCTTTGCGATGTGCACTTTTGCGTTACACTCCCGAGCTTGACACGTGCCCCCTTTGTGATCGCATCGCAAATAACATAACATAACTTTGTGGGTGGCTTTAAAAAGGTAAATGAAAAAACTTGCGAAGTGCACACTGTAGGCGACGGAAAAGGTTAAAACTTAAAATGTGTGAAGTGCGGGCTGTATAAAAGTTAAGTGGGAAATCTTGCGAAGTGCGATGAGGTTTTTGGGTCCCGCTGATATCGCATCGGCAGAAAAAATAAGTTTCGTTGCAAGCATAAAAGTTAAACAAGAAAAGTTGTGACGTGCAGGTGGCGACGCGAAAAGATTGGTAAGTTCGAAATGCATAAAACATTGGTAATGGTGGAATGTAAATGATTTCATGGTTTTGCAAATGCGGTGGAGGTAAGTGTGGGCCCGTCATAATCACATCGGCGGGGAAATAACTTATGTGAAGGGATTAAGGGTTAAAAAAAAAATGTTGCGGGCAACGATAAGTAAATGCGGCAGGTAGGAAGTAAAACATAGAGTGTGTTAAACACCATGTTGAAGCACACACATGGTGTATGAGGAAGATGAACACACACACACAAGAGACTCAACACACAATGAAGGATAAGCGTGAGGCTTTCTTATTTTCCATTATACAAAGATGTACATTTATAGTACAATGGTGTGACTCTTGGTTTCTTATTCCAAGGTCACTTGGACTCCATTGTGACTTTTCATATTCCACACCTACCCATGTAGGATTAGGTGTTCCAACATCCCCCCTTAATCCGAAGGGGTATGTGTGAGTCCAAGAAAAGAGTTGTAATACAAATATGCAAGTATACATGGCAGCACTTGGGCTGAATCAACTCTCTGAAATGTTGGAAAAAAGAGGTGGTTTTAGGATGACCACAAACACTGGAACGCAAAACTTGTTGCAATTCTCGGAACTCTTCCAAAACTGGCAAGAAGCTGAAAGCTTTTGCTAGAGGAATTGTCCCTCATAAAAAAGGGAGACCTTCAACGTAAAAGAAGGGAGGTCTACTACCTGTGATGGTTTTAGGATTACCAACAACTCTGGAATGCTTGTAGCATTTCCTGGAACTCAACCAACGTTGGCAAGAAGCTGAAGGCTGCTAAGCTGAAGGCTTCTGCTAGAGGAAGTGTTCCTCATATATGAAAGGGAGACCTTCGACCTAAAAGAAGGGAGGTCTACTACCTATGGTGGTTTTAGGTTGTCCACCAACCGAAGGCATGCTCATGGGCATCCGTGTCTTTGGCTACATCTCTGAATCTGGAATGAATAATTGTGGCTCAGGCTCGCTTGAACTGCTGGCTACAACTCTGAACATGGAATGAGAGATTGTGGCTCAAGCTCGCTTGATCTGTCGTCGAAGCTTGTACATGACCACCATTTTCCCCCCTGTCAGGGACAAGGTGAGATGATAGCGAAAACTCAACTGCAAGTTTGCTCAATATCCGTGAACAAGTTCTAACATGTGTCGTAAACATCTTCTTGGCTGCTGATGCCCATTGCCAAGAAGCGATCCATCCAAGATGAATCTTGGTTCTTGCAGGAGACTGAGGCTTGTTTCTGAAGCATCTGTGTGAAGAATGGGTGTGTCGACCACAGTGCTTACATGGATGAAGATCAAAACAGTGATCTTTCATATGGCCAACTCGATCACAGTGTTGGCATTTCTCAATCTGTTGTGGAAGTGGAACAGGATCTGGAACAGCTGCAAGTGAATTGTCATATAGGAATCCAGCACTCTGAAATATGATGGGCTTGGTGTAGTTTGGAATATGAGAGGACACATCCTTGTCATATCCAAGACCAGTTCGGTGCTTGTTGTGGACAAGCTCTTCCCAAGGTCTGATGATGGGCTTGAGAAGTGTAGGCTGAGCTGCTGCATCTGCATGTATATCTGCTCTTGAACAAGGAACTGAATCGGAATCAACTGCAACTTTATCTTCTTTCTTCTGATGAGAGTCCTTCACAATCTTCTGAACAAAAATAGGTTTAGAATGGTGACTCTTTTGTTGAAGTTCATCTTGTTGGAGCTGAGATTCCAACTGCAAAAACTCAATCTTTTCTTGTGCATCTTGCAAACAACTGTGAATTTTACAAAGAGCATCCATGCTCATTTTTATCATGTCATCAACATTGAAATGAATGAGGTTATTCAACAACACTAATGCCTCATTTATTTTGGCCATTTTCAACAACTTAGGGTCAAAACAAATGAAAGGGTGTCGGCTACAACCGAAAATGCACCCGTTTACAATGTGATTCAATTTTCTTTCAAACAAATACAAATGACTCTAAAGAGCTTCCAAATATGGAAATCTCAAAGTACAAAATCTGCTCCTCAAATGATGGAAGGCAATCAACAATCCAACAACTGAAATACTTATTGTAACTATGAAGAAGCTATAAATTCCACTCAACATACAATGTCAGCTCAATACATATCTATGCAAAATATTTGTAAATGTGTAGCTGAAAATACTTGTGCAAGAATCTTTTTATGGCAGCTGAATTTTCTTCTTCAAAGCGTTGTTTTCAATGATGGCAAACTTGTCTTCAAATGTCAATTTCTTCAGAAAATCACCCTTATGTTTATGCCACAAATCATAAAATGTAAATCTGCAATTTTCTATATGTATTCGGTCCATCTTCTTCATATGTCAATTTCCATTTTTGCTGTTCATATTTCTCTTTCCTCTCCCTCTTCTGTTTTTTTTTTTTTTTTTTTAATTAATTAAAAATTAATTAAAAAATAAATTAAGAATGGAGGAAACTTAAAAATGGAGAGAAATTAAATGGGAAGGGGAATTTAAAAAAGGTGAGAAGTATTATATGGGGGTTTATTAGTGGGGGAGGGGGGCTATAAAAAATTAAAATGGGAAGGGGATTTTTTTATTATTTTAATTAATTAAAAAGTAAATTAATGGGAATAATTAAAAATGAGAGGGAAATGAAAATTTTAAAAGGGAAGGGAAGGGATTAATAAAAGGGAATCAAATTAATGGGAGGGGAATCGAATTAACGTGGGAATTAAAAATTTAAGATGAGTAGTATTATATGAGAGTGGGTATTAAAAATTTAATAATTTGAAAGTGGTGGGGGGTATTAAAAAATTTAAAAACGAATTTTAAAAGTGAAATAGGGTGAGGTATGAGTAATAAGGAGGGAGGGGGCGTAAGTGCAGAGAGGAGGGTTGCCAGGCCATGAGAAAGGGAAGGAGGGTCGAGTGTAAGGAAGAGGGTGGAGGTCGTGGTTGAGTTGAGAGGGTTGAACAGTGAGGGAGCCGAGGGTGTAAGATTGCAGAGTGGTGAGGGCGTAGGGAGTTGTGGAGTTTTATTTAATGGGTTGCCGTGGAGTGATAAGGTGTATGGCGTGAGGGATAGGCGTGGGGTTAAAAGAGGGGGAGAGGGGCCCGAAAGGGTGTGGGAAAAGGGAATGGCCTATGAGCGATGAGTGTTGCAGGTGTAAAAGGCGCAGTTTGAGAGGTGAGGGCGGTAGGGCCGAGAGGCCAAGAATGATTCAGGAATTTTATTTTTTATTTTTTTTACTTTTTTTTATTTTTTAAATGTTAAAACAGCAGAGTATGAAAGAGCAGAGTATTTTTTCTTCCAGCAGCAGATGTTGGATAAATGCAGAATTTTCCAGAAATTTCAGAAGTAAAACCCAGAGATTTTAAAACAACAGTAGATTTTTCCAAATATTGCAGAGAAAACTCAGAATTTTTTCTTCAAAAACCCAGAATTTTTCTTCAAAAAATTGCAAAGGACCATATAGCAGCAGAAAGTGCAGAAATGAGGGCAACTTCAGAATAGTCTTCAAAAAAGGAGATCTTTTAAAATATACAGCAATCTACTCCATTGCAGAATTTAACAATATTCAGAAACCCAGAAACTTGCAGAGATTTTTCAGTGAAAAACTCAGATTTTTTTTTTTTCTTAGAATCCCTCTTTAAACATTGTTCCAGCAGCTCTTGAAAATGCAGATTTTAATAAGCAGAAATTGCAGAGAAAAATTAGAATGAAAACCTTCAGATGGGCAGTGCTGCCTTTCTTCAAAACCAATGCCTGAATGCTGCCAATTTCTGAATGCTGCTCCTTCTCCAAAACCACTTTCTGAATGCGGCAAAATGTCTGCTGCAGAAACTCTGAGTGTTGTAAAAATGTCAAGAATTTTTGCAGATATGCACAGGCCATAAACACAAATGGCTCACTCAATTTGGAGCAGGGCCAACAATCGCCCGCTCTGATACCATGTTAAACACCATGTTGAACCACACACATGGTGTATGACGAAGATGAACACACACACACAAGAGACTCAACACACAATGAAGGATAAGCGTGAGGCTTTCTTATTTTCCATTATACAAAGATGTACATTTATAGTACAATGGTGTGACTCTTGGTTTCACATTCCAAGGTCACTTGGACTCCATTGTGACTTTTCGTATTCCACACCTACCCATGTAGGATTAGGTGTTCCAACAGAGTGTGGGGCTTGGGTACTTTGTTTGATTTTTGTGTGAACACCTTCAAATTTTGAACACCGAGGCTTGTCTTTCCCTGCACAAGAAAATTAAAAGAAGCATCGGTTGTTGCCACATTTATTCATGGCGGTGGTTGGCATTAATTCCAACACTCCCCCTTAATCACGACTGTTAGATTCAACCATTCCCAGACATTGTTTGAGATAGACAAAACTTCTCTGTCCCAATGGCTTTGTGAGGATATCAGCAAACTGATCCTCTGACCTGCAATGCTACAAATTTTTTTTACCATTCTTAACCAATTCCCTTATAAAATGATACTTTGCATCAATATGCTTTGTTCTTTTGTGGAAAATAAAATTCTTTGACAATGAAATTGCTGAGTTGTTATCATAATAAATTTTGGTTCCTTTGTCTCGATCATAACATAAATCTCTCAGCATCCTTCTCAACCAAACTGTTTGACATGTTGTTGTTGTTGCTGCTACATATTTAGCTTCTGTTGTTGATAATGAAACTATTGGCTGCTTCTTGGAAGCCCATGAAATGGCTCCCGATCTCAAATGAAAAACATACCATGATGTGCTCTTTCTGTCATCTACACTTCTAGCTCAATCACTGTCAGTGTAACAAATCAACTTAAAATTATCAGATGTGGAGTATAGAACATCATACTCCTTTGTTCCATTCACATACCTCAATATTATCTTACCTGCTTGCAAATGTGTCTCCTTGGGTGTCTCCATGAATCTGGATATCAAACTTACTGCATACATTATATTAGGCCTAGTTGTAGTCAAATACATTAGACTGCCAACCATGCTCTGGTACAATGTCGGATTAACATTTTTGCTGCAATCTTCCTTGCTCAACTTCAACCCCATGACAGTTTGAGTTGCTGCTGCTTTGCTGTTCTGCATATTGAACCTCTTTAAAACTTCTGCAACATACTTTTCTTGGGAGATAAAAATCCCCTTTTCATTTTTCTTTACTTCTATGCCCAAAAAATATCTCAATAAACCCAAGTCAGTCATTTCAAATTCACTCTTCCTAACTACTTTAAAATCAACAATGATAAAACATCATTGTCTGTGAAAATCAAATCATCTACATATAAAACAACAATAATAATTTTACTGTTGTTTTCTTTGATGTAGAGTGTGGGTTTACCATCACACTTCTCAAGCCCATTGTCCACCAGGTAAGCATCAATCCTGTTGTACCATGCTCTTGGTGTTTTCTTGAGTCCATAAAGAGATTTATTCAACTTACATTCTTTGTGTTCTTGGCCTTCCATCTTATAGCCAGGAGGTTGTTCAACATACACCTCCTCTTTCAACACTCTTTTTAAGGATGTTGACTTCATATCCATTTGATAAATCTTCCATTTTTGTTGTGCTGCTATTGACAACACTGTTCGCACTGTCTCCATCCTTGCAAATGGTTTAGAAGTTTCCTCATATCCTCTTCCTTTTTGCTTCTTGTAGCCTTTGACGTGTCTTTCTTTGTGCCTTTCTATCTTGCCTTCAATGTTAACACTGTTACTGATGAAATAGGTAACCTGACCTCAAACCCAAAAAGACTCAAAAAACATGAAAAAACACCCCAAAAACAAAAAAAGTGTATTCCATAACGCACTTGGTTTTTTTTGAAGGTCAAATTTCAACATTTTATAAAATTATGCTAAAAACAAAATTGTTTCTTGAAAAAATGATTGAAAAAACACCCTCAAAACAAAACTAGTTGATGCTGGAATAAAAAAAAAAAAAAAATTTGTGTCATATTTTTGACATTTAAAAAAAAAGAAATAACATTTTTTAATTTTTAAAATTCAAACATTAAAAAAAAACCTAAAATAAAAAAGAAAAATTTAAAATAAAAACATTTTAAAGCTTAAAATTTAAAAATATATAGGAATAAAAAAATTAAAAAAAAAAACAAAATAAAAATTTTAATTCAAACATAAAAAAAACTTACAATTTAAGAAAAAAAAATAAAGATTAAAATTTCAATTTCAAAATAAATAGAAATAAAAAAATAAAAATAAAAACAAAATGGAAATATTAAATTAAAAAAAAACAAGGAAATTATAAAAAATAGAATATAGAAATTAAATTTAAAAAAAAAGAAAATGTTTATTAAATTTTAAAAAAGTAAAATAAAATTTTAAAATAAAAAATAAAATTTAAAGAAATATATTAAATTTTAATAAATTTAAAATTTAAAAAAATAAAATAAAAAAAAAAAACAAAAAAAATGAAAAATTAATTAAAAATAAAAAATGAAAAATAAAATACAATAAAAATATTAAATTTAAAAATATATATATTAAAAAAACAAATAAATTTTAAAAAATAAATTAAATTTAAATTATAAAAAATAAAATATATATATGAACTTAAATTAAAAATATATATATTAGATTTTATTAAATTAAAAAAAAATGTTAATATTAAAATAACAAATTAAATTAAAAAAAATATATATTAAATTTTAATATATAAATGAATAAACAAATTAATTTTGAAATAAAAAATAAATTTTAAATATAAAGAAAAAGAAAACACTGTTAATATAAAAAGTTAAAAAACTTTAAAAATCAATTAAAAATGAAAAATTGACAAAAATAAATTAAAAATAAAACATTAAATAAAAAATAAAATAAAAAACAAATTAATTTGAAAATATTAAGTTTAATAAAAAAAAAATTCTAATTTTAAATACACAACAAAAAAAAATATAAAAATTTTATGTAATTAAAAAAATAATAATAAAAAAATAAAAAATAAAAAAATATTAAATTCAAATAAATTAAAAAAAAAAAAAAAATTAATTAAATTTTAAAAATTAAATGAAAAAACTAAACATAAAATTTAATAATAAAAAAAAATATGAAAAAAAAAATTAAATAAAAGAAAAAAATACAAAATTTAATAAAAATTGTTAACAAAATTTAGAAAAAGAAAAATTAAAAACAAAAAAATGAATAAAATTAAAAAAAACAAAATTTTTTTAAAACAAATTAAATTTCAAATACAAAAATTAAATTAAAAAAATATAATTTTAAATTTTTTGAATTTAAAAAAAAAATCAAATTAAAAAAAAATATTAAAAATAAAAATAAAAATTAAAAAAATTAAAAAGAAATTTGATTTGATTTTATTTTATTTTTTTGAATTTTTAATATTTTTTATTTCGTAACATATATATATATATATATATATATATATATATATATATATATATATATATTTTAATTTGAATTTTTTTTTTTTTAAATTTTTAATATTTTTTTAATTTAATATATATATATATATATATATATATATATATATATATATATATAAAATTAATTTCAAAAAATTAAATATTTTTTTTTTTAATTCAAATTTTTTATTTTAAATTTAATTTGTTTTTTTTTTTGCAAGATTAATTATTTTTTAAAATTTAAAATTTGTTTATTAAATTTATTAAATTGTAATTTAAATTTTTTTTTTTAATCTTTTATTTTATTTAGTTTTTCATTTTTAAAATTTATAAATTGTTTCATTTAAAAAAAAAAATAGTAAATTTATGGATATTTGTTTTTTAATTATTTGCACGTGGTTTTTTTCATTTTTTTGTTTTTTAATGATAGTTTTTTTTTTTTTTTTTTTTTAAATTCTTTTATTTTAATTTTCTTTTTCAATTTTAAATTTTGTTATTTTTTTTTTAATTTGTTTTTTTGTTAATTTTAAAATTTGTATTTTTTTTCTTATTATTATTATTTGTTTAATTTAAATTTTTAAATTTCATTTTTTTTTTTTGTATTTTATTTTTTTTATCTAATATTTAATTTTGTAATTTTAATTGTTATTATTATTATTATTATTTTTTGGTTAATTTTTGTTTTTTTTTTTCTTTAAATTATGTGTTTTTTTTTCAAATTTTGCCATTTCTTTTGATATAATTTTCGAATATTTTTGTTTTTTATTTATTTATTTTTGTTTAATTTTTTTTTTTATTTTTACGAGTTAATTTTGTTTTTTATTTTTACATTTTTATTGGTTTTTTTATTGTTTATATATATATATATATATATATATATATATATATATATATATATATATATTTATCTAAGTTTTTTGTTTTATTACCAACATGAAAATCACCACTCTAAAAAAAAAAGATTGATGCTGCATCAATATGTTTCAAAATTAGCATGAAAATCACCACTCTAAAAAAAAAAGTTGATGTTGCATCAATACGTTTCAAAATTAGCATGAAAATAATTAACATTTTAAAACAAATATTCATAGTTCATAAATAAAAATATTAAAGTGTCAAAAATGTGCACAAAAAAAAAGGAGTGATTCTGCATCACCACTTTTCAAAATCGGGTGCTTTTTATGCTACCAAATAAAAGTAGGTAACAGTGCGGTTACCTATTTCATTGGTGACAATGTTTGTTGCTCTTGGTCTTATAGACCCATTTCACTCCAATAACTTATTTTCATTGTGGGAGGTCCACTAACTCCCATGTGTCATTCTTTTATATTGCTCCTATCTCTTCATTCATTGCTTAAATCCACTTCTCTTCTTTTAATACATCTTCAAAATGGATTGGGTCATCAACATGACAAAATAAAACAAATAAAGAAATCAGACCAACATTACTATTTACTTCTTCTTGCTCATAAATTTCACTTAAATTTTTTAGTTTTGGTCTTTTTGTATTTGCTGAAAATGTGCTTGGAGTTGCACTTGAACTCAAGGGAGTTTCTGAACCCTGCGGTGTGCTTGGAGTTGCACTTCATTAGTTCTGCACTGCTGTTTTGTTGCTTGGTTTCGAAGTGCTTTGTTGAGCTAGTGTAGGTGGAGGAGGAGCCACCATTGAGGAATTATTTTTTGTAATCAATTCCTCTTTGTCTCCATGTGAAATACATGTCTTCACATTCACTATCCTCTTCTAAACTTCCATCCCAAGCTTCTTCTTCTATGAACTCCACATCTCTGTTGATTATTGCCTTCTTGGTTGATGGACTATAGAGCTTGTAAGCCTTGGATTCATCACTGTATCCAAAAAATATACACTTCGCCCCCTTGCTGTCCAATTTCTTCCTTAACTAATCTTGGACATGTGCACATGCCACACATCAAAACACTCTCATGTGAGTGACAACTTGATTTGTTCCAGTCCATGCTTCTTCTGGAACTTTGTTCATAACAACTTTGGTTGGACATATATTTAAAATATATGTTGCACAAATGACAGCTTCTGCCCAATAATCATTTGGAAAATGTTTTTCTTTCAACATACTTCTTACCATGTCCATGATGGTCCTATTATTTCTTTCTACTACACCATTTTGCTGAGGTGTATACCTTAGGGTAAATTGCTTGTGAATCCCATGCTCCCTGTAGAAATGTAGGAATTATTTGGAGATATATTCTCCACCTCTATTAGTTCTCAACACTTTTATGTAGTGTCCACTTTGCTTCTCAAAAAGAGCTTTGAAGTGGTAGAACTGTTCAAACACTTCACTTTTCCATTTTAAAAAATAAACCCATGTCTTTCTTGTGTAATCATCTATAAATGCCAAAACATAATCACTGCCATCTAATGATGGTGTTTTCATTGTTCCACATAAATATGAGTGGACAATCTCTAAAGATGCCTTTGCCCTTATACTTTTTCCTACTGGAAATGATTCTTTGTGTTGTTTTCCTAAGATGCAGCCTTCACATAGGCTTTCTAGTTTCTCTATGAGTGGTAATCCATTTACCATCCCTTTTTTGTGCAACAAATTCAAACCTCTGAAATTGAGATGTCCAAATCTCAAATGCCATAACCAGTTCTCATATTTCATTTCTTCTTGAAAGACTTCTTGTGTGACTGTTGCTACAACACCTCCTTCCTTCAAGTTTGTTTTGATATTGAGAGGAAACATCCTATTGCTTGTCATATGCACTTTTGCAATGACCTGTCTACTTGGAGGTATATCCATGATTGTGCACATATCATTCTTAAAAAACACATTTTAGCCCTTATTCATGAGCTGTCCAAAGATTAGAAGTTTACATTTCAGTCCAGGTACATAATAGAGATCTAGCACAAACTTCTTCTCTCCCTTCCTTGTTAGTATTTTTACTCTTCCTTTCCCCATGATAGAGACTTTCCTATCAGTCCTCGTTGTCACTTCAGATTTCACACTCTCATCCAGATTGGAAAAAATTTCTATGATTCCAGTCATATGGTTACTACAACTTGAATCTGAGAACCATACTTCTTCTTGTTTTCTTCTGCTACATTACAAGTTAAAAGCACATTACCATGGTTCTAATTTTATTTTGTGAAATTTACACTAGGTTCACTACTCATGTCAATTTTATTCTTTCTACATTAATTAGCATAATGCCCATACTTTTTGCAATAATGACATTGGACTTGAGATTTATCATACCTCTGTCCTTGTGCTTGATTTTGGCTTGAGCCTTCGCTTGGATTCTGATTGCTGCCACTTCCACTTATGCTTGCAGGGCTGCTTCTTCCACCTTTGTGTGGGCCTCTTCCTCTTCCTCGGTAGTTTGATATTTCTCGACCTCTACCTCGAAAAAAATAAATTTGTGTCTTGAATGCATTCTCCAATGATGAGTTGATTTATCTGTTCAATCTATGCTCATGAGACATTAGTGATGCATGAAGCTCATCCACTGAAAACTGTGAGAGATCCTTTGTCTCTTCTATGGCCACTACTATGGCATAAAATCTTGATGGTAGACTTCTGAACACTTTCTCCACTATTCTTATTTCCTCAACTGTCTCTCCATGAGACCTGATTTGGGTAACCAACCCAATCACATGTGTGAAGAATGAGTCTATGCTATCAGAATCTTTCATGCAGAGAGTTTCAAAATATCTCCTCAACATTTAAAGTTTTGTTGTCTTCACTTTTTCCATACCTTCGTAGGTTTTCTTGAGGGTATCCCATGCCTCCTTAGACTTTGTTGCTGTTGCAATCATTGGGAAAATACTCTCATGTACTACTTGGAAAATATACAACAGGGCTTTGGAGTCCTTCTTCCTATTTTCTCTCAACAAATCTCTTTGTGCTTGTGCCAAATCATTAAGTGCTACTGCATCTGCTGGTTCTTGGAAACCATTATCCACCAGCTCCAAAATATCTTGTGAATCAAACAGGTCCTTCATTGTAATGACTCAATAATCATAATTCTTACCATTGAACTATGGTAATTGTGGATTTGTAGGCTTGTGCTTGCTACTGCCATCTTGACTGTGTAAAAAAAAAAAAAAACTTTCCCACTGCTCTAAAAGCTTTCTCACTGCTGGAGAATTCTACTTCTACAAACAATATTACAGCTTCTTCAGTAAAGAGATCTCTTTATTTCACTGAGAGCCTAGACCTGCTCTGATACAATGTTGGAAATATTGAACAAAATAATACACAGACAGAGAGCGAAACACAGGAGAGGAACCAATTTCAATTTTTCATTCATTCACAGTAACAATATGAAATAACATAGGTTTTATACAAAATTTTCCAGATCCTGAATCTTTAATGCATTTTAATGCGGATCGGACGTTCAAGAACCAAAAATTTCCTCCGCTCTATTTCTTTGTTTCCATATGAAATAACATACAAAACTCGTTCAGAACACAAAACAACGGACTTGAAATTTTATGTGATTCAGTTCAGGAAGCTCATCGCATCCATTGCCCCATCAAAAATCGCATACTGGCAATTTCAAATTTTAACATTTACGCTTATGGGAAAAAATTAATTTTTGCGATATGCAATGTGACGTGGCACATTGCATCGCATCCAAAACATAATAACCTACGAGCGCTTATCCGTTATCTCCTGAGCTTTGCGATGTGCTCTTTTGCGCTACCCTCCCGAGATTGACACGTTCCCCCTTTGCGATCTCATTGCAAATAACATAACATGACTTTGCAGGCAGCTTTAAAACGTAAATGAAAAAACTTGCGAAGTGCAGACTATGGGTGGCAGAAAAGGTTAAAACATAAAATACACGAAGTGCGGGTTGCGAGCGGTATAAAAGGTAAGTGGGAAATCTTGCGAAGTGCGATGAGGTTTGTGGGTCCCACCAATATCGCATTGGCGAAAAAAATAGTTTCGTTGCGGGCTTAAAAGTTAAGCAATAAAAGTTGCAAAGTGCGGGCGGCGACGCAAAAGCTTGGTATGTGTGAAATGCGTAAAACAATGGTAATGGAGGAATGTAAATGATTTCATGGTTTTGCAAATGCGATGGAGGTAAATGTGGATCTCGTCGATATCACAACGGCGGGGAAATAACTTATGCGAAGGGCTTAAGGGTTAAAACAAAAATGTTGTGAGCGTGACGTTGCAGGCAACAGTAAGTAAATGTGGCAGGTAAGAAATAAAACATAGAGTGTGTGGCTCGTGTACTCTATTTGATTTTTGCGTGAACGCCTTTGAATTTTGAATACTGAGGCTTGTCATTCCCTACACAGAAAATTCAAAGAAGCGTGGGTTGCTGCCACATATATTCATGGCGGTGGTTGGGAGTAATTCCAACAACTTTTATTATATGTTTAGGGAAATTCAGGTTTTAGAAGAGGTTTTAGGCCCAGGTGTTCTTCGACGTCAATCCCCCATCATACTTTTGGAAGAGTGTCTTTTTATGTTACATGCAACAACAGTTTTCCTTGTTGAGAAGTGCTAGTGTGTTCATGCTGGGAAATGGTTGTTGGCTCAAGTACCGATAATGAAGTTGTAAATGAAACGTTGCTTCAGATAATATTTTCAAAATTAATGTATTTGAATTTCAATAAAGCATGAATATATTTTCCCCTCAATGAAGGTGGAAATTGTATCCTACTTGATAATTTGCGATGTCGATCAACAATTTCAAGTAGCGATTTAGAACTGGACAAACAGATGCACACCTGTTGATTTGCATGATACGTGTTCAGTCCCTACACAGCATGTACACAAATGTTAGTAGACAATAACAAATTTGTTATAATGAAATAATGATCCAAAACATGAAGTAGGAACTAGGAAAATCCATTCATGTTTCTAGCAAAATTGATCACAATTTGTGATATTTCAGAGAAAGAGGAGATGTTGGAGTACTTCTCACTGTGAAAAAGCTCAAGGAATTGAAATATATTGAGTGGGAAACTAGTGAAAATTCAGAGGAAGAACAGAGGAGAGTAGGTGTTGGATTATTGTTTAACATGAAAAACATCAAGGAATCGAAATAGATTGAGTGTGTGAGTATCTCGCTTATTCGTAAATGATGAATTTCATAGGTATAATTTTTTTGTTGTAGTCATTGGTGACAACAGTGATCTAGTCGTCTGAGGTGCATTAGAAACACCAAATGATGGGAGTGGCGATGATTAAACCAGGTGAGGAAAAGCTAAAGGAGGTTTCGATGATAGAAGGCCTTTGAGTAATTGTGTTGGATTATGAAAGAGAGGGATTTCTAGAATCAATGGTAGGGAATGCTAATCAATATGCCCAGGCTACTGGAGAAAATGTCTTGCATACAACCTCGCAAATTCGAAACAAGGTCAAGGAGGCTGGGGAGGAGGTGCTTCATCTAGTTTAGGGGAAACAAAGCTATATGATCTTGTTGAATCCCACAATTGATTATGTTCCTTATGAGTTAGATTATGTCATTGATTCCGCTCTTGATTTTTTATGGTTAAGCCACTGAGGAAGCCATGTAGTAGCCTTTGGCATTGATGTTGAGTATCAATATATATGGAGAAACCATTGCCTTTGTCTCAACAAGCTATGTCTTGTCCTTTGGTTCTGCCTTTGATGCTTGTGTTCACTTGTATACTACCGGGTCAACTACTGGATCACTAGCTAACCTTTTCTTTTGTAGTTAATTAAAGCTTATAACAATTTTCATCGCGAGTGATGCCCGCCTCTTCGCTATAAATAGCTCATCTCTTCGCCCCTCCATATCTATCAATGTGTGCATTCTGCACACCCCTAAGTAACGGAAGCAACACTAGTAGTGCATGCTCATATTTGGTACTATATATGATGGAAATGGATATGGAACCGAGCGAAAGGATGCTTAGAATTACACCTATAATTTTGTTTCCTTTGCTTTTGCATTTGTGGGTATACTAGCTGGAAAATAAGCTTGAACTTGCTAAGATACTGGTTGTTTTGTAATTGAGACCTCCCTTGCCTTTATAGAAGTTTCCCATACTTTTGGTTTTGAGACTGGATCCAGGGGTGTTGCTAATGGTGGTTGATTTGAAAGGCGCAAAATATATCAACGTTAGAGTCAGGGAGACCGTCAGCGTTTCGACAACCAACATTTGCAGAGTAGCATCAATATTTTGTTGTATTCAAGAATGTCTGTAACACATAGCACAGGTGGAAGTTTGTAGGTGGAAAAGTGAGAGTTTAGGTGGGAGTTTTTGATTCGGTGAAGGAGGACAAAATTGGAGGGTTGGGGTTGGTTGGGGTGAACAGTGTGTGCTCACCCAAACCCACGGAGAGAATGTCTTTAGATGTAATTAAACAATTCAAAAACTATGATAATGTAATTAATGAACATGATGATTTTGGCGAGCCTTATTTCCTTGTCTATCCGCCATTTAATGCGGTGTGGCATATATTGGCCACCGTTAGATTTAAAGTTGTTTAAATCTAACGGTGAGCAATATATGCCACACCGCATTAAATGGCCGATAGACAGGGAAATAAGTTTTGCCGATGATATCATGAATGATGTGGACGTGGTGATTGTTGTGGGAGAGAATGCCTTTAGACATAATTAAACAATTCAAAAACTATGATAATGTAATTAATGAACATGATGATATCATGAATGATGTGGACCGCGGAGACAATGTCACTTAGACGTAATTAAACAATTCGAAAACTTGATAATGTAATTAATTAACATGATGATATCATGAATGATGTGGATGTGGTAATTGTTGTGGGAGAGAATGCCTTTAGATGTAATTAAACAATTCAAAAACTATGATAATGTAATTAATGAACATGAAGATATCTGAATGATGTGGACGTGGTGATTGTTGTGGGAAAGGAAAAAAATTATTGAATTTAAATTGTTGGTAAAATCTTCTTATTTGGTTATTATTTGTTGATAATATTTTAAAATTATTTTACACAATGTGATTACACTATTGAAATAATATTTGATTTTAATACATACATACATACATAGTAATTTTTTTTATATTTTAAAAAAATTATATAGAATTTAGAATAAAATTATAAATTTATTTTAACTATATATATAAAGTATTTATTTTAATATTGACTTAAATTTATAATTTTAATTTGAGCAGTGTAACCATATAAATTGAATGGATGATAAAGGCCAATAAAAATTAATTCATGATAAACATCAAAATATTTATTTCAAGGTACATCTCAAAGTTACTAAAATTTAAAAAATCATAAAAACTAGGGAAACCATGTCAATGAAAGTGTTGAGTATGCAGCAATCCATGATAAACATAAACATTAAAAAAAAAAAAAACTTACCTTATTATATATGCCTAGATTAAAAAACTCATAAAGTTAAATAAGTTATAATTTCATTTTAAATTATTGTTATTATTTTTCTTTTGTTATCAAAAAGTCAAGTTACATCTATATTTTGATAATTGTTGTGGGAAAAGTTGAAAAATTAGAAAATGATAATGTAATGAATGAATAAGATGATATAATCAATGTTGTTGGGGTGGTAATTTTTGTGAGAAAGAAATAAAATTGATGACTTTAAATTGTAGGCCAAATTTTCCTATCTTAAAATTTGGTTATTGTTTGTCATTAATTTTTTTGAATAAAATATATGTTAGTAATTTTTTTTAAATAATTTTTTTATTTAATTAAATTATTTTCAAATAATAAAAAATTATTTTCAAATAATAAAAATAATATTTAAATTCCCAACACCTTACTTGAAAAATCACCCACCTAGACTAACATGAATTGAAGAGATTGAGATTGTGAGGTATGGGAAGAGGGTTACACCCATCCCCATCTCCCTCATAGAGCAAGCTTAGGGTAAACAACTACATAAGGAAAATAAGAGGGTAGTCAATGGAAAAAAGAGATTAGTTGAAGAAGTTTGAGGGGGGTAGAAATTTTCAGAAGGGGATTAGTTCTCCCTGGATGTGGAAAGGTATCCAAGATCCTAATAATTAAGCGTAAGGAGCTATTGAAGCATTGACATTAGAAGATAATTGTTTGAGGCCACTAGACTAGATTTTTTATGTCTGTGTGGTTAATGGGTGGCTTAATGGATAGTTGAATCATTGTGGTGCTTACTATTAGAGGGTGGTTGATAAACCACCTAGACAATTGATTCTAGTTCCTGGACTAGGAAATACCCCATGTAATGAACCTTGGGTGTGAGCCCCATGAACTGTGCTTGAGGCCACTGGATTTTGTGTCTGTGTATGTGGTTAGTTGGAGGCTTAGTGAATGGTTGAATCAATGTGATGCTTCTTGTATAGTTGTTAAACCACTTAGATAGGGAAAACTGAGCCACTATGGTGCTTTTTGGAGAGTTGTTAAATCACCTAGATAGTGGAATACAAAACGATGCAGTACTTTCTATAAAAAATGTACATTTTAAGCAACCTGAACAATGGTTCAATCTCCTAGATTGAGAATTATTCCATTTGTACCTTGGGTGAAGCCCTATGATTGAACTTAGAGATGTAAGTGAGTCACTGCGACTCCATCTCATGGGTGTCTACCAAGATTTGGTCTGGATTTCCCTGAGAGCATCCCCTAAGACTTTGGATCCAACTCGTGGGTCGTAAGCTAAAAAAAATTTACAGTGTCGGTGGCCTATGATTGGGTGGAGAGTGAAATTCCTTCCTCTAGTTTCCAACCACCATAACATATTCAGATAAGTTTATTGTGACCTTATGTTGACTCATGAATTGAAATGTTATATGAATGCACATGTTTGGTATGGGCTCATGAATATATATGAATGTTATTGATTTATTTATTGGTATATGCCTTTATTATGCTCATACTCACTATGTTGTGCTATATGCTAAGAAATTGATAATTGACTGGACAATGTTGATTCAAATTGTGGAATCATGACAAACGTTGAAACGCGCAGTAATGTTTTCCCTACCTTATTTGATAAGAATGGTTATCGTGCGAATGGTTCCATAATTTACCTTCCTTGAGCATCTTGCTTTTTGTGCCCCCATCAATAATGGGTCACGTTAGTTTCAATATTTGTACAACCTATATTAAAGCTATGAGCTAGATGGTAGAGTTAGATAATTGAATTCTTCTATAAGTATGATATCACATAGTAGTGCTCAATTTTCATTTTTCTTTCATATAACTTGTTATTGTTTCGAAATGGTTGATCCATCAGCATGTATGATTTAATATGCCACCATTGTGTTGGAGATGGGCCACCATTGATCTTCTCACGTTGAATAAATACTTAACACAGATGATGTCAACGTTGATTCGCTAATCGAACGAAAGGCTCCATAATGAAACCTAGTCACCACCCATCGTCATTTCGTATTACAGAATTTATCAAACCTTGTTAACTCTAAGTGCCAACAAGAAGTTGCATGATCCCATCCATAGTTCCAACAATGAACCTTGTCATCAAGTTAATACCACTACCAATACCATTTCTTTGTCAACCCTTCTGAGCCATGATCCAACAAGAATAGGTTGATCCAACTGGCGGTTATAGTTTTGGAACCTTGGCTCATTTAGATCTTCCACCGCTAGGTTTCATAATTCACTGGGTGCTTTAGTAGCGCACCAACAAGTGATCTTCCAATAGCGAGATGAATTTGGTTTCCATCGTAAATCGCCTTTAAGACCCCACTGCACGATGGACAAAGACAGCCAACCTCGATGGAGGGCAGGTAAATTGGGATGACAGGTTCTTTAATAGGCCGTAAACTTCAACAAGCATAAATTTTGATCCAAGACTTTGAATTGAGACAAATTATATAACGTATGGAAAATTTTCAACAGCTTCAACACTCATATGGTATTATACCACTTATATATTTTTAAAAACGAGGTTCTTAGTAAACTCATTTTTTTACAATAGATCTTAGAGATTAACAACAATAGCCCTCCATGTCCAAAGATGGTCATACAAGGGGATATCGAATAGAGTGTAGCATCAAAGATTATGTTTAAAACTACATTTAACATATGGTCACAACAAACAATAAAATTCTGATACCACAATTTAAAGGTTATCAGAGACAAGCGATTTTTGTTTGTACTTTGACGTGGTTGTTAACCTTGAGAATACTGATATGTATTTTTACCAAGCATGTAGAACATATGGTTTTGTTTTTGGGAACAATTTATAATATTAGGATGTTTATGTTGACATATGAAGGTGTGATAAATTACTATACTATCCAGATTTACTTTAAACATTTGTGGTGTGTAAAAACACATAATAAGAAATATATTGGCAGAAGAAGAAGGAATGTAAGTACTTTCACAACAATTTCCTCCGTGCACCTTGTTATATGAATTGGATCCACTTTATCAGAAATATTTACTTGGTTGTCAAGTGTCGTTTACATGCACATATGTTTTGGCGTCTATGTTCCTTCCTATGTCATCGACTCAATAGATGTAAGCTTCAAACTCGAGTCATAGTACACTTTCTAGTCACAAAACGCATACCTCTTGGTCACACCTCCGTACACATTGCTCATATACTTGAAAATTTTTTGTGGAACTGGGTATTTATTGTGATACTTATTAGTATTGGGTCTTACCCAAGTTTATTAATGATTTGAGACGTGTCACACTTGATTTTTCTCCTAACTCAATGTGTTTTCAAGGTTTCACCTTTCAGACTTAACAATTTTTTGATTCTTTTGCTTCCAATTTGCTTATGTAGAGCACATATCACACTTCTAAGGCTCACTAGATATCCTCTTAGATGGAAATTCATGCTCTTATCCAAAGTTATACCTTCTCCAACACAACACATTCCTAGCTATTAGAACTCTCTTTTCTCATGTTTTCTATGCTTGTACCAGCCTTAGCCTTTGTTTTCAATTAAGCACACTTACAGTCTCAAAGGGATTCCTTATTATTTTCCTTGTTTCAACTCCCCAACCCTCCTTCGGTTCCCAGTCCCTTCCATGAACAACCATCCTCAACGAACATTCATGTTTCCTTGTCCCTCGGAACCCACCATGCCCTCCATCGTTCTTTCTCCTTAGAGTGTCAGAAGCACATCATGTGCCTCAATGACCAAAGGACGCCCTCGTTGTATCTGTAAGTGTACCATATTCAAGAAGACCTATCTTCTTTTCATGGCACGTTTTTTCCACAACATAAAATTTGCAGGAGGCATGACAGAGTAGTATTTTGGCTACAGCCATGCCATGAGTGATCTATACCACAGCATGCCCAATATACATGGCAAATGCCAGGTGAGGACCTTTTCAACGTTATTTTGGCGAATCATCTGAATACAAAAGCGTTTGTAACAGTACTATAAGTTACATAATCGAAAGAATAATGAATTTCATATGATCATGACTTTATGGAGAATTCATAATCTTCAGACACCACAATGAAAATACCTTTCAGTGATGTTTTTGAGAACCACTTAAAATACCCCATATTCATTTAAAGGTAAGAGATTAATATCGGCGTTACGAGAGGTTATCATATGTTTTTCGCTCTAATGCACTAATAATCCTACTATTGTACCTGCTCAACAAGAAAGCACCGCTTTAATAGTACCATACACTTATTAATTGCACTTTGTAAAGCACCTAAATTACGTCTTAGTATTGTAGCGACTGGTGCTTTATAAATTCTTCCGCATCAAGTGCGCTGGTAAAACCCCGTGTTAAATAGAAATCGGCCATATGTTTTATATGAACCCAAGACAAAGTGCTTAATAAAACCTTACTTAATTTAACATGAAGTAGTATGAATATTTCAAAAATACATATTTTACTTTTTTCTCAAAGGTTTTATGCCCACACCAAAGAAATTTATCCTTGTTTGATGTATCATACTCATGTTTCATCACCTATCAGGACGTACTATTATGTATCACCAATCGCGCTTGAATTTGGTGGGCAATTCTTTTTACGTTCCCATAACCAATATGCCTCCTTTGACGCGCCATATAGGTATGTTTTGTTTTAATAATGTTTTTACATTATACCTTCAAATTACCTTAAAATTAAATCATATATTTAAGATAGTGTAATCATATTGTATGCCGAACCTGTTCGAAATTAAGACCGTTTCAGTACATTTTGTAACTTAAGGCCGCACCACAACCAAAGTTGGTTAATGTATATCCTGAACGTTTTATATTATCGGCTGCGCACCGGCGTTATTTTAACCTTTAAAAGTGTAGCAATGGCGTCATCATTAAAACCGCGACCGTTTAATAGCCGCCATTGCCAGTGTTAACCAAATATCCCGCCCCAGAGGGTATTTTTTATACGCGCACTATCGCTAAGCTGCTTAATCCGCTTATTAACGAAAGGCCTTATAAATACCGCCTGCTGATTTTGTAGGTCAACAGACCGCATCGGGATAATTTGTTATGTCAACGGCGTACAAATATTTTTCGAAAAGGGCACCACCATAGCGCGTTGAATATTATTCAGCGTTCTACTCTGGCATAGTTTCAAAAATTATTAATTTATTGTGCACAACATGCCGTAAGATACCAACCATTTTTGTTTTTTCAAAAAAATTATATGTATATTCCTAAACACATGTCTATTTAATAAAAATTATTGGTTATTGGCCAATCATTCGTGATGTGAAAGGAGAGAAGATGGGATATAACAATAATAGGTGAAATCGAAGATAATATGGCTCACCCAGGAGGTATTTAGAGAGGAAGAGAGATGGCGTCACCCTAATATACCAGTTACCCAGGCTCCAGTGTAGGCTTCACTTTCATGAGGAGCGTCGTTAAATCCTTACAAAGGTCCATGGTCTGTTTTTGAGACATCTTATCCACAAGTGGAATGCCGACCGAGATTTCCCAAATGTTGGTCGTAACCACAGACACGCCACTTACGATGACACACTATTGTTGCACATTGGCGATGAGTAAGATTTTCCTTGTTCCCGTAGTTTCTGAAGCACATGCAAAGTATGAGCCGCTAGTGTACCCCAGACATATTAGTGTACAGCATACTTATCTAATTCAAATTTTCAAAGCCTCCGGAGGTTAAAGGCGTATTGGTGACTGCAGTCGTGAGGTGAGGTGCTCATCACCGACCATTTCAAATAAACACCAAAGGATGCATGTAACATATTACTGTCGTTTTCATATTATGTCGATTCTTAAGACAGAGCCATGACTATTGTGAACCGCTATTTTTGCAAAAGTTATGTTGTGCCCTTAGACAGATGTCATACCATGGCCACGATAACAATTTCTTTTCTTTCTGTTAGTTTTTTTGTTTATTTTTTGAGAGGTTTCGCAGACAAGGTTTGGCTTGTTCAAAGCTCTCGTAGTTCGATGTCTTAGGTCAGCCTTGCTGTTGTAGTGCGTGAGATGCCCAAGAGGGCAGATCGTTATGCCTGTGAGATATTGTATGATGCATCGGAGTTTCTAGCCAATGTGTTGATGAGCATCCTTCAACAGTGGTCCACCCGTCCTTATGTCGTTTACACAAGTAGAGGTGGCAAACATCCTCATAAAATGCTTAGCGTATAGAGGTAATATTATCGATGTATTTCTAACTTATTCTAATGTTATTTAACTTTATTTTTATTAAATTGTGTAACAAAATTGTCTAATTATTTTTGTGTACAATTAGCATGTATTTTAAAGAAATTGGTATTTTGATGGTGAGACATGCCATCATTTGGATTATTAACATGATCCATGTGTGATTCTCACGACGATTGCAGGCGCGCGTATGATGAGGATCCTCAAGAGGTCGTCAGAGAGAGACCTTGCTTCCGGCCGGGTGTATCAGCATCGCTTTTCTAGAAGCGGCCACGTGGCCGATAAGAGATACATGATGGATACACAACTCGTCACGACGATTGGCGAGGTGCACTGTAAGCTCCGCTATTATGAGAGCACATATGTATCAAGGTAGGTTGTTACATATGGAGGTGCCGCAAGATATTTACGAGCTTAATGTGGTACAAGTCAGAGGAGCTATGACCTTAGTTACGTGTCGAGGAGGATCACAATATTATAGGTATGGCTTAGCATCATGATCATAATCACTTAGTAGTATGCATCATTCGATGATCATTCATTGTTGTCACGCGATGAGAAACCCCACTAGTATCGAGAAGTAATTATCATGGAGAAAAAGCGATTCGACGGGCTATGTCCAACAAAGGAGCCTGATATCATCCAAAGAGTACCACATCATGACAGTCGGACTATCGACTCGTCGAGAAGCCGTACAATTAATCGACAGTGCCTTTCACTAGCATCGATATTGGCGATGTACCACCACCAATCCATGAAATTTCTATATTACAAATGGTATATTTTGGCGCTATTCAGCTTATATATATAGTGTGTGTGATCACTAAGATGTGTATATTGTTGTCATGTTAGACATGTTCATTACGCAGATTGTAGATAAGATGCATGTGATACAGCTATTTCACATGGGATGTATATATTTATGTCTAGGCGTATTGATGTTAACACAATGTCAATTGTGTTTTGTTATGTCGCATCATGATCACATGATGTTAGCTAACTTGAACGTGTTTTTAGTCATGATGTCGAGAAGATGTGTACATTGCGAATGTAGCTTATTAATTAATTTTAATATTAAATGATCAATGCATATCGAAATTGTAACATTTGTAATTCTAATTGTATGTAAAATTCAAATTGTAATCGTAATGATACATATGTAAATTCAGAAATTGTAATTGTTTACATGGTAAAATTCAGCAAAATTGGTAAATTAAAATTGGTAATGCGGAAATTGTAAAATCAGTAATTGTAATTTAATTTTAATTTTAAGTAAAATATTTGTAAAATTTCAATTGGTATTAATATGAATTGATCGTAATTGTAATTGTAATTAAAGGTAAAAATTGTAAAAATTTTAACTGTAATGTGAAATTAAAATTGCAATTGTAATTAAATTGGTAATTCAATTCTAAGGTAATTCTAATTATAATTTTAATTGTAATCGTATGCAAAAATATTTGTAAAATTTTAATTAATGTATTAATGCAAATGATTTTATTAAAATTTGTAAATTTGTAAATTTGTAACCTATAAAATTTCAACAATTGTAAAATAACAAATCTAGAATATGAATTGTTGTAACACAACAAAGTTTAGAAAATAATGCAAACAACCATGTACCTTCTTAATTATCATTATTTTAATATGATCTTACACAAAAAAACTTTGTTATTATCAGCCATTGTTTTGTAGATCAACATAATCGCAAATTATCAAGTGAAATATTGATTTTAACATTAACACAATGAAAATTACCAATTAATTCAAAATAAATATTGTAATGTTTGAAAACCCATCTTAAAAAGTATAAATACTGGCGAAATAATGTTGCTAATTACATTTCTATTGTCATGACTGATCGCTATTATTTTCTAGTTCACATGGCATGATAAAACTATCGTTTTCGGAAAATATGTTTTGACTAGGTCACAAATAATACAAACGCCCATCCTCATCTGAATACATCTCATAAAAAAACACCTTGGTTATGGGGCATTGGGAGGAAACAATAGGTCTCTTAGCTTCATCCCACATATTGTTGATAGCATATCACCTCATTATCGCGATATTCATTTACATTATTCTCACCAAGAATCACCACTTGCACCTAAATAACACATCAGCAGCAGAACCCACTTCAATGATCTTTGTATCTTTTCCTGGAACAACTTCATCGCCCTCATACTAGGTTTTCAACAACAATAGATCGACCAGATTGATTTAACTCGCCCATTTCAAGGCTTTGTAGGATGTTTTCCAAGATTTATTTTTTTAGATGAAAATGAAGTCCATATGCTCGTTATAGATGGGAAAAAATGGTGTAACTTATTATAAAAAAGTTAAAAAAATTTTCATAGTGTCATGTATGTCTTATAATAACTCAACAAATTAAAACAGAAATATATAAAGTCTTATGTTTCACTCATACAAATTAGCTAGATTATTACTGTTGCTACACCCAATCTTCATTGCCATATGACTTCTTCAAAGATCAAGTAATGACCCACAGTAATCGTATTTTCTTCCCATTTGGTCAAGAACTCAACTGCTAGTACATTATAGATATTTTCTTATAAACGATCGTAGATATGCGCACTTCTCACTATTCAACTATCTTAATTTGATTATTATCCCATTTTCATCCTTTTTCTTATAATGGCGACCACCAAAGAAGTCATAATCAGAAGAAGTAATTTCATTTACTGCTTCACTTACATATTCGCGATGAAATCAAACCTAAATTATATAGTACTTAAAGATCAAAACATAGATTATATCAAGTTCAACATGAATATTAACTTTGTGTGAATTTGAAAATTATAAGTCGCTATTTCATCGCGTTTTTTTCCACCTGCTTAGAACCTTCTTCTTTTTTTGTTCACCTTTTTCATCGTCCTCCAAATCAATGCACCGAGTATGTTGTTGATCCGCTAGATGTAATTTCACCGCATAATAGAAAGACCTATATGATATAAAATCGCTTACAGACCGTGTTTTTCTTGAACAAACTTTAATTTCTTCATGTACCTTCATAAGAATATCCAATGATAAGAAACCACCTTGGTTCAATTAACCTCATCTACTAGGTGGATTAGAAGTCGGGTTAATAGAGTCCATGAACCTGCTTAGTAGCTCTTTCTCAAACATAAAACAATCTCATTATCTTTGATCACCACTATGATTGCCAGCTACATGAATATTATCCTTTTACGTGATTCCAACGTCAAACCAGTAATTTAGATATGGCACAATTTAAAGGTTCGAGGGAATTCATGTTTACACACCCATGTACCCAACAAAATGATAAATGACATTTGTTAAATATAAACACGCAATAACATATGTATTTATTATGTTTTATGATCCTCGTATGGACAAAATTTATTAATATAACAAATAACAAAATCATGATTTTTACATTATACGATTTTAAGAAGATTCAAATGATTTGTGTGATTTCAACTCAACAATGGTCATCTGTGTGAAGAACACCGTAGTGAAGACCCATGAGTTTGGTACCCTTTCACACCATTATAACTTCCTTTGCCAAAGAAATATCTTTCTTTTTTTTAAATCCATGGGACATCACCTTCTTTGAAAACTCATGAATTAGAGGAATTAACACCGCCTTCCGATCCCGCATTTTCTAATTAAGCTCAAATAATGTTTTTTAGTTTTTAAGTAATAAGATATTTCAATAAACAATGTGTCATTGTTTTAAAGTATGTTGATATGCCCTTTAAAGAATATGAAAGCTAAACAAAAGACCATGATCTAATAAGGGTAATCTTAAGATGTTCTAACATGGGAGTTATAAAAGATAGACTTTCTTTCATCCCAATGTAGCCAACATAGGCACTGTGTTAGAATTCTGGATTAATGAATATAAAGGTTTCATTAGAATCGCAATACTTATGAACTCTTTCTCTCTTCATGTTTCTTCTAAGCTATTCATTTAGTGCTTTTTACAGAGGCCTTTAGGTTCTCTGCTGGCTATGAAAGTGAACGTCGCTTCTTTTGTAAGGGTGTTCTTCTCGAGTGAACACCGGATCAATCATAATCAAGCCAGACAGGTCCGACCATCTAGATTTCTGGAGTAAGGTCCACAAATTACATCCGCATACCACCCCATATGAAGACCGTATGATTAATAACCATAACCAATATGCATGTATATGTTAAAGAATATCATGAAGATCAGTAATAATTATAATGAATTAAATAACTAATATGTGAAAGAATATTGTTATGTATATAAAAAATCAATAAATTAAATGCCTAATTTAATAGAAACTCCAAGTCTTATTAACTTCATGTGTCATGTAAGTAGTGGTCGTTACACAACGTGAAACTTATTCATCGTGATGGTCTTCATACATCGGGACACATTTATCCCATCCTACAATTTCTTCAATTCATTCAACAAAGTTGGCCCATGCAGACATCCATATTCTTCACTTGTTTTTTGCTGAAGACTATGAGAGCCAATACAAGATGTTCATATTCTTCATGACAACTATGGGGGACATATTGATCATCACTACAAAGCCAAATGGTAATATTTCGTGTTCTCCGAGAATATGGTCGACGCCATCCATGGTTATAAACAGTCGTACTTCATACCTCCATCCTTAATTTTTCAAACCACAGTATCCTTGATGGCGTTTATAGTTATTGAACTTACCGATTCTCACCCCAACTCACTGTGAGGCATGCTATCCTCAGTAACATAGCTATTATTTGCAACGAAAGAGCCAATCCTGACCAGGCATGTTCTCAATATCTTAAAAGGAGGACCAGACAGGATTTATCCTTCTTTTTTATTTATCATAATTGCCATGCACGCATATTTTGTTAATATTTATTTGTCTACATATTCTCGCTTTCTTCATATAGAATACACCATTTGGACATTTACGATATGATATGTACTAATGACCAACATATTCAAAAAAATTCTGTTTCTTTGGTAACCACCGGCAAGAAATTATCACCTCGAAGAACCTTATCTTTGAATAACTTTGTCGTTGGTGATCACGGAAAAATATATTAATAAAATGTACACACCAACATGTCAATTATTAACGCTTGTAAAATTTACGCATTTTTGTATCGTTATCATAGTTGTACCGTATTATATTTGTAACCTATATATGACTACTTTATGGTAACTTTTCCCCAAAATTTAGAAGAAACATATCATATGTTGCACCTTTTCTTCAAGTTGTGTCATTAAAGAATATCGTTGTTCCAAACTGTAGATCAACGCATCACGTTCAAATATAGGTGGTGGTGTGAAGCAAATTTAAGCCAAAGTACGCTTTATATGAGCATCATCCTCAGTTGATCATCATTTTGAACAGCATCTAACAACATTGTTCTACGAAATCATATCCTTAAGTAATCATCCATACCAACCTCATTTGATTTTCCATTTCAACAGAATAGAACTACTATTTAGTCATTTTAATTTAGCGAATCGACGAGTCGAATTGAATCAGCGATTCAACTATTCTTGCATCGTTACCTCCATTTTTTCTTAATTCAGCTTTCCCATTTTATGAAATTACCGGGCACAAGATGGTATGTAGGTATTTCATCATCACTAGAATCCTAATAATTTAAAAAAATTTTAACATGATTAGGTACAAAATATACATACCAATTAGTGAATTACGATAATATTGGCATGATTAATTGGTTTGACGTTGAACAATTACGCATTAATCAATATACCAAACAATTATATTATTAATATCAATATTGTCTCGTGACTGCAGTTGCAATGCAATATTGTTGGGTAATCATACAGAAGTTGTTGTCCACTTTACTCACTTTTCTGCAGTTCTGGCGCTTATGATAAACAAGCCTTTATAAGAGTTACTTAAGTTTTGGAAGTTGTTTAAATATTTGGTATTTGAACTCAAGGTGTTTAATTCATATGAACTCATAAACTTGTATAAATTAAATTTACTAAGCCATATGATTGATATGGATAAAAACATAAATTAATTAGATAATGAAACATAACAAATCAAGTGTTATTACGTCTTTAGATGGATAGAGAACTTCGTTTTATGGACTTTGAGAAATATTATGGAATTTAAGATGATTTTTGAATGATTGTCCATTTGAAATAATTATGATATTTTCTCCTTGCATTCGATAAAATCAATAAATTTTGAAAAGTACCACCCAAAAGTAATTTTGGTGCTTAAAAATGACTGTTATCGTTAATGTACAACCACCGCATTAATGTCATTATTGTTAATTAAATGTCGTTTTTATAAAGGACGACAAGTAAAGTATGACAATTTACATTTAATAAATCGCAAAATAAAAAAGCACAACTCTATTTTATTTAAGCAAAAAAATGGTAAATTTAAAAACGGTAAAAATATTTAAATCTATTTTTCAGCAAAAAAAAAAATTATTTAAATACTAAACACTTTTCATTATTTCAATATTTTTGCAAAAAAATCATGAGAGATTTGTAGGAGATACATCCGGAGCAACATATACTGAGAGCACTATGGAACAAGAAATGCATTCAAATATAAGAGCTAGACAACTTAATTCCAAACCTCAGTTTTATTTAAATCAGAGACAGAATTTCAAACAATCGTGATTAAAGTTTATTGTTTTTTTACTTTTTCCGTAGTTTTTTTTACCAGAAGAAAAAAATTCAATGTTTATTATTTTCACTTTTTTTGCGTATTTTTACGTAATAAAAATTTAATTTTTTTTTCATTTTTCGTAAACAAAATAAATTAATAAAATTCATTTTTAGAGCAAAACCTGCCTTTATTCGCTCTTTCTCTCTTTCCTGATTCTGAGAATTAGGCTTATTTTAGATTTATAGGTTTGCACACACATATATCACACATTCAATCATGACACTGGATGCCCTCAGTATCCTAACTACACGTGCCTCAGTTTTAAATTAAAAAACAGTATTTTTTTCAATAATGCGCCAACGTAATCTCTTTGCTACATCGGTGCATCAGACATCTCCAACATCGTGAAAGTAATTATGATAAAAAATTAAAAATATATTTTTTTAATCAATGCGCCATATGTAAAATATGGCTCCGATATGCTATTTTTTCTATTATGCCGCACGGAACAAAAAGCTGCTTTAAAAAAATTATTGTGTTAACGTATGCGACCAGTGGACATATATCTAACGAGACCGGTTCTCCTAGTTGACAAGAGCAACGATGGCGGTCTCGTTCAGACGTTTTAAGTATGAAAGTAAAAACTAATAATCGATGATTTTTATTATCTTCTTATGTAAACCGAAGACGATGAATAATATGTAAATGCACCGTTGTTCGCTCTTGACATGTATATTGAAATGATCTATTATACCATTTAAAATCGTATCGAGAAAGATGCTCAACGACCGACATCGTCATGAACTATGAATGGCACAGTTTAAGCTTTTCGAGATTTTTTTATCAAAAGTTGGACAATTTGTTTATAAATATATTAATGAATGATAGACATCACACAAGTTCTAGATTGATAAAGAAAATGCCCTATAAGAGATCAAGTAATTAAAGTTAATTTATAAATACACTGAAAACAAAAAGGAAATTTTTGTAAATTTTTTTATAAAAGTATTATTAACTATAAGCAAGTTTAACTAATATGTATTGTTTAATTAATATCAAGGTATTACAAATGACGCCTAAGCTTTGATAAAGATTGTTTAGGATTTATAAAATTACAGCTGAAGCATTTATGGGAAAATTGCAAAGGAGGAATCAGTGAATGAAAAATACTATCGATTCAATATGAGTTTATTTTTTTTAACTTTCATTAATAATACTTAAAATTATTAGATAAATATATGTCAAACAATCTTATTAATCTAAGCATCTTTTGAATGTAAGTTTACACAGCACCACAACCAGTAAAATGAATGGTGTTCTAAGAAAAGAAAAGGAAACAAAACATGCAAATGAAAATAATTCATTTTAGCTCATCTAATGGTGTTGGAGGTTAATCGTGAAAGGGGAAAACTTTTTACAAAAGTTTGAGGATCTAGTGGCTAATGGTACATTCTTTCTACTTACAATACAGCAATCAATCCACCAGATCCTGAACCAAATTTTATCTAACTGTATAGGTTATTTATATCAACAATGAGATACGTCTGCATTTTTAATGTTGTAAAAACATACAACAACAAAAATATGAACAGCAATATCTTTAAATGTTTGTTTAGAATTATTTATAAATATCACTATAAATATTTACTAATGAAGAACAATATAAAGTTAAATAGTTTAATGTCATGTTACATTAGAAATATTTTTGTGAAATATCCTTAAAAGATGAATGCGACTTCGATATCGTAAATATGCCAAGAGGAATGTCCAAAAGGTGTACAAGCGATATATTAAAGAAATGACAAAATTGCATCATAGAGGAGCTATATCTCAATAAAACATGCTTAAACAATATGTAATAATTGAATTTTTCTATCATTAGGTGTACAATAAACAAACAATTTAGCATTAAAATATTTTTTCACATTTTTCTCGCAGTAAAATAAAACAGTAAATGGAACCTATTCATCACATAAAATGATGACAAGAAAGAAAAGGTTGATATCTAAGTTTGTGATTAATTGTTACTCTCTATAACAACTTAACTAGATTCCATTTTTTTATTTTTTTAAGTTGTTTTACAAAAATCATCATTGAATGTTCAAACAAAGCTAACATAAAGAAGAACCATCAAGGAATTTATTGAACAATAAATATGGTCATATATATGTCACATTTAAATTAATTGGTAATTTTGTAATAATCCATTTATTTTGTTTACTTAGTCTACTATAATTAATAGAACAAAAAAACGTTTTATATTAAATATATGATTTGTTAAGGTATAAATCTGCTGGTGAAACAAAAAGGCGAAACCCAAGCTATCGATGAAATCCAGAAAGATGCATGGTACATGGTTTTGAAAGAATGCGTATAGTTCATGAGTCAATTGTTTCTATGGTGTTGCCATTTTCTATTTACTGATGTACATTATTTAATATTGAAATTTTGTCATTATCACCAATGTATATAACACTCATTACATTTATTTTTATGTTTGTAGATGAAGGTGGAGAAGAAGAAAACAACTAACATCATGGAACAAACATTCTTGCACCAACCCAAGTTACAAGTGCTTCAGTAGTTGACATTAGTTCAAGAAAAGAATGCAGATGATCATCATGTTTTTGGATATCATGAAAATGTTACTGTATTTTTGGAAACATTTTTTGTGAAATAAGACATTTTTGTTTAATGTAATGATATAGTAAACCACTTGAAATTACAGAAGGATACCATTAACTGCCCCATTTTGTATGACAGACTATCTTATATATATATATATAATAATAATAATAATAATAATAAACACGTTAATTTATTCATTATGCTCTCCATCATTACCATGAAATGTAACACCAATGTATTAAATTTATGGATGATTAAATATTATAATGAAGAGATGAAATTGGCGATATGATATAACAAATTAATCATCACATTCAAATTCACTAATAAAATTTAATTCATATGAATACTTATAAGATACATAAAATGTACTTTGATGAATAATGAATCTAAAATCATAATAATTATGATATGATATAACAAATTAATCCAAATATCACATTCAAATGCATTAATAAAATTTTAATTAATATGAATATCACATAAATGTCACGATGAATAATGAATTTTAAAATCACAATAATTTACCATACGTTGATCTTTCAAAAATACAAATGAACACTTATGTATTGCTGCTTGCTTGTAATAATCGTGTATTTATGTTGGTTAACACCAGCGTATTTCTACCACCCATGGCACCTAATAATAAATAACCAATTGGTGTAATATTTGTGTGTTTAGGACGTATCATTTATCATATAAACAGTATGGCATCACGTATCATGTGCATCGTACTAATTTATGTGTTAATTTGTTGCTGCAACAATAATACCACTATAAATTCAAAAGGTTGTGTGATATATCGCGACACTAATGCTTTATATGCCCAGTGTACCTGTATCGAGACAACTTATGGCACCGTATAAATCCCAAGACTAATTAGAACAAATACGGTGTTGTATCACCAACATGCGCTTCGTAGGTTTTATACCACGCTTGGCTTGCTGCACCTTGACTGCTTCCGCCACCTTCTAGATGACACACCTACGCGTTGAAACTAGTATGCGCACGGTTGTAAAACCTTCTAATAACCTCTGGCACCTATTTTTTTATAGTTGTGTTGAATTAAACGCTTCACCAAACCTCGAATTGTTGGATGTTGTAGCAAATGCTTAAAATTTTTGCCAATTTTATAGCAGCATTAAAAACCTCCTTTATAACTCTTCACTATAGGTTTTTCTTGTAGTGAGAGACCTTGGAGGAAAGGAAATCATAGTTTAATATTTGTTACGGTATTGAAGACATAACAGGTTGCTACCACCATCTACCAACACTACGAAATCTATGTACAAATCACCATGGGTCCAAGTCATCGGCGTTCATGATTTGTCATGCTTCTTTTCCACATGATGATGGTACCAGGATAAATTTGGAAAATATTAAATGTAAAATATGTGAATTTCAAGAGTCACATGTGGATAAAGAGTCACATGGAGAAGCTTAAATGTCAGCATAAAAGTCCAAAGGTCACATTAGAAGTCTATGAGTCATGAGGGGAGTTCAAGAGTCACGAGATATGAAAGGTCATTTATCTTATAAAAGAGGCTTTATTACTTCAAAGCGTAGTTTAATTTCACTTAGCTTCTAAAACTAGCTTTAGATAGTGGAAGATATTTTTTGGAGATAAGAAAATGGTTTCAACACTCCACCAATGGGATCTAGTGGTGTTTTCATCAGAGACACAGTATCTTGGAAATTTTGTGTACATTTTGAAGTCTATTGAGCCAACACATTTTTTCATGCATAAATCGGTGAATTTTTTACTATTCTTTCGATGTTTTGTGGTGATATGTTGGAATTATTATAGAAATAAAGAACTATTTCAACTACTTTAGCAATTATTTCGTTGAATACATTTTACTTGCTTCTTTAATGATTGCTACGCTTATGTGAAATATTTCACGGATGGCTACCGTCTTTCATATGTATGTGCATGTGCTTTATTAGAATAACACTATTACTCTTTCTTCGAAGAATAACATGCATCACATATCCCTTGTTGTTGTTCTTGTCCTCTACATTCAGTTGAAATTATTGAGCAGGTTGTTCGGACACAACAATTCTCGACCAATGACCTCGAAATCTTTTTTAGAATTTACTTGTGTGGTTGCAAGCAGAGGTTTTGCAAATAGTATGTAGATTTCTTCATAGAGTTTAAAGATAAAGTCATGATTATGCAAGGGATCCTTCTGCTTTTTCTCCAACTCAACAACAGATATCCTTGTGTTTTCATTGCATCATAAATAATACTGGTGGGATTCTTAAAGTTTTTGCAGTAACAGCTCAATTTTCTATCATGAACCCTTGTGTTAGAAAAGTGATGGAATAATTGTCGATCCACATAAAGTGTCAAAATTATTCTAATTGTTACCAATCAAACAAGATAATATACATAACTAAATAATATATTTTCCTGCAAATTATTATGAGAATAGAACAGAGGAAAATAGAGGAAATTCTATAAAAGGGTGTCCATAGGAGAGCCAAAATCAGAAAAATATGTACAGTCCCCTCATCCCCCAAACCGAATATATCAGGTGCTCACAAATTGTTACTTAGCCCTACCATTTGAACACTTTCCTGCCATTGTATTTGATAATTAACATTAATGGACTGGGACAAGATGACTATATCTTTCTACCTTATAATAACCCATGTTTTGACTAACAAAACTATAAATACTTCTTCTTCCTTACAATAAAGGACTTACAATGATAGTTTCACTACTGTATCAATCCAGTCTTGCATGGTAACATGCCCACATAATCAATATATTATGAAAATTAGTCTACGAAATTTCAGCCTAGAGACAATGAGTGTTTTTAATAATAGCCTCTTATGTAGTGATTCCTCCTTTCTGTGTCCCAAGAGACTATATCATATTAAGAGCCAATCATTTTCAATGTTCTGTGGATATATTTTTATCATTTTAAGACAAATTTGAAACAAATATCTAATATTGTAACATCCATGCTTTCACAAGAAATTTTAATAAGACTTAGTGGGATCCCCCATCAACAACATATTATTCCACTTTATATATATTTTATGGATAAGAGTGCATATCTCTACCTTATTTGATTTCTTGCATACATATTATTTCTACATCTAGACATCTTCACCATTTTTATTAGGATCCAATCATTATAAAGGTAATGCGACCAAGTTTTCATAGGTACCAATAATGCCTTGATACCTTCATTGAAATTATAAAGGTAAGTTATGTTTGTTTAATAGCCTAATGAGTGCTGTTTTTGACAATGATATTCTAATTTAAGGACACCATTTTCTTTAAATTAATTAAGTCAAAAATTAAGGTGGTTGTGTATATTCAAATTGTGTGTTAAGAGACATGTGTTATTGTTTATCACTCACCATTATACCTGTTGGGCATCCTTTGTATTATTAATTGTAATTCAATTAGTTTCAAAGCTTATCATCCTCCATCATACTAATATTCTAGAAAACATTCATGAAATCTTATGCTCTGAAGAACACTCTTGTCGAGAGCACAGCATTCCAGAATGTATCGAAATATTTTATCATGTTGAATAATAATGAACGTATTTCTAGAGTGTGGTGTGTTTTTCTTTTAAAATGGTTTTCCTTTAAAGAATCTTTATAATAATTTAATATCTTCATTTAATAGTTTTATTTTTATTTTTATTTTCTACCATTTTTTATTAAAGTTTCTCGTGTACTTCATTTCTTATCATTCATTGTTTTGCTTAAAGTGTATTTCTCACACCTTCACTTTTAATTCATCTCTATGCATTGGATTAAAAATAAAAACCAAAAACACTTAAATATTAATCCAACTTTCCTCCTAAATTAGTTATGAGAATAAATTAATTTAACTTAAGCAAAATCCTTCTAAGTTTAATAACATCAAATATATAACTCATCCTCTTTCAATAAGGTACCCTTCATCGTTAACAAGCCCCCCCCTTCATGATTGAGCATTTGAATATTTATGGCGACTTATTCTTGCTCTAAAAAATGAAATGGTCATGACAATTAACCCACAACCTTTGTTAAAGAGATACCACCATGGGTATGACCTCTATTTTAACTCTAATTTAAAATGTTGGAAAAATATTACTAAGAAAATTTCACTATAAAAACTCCTAGAGAATCAACACATCACAACAAACAAAAATTCCAAACTATAAATCCTAAAAGCTAATGCTAGTCTTCAAAAACATTTCTCAACAAAACATAAGAACAATGTTAATTTATATGTCAGAAGAATGTTACCGTACAAAACACTTTCCAGCCCTGGACCATACAAAAATTTAAACTAGACTTTAAAGCACTAAAGATACACAAAAGGTAGTGAAAATTTAAAAATTATCTTGCCAAGATTTGGGAAGATTTTTGTCTATTGTATTAAGTAACAAGTTTGTCTTAGCAGTATAAAAAATATTGAATGAATTATCACTTAAAATATGTGAATTTAAAAGTAACAAAATTGTACCAAATGGTGATTTGGGAGGTATGTCTTAAAATCTCCCATTCTCGTGTAAGGTTTAAGTATAATCCTAGTAATGAACATAACAATTTATATGTTGAAAGCTATGAGCACCATGTATTTATTGAAAATTGACCAGAATAACCATGTGATTGTGAGAATGAATAGAAGTATCATGATTTCAGGATTACTGTGGTGATTCCCCCAAATGGTCCTCTTTCTTCGTAGAGTAGTGTTGTTACCATTTCACATCATTTGAGTCAACTCGTAATTATCTTCATTTTTCCACTAGTAGAATACCCCATGTTGCCATGGCATGAATTTGAAAATATTAAGTAAAAGATTAAAAGGAAGAATAATAATATGAAAGTTTTACAATTTATCCTTTGTTGAACTCATGGTTCAAGCTCTGCTCGGGGTTTGTTTTTCATTTATTGTTTGCTTTCAATTGTGAGGTCTATTTTCACTTATTTAGCCTGCAAATATTTAGTGAAAATGTATAAATGCCTGTAGAAGCCATTTGTCAATCTCCCATGTCGTTGTCGGATTATGTTGTGCTTTTTCCACCTTAGCAGAAGAATCCATCATCAAAGTTAACAACATCTATGGTTTTTTCTAGTGATTAATAAGTCTCCATACACTTTTTTCTCGTTATTTTTGAGTTTTTAGACCTATTAGAACTATTCTAGACTAAAGAGGAAAATTGCAATAAAATTAACCATATTTTGTTTGCTTTTTTATGGTTGTTTTGAATGGTTAAAACAAACTCAGAACAGCAAACGTTAGTTGTCTTTATATTCATAGTTTTCGCCTTTGATGTCCAATTGAAATGTATTCGGTCAGTGTTGGAACATCCTAAAATCATATACAAAATATTAGCGTTTATGTAAATGCATAGTTCAATATTTTCATCACACAACTTCACATCGACATATCATTCACCATATCTTAGTAAAACATAGAGGAAAAGTTAAGTATCTCAAGATCAAATTGTTCAATTTCATTAATCAAATAGTTGTTAAATATAATAATATTCATCCTTCCCAATAATGGTAATCGTTATCTACATTATGAAATACAGATAGTAATACGCGTGTTGGAAGAAATTAAAGAAAATCACTTGGGATCTTGTTTTCATGGGTATACGTTATTCAAGATGCACTTAATGGGATCCATCACCGTTGCTCAAAGGCATTTTCCTTACATCATTTCACAGCACTACTTTGAAAATGGCTAGTGGGACCCAAGATAACAGTGAGGGTGCCATGTGATGAGAAAGCTAATGATGTTTAAAAAGACACAAGATATTTGAGGATGATTTCTATGAAAGAAAGGAGGTCTCAATGTAACAATTGCAAAGTCAGTTTGCATGCAGCATACCCAACCTAGATGCGACCGAGAAAATATGACTCTTTTATTTTACATTTGCTGCAACTAATCGTTGTAGTCCAATTGGACTTCATATTGGTGATTTCTTCCTAATAGGTACAGAATGAAATTTTTATTGAAAGGGAGCAACATATTTAACGTATTTCTGCTTTCAGATGTTATCCATGCTTCCTTTTTCCTTTGTTTCAAAATCAAATAGTTTTTTACTTTAGCATTAATAATTACTTATTTTTTCCTTTAAACAGCAACAGGAGCGGCTCCTCCAAAGAGCCTATTATTTCATTATGTTGCGTGTGTGCAGAAAGATGCATGTAAGATTAACCTATTCCTATGAAACCCATTAAATCACTATTTATGTTTTAACTTACCATCACTATATTTTCCGTAATGATATCGTTACGTGTATACAAATAAAATAGTTCATATGGGATGTTTATGGTGGAAAACAATTATGGTAAAATTGTGTACTATTTTCACAATGTTTTGCTTAAAAGCAATTTTTACATACTTTCGGGTATTGTACAAATGTCAAGCTATAATTGTGTAGCAACCTATATTGCCATCGTATTTTGTACATGTGTTGACATGGTGTTGACCTTTCATTGAAATGTCAAATTTTTAATAGTATTGTCATATGTCATGCTTGTTCAGGAACACGACATATGTTGTATTTTTTGCATAATGATACTATTTTGCTACTGTTTTTATTCAAATTTTTTCAAGCAATTGAATATTTAAAATATGAAAAATATTCACATCAGTGCAAATTGTGTTGATAATTTAATGAAACCTTTTCATACAACCATGTTGATACGTTAATAATGTTTGTTGGTCATAAAGAAGGATCATTATTAGTTTTTTCCAAGAGAAAATAATCTTATATAATATATATTTTATCTTAAATAACATCAAATATTTTCTCCGTTTTTTTCCGCTTCTTTATCAATTTACTAAAGAGCAGCAATAAATCACTTTTTTATAATTTTTCTTCTTTTTGTTTTGTGAGAATATTAGTGTTAATTTCAATGTCAGATGGAACATGTCACCAATGATTTCGGTATTGAGGATTGCTTAGATAAATAATATGCTGTATGTTTTAAAAACACAAAGACAAAATAAACAACAATGGCACCGCACCAACTCATTCTCACAATCAAGATCAATTGGATGTCCCATCAATAAAAATTCAAGAAGTTTCTAGCAATCAAAAATAAAAATAAATAAGTCAAAAGAAACTAAAAAAGAAGCACAATTAGAACCTAATAAAAACAACAACATGGGGTTTGTTCACTTGAAGTCCATGATATTCTGGGATTGATCATGCGTCCAAGTTGATTTTCTCGAATAAACAAAGAGATTAAATCAAGAAGGACATGATTTAATTAACTAAGAAGCAATGTTTACATCAAAAATTGCACTAGGTTCTAATTGTATGATTCACGACATTTTATTAAAGAGGATTGCCGCAGACGACCCTGGTTTTAGTCGTGTATACCATTTTAAGAAAACTAGCTAATTTGAACATCATGAGGATTTTTAAGCCATTTAAATGCTTGTTTTATATCAGTTTTGTTGTGGGACTATTGCTAATGGTCAATGCTTTGTTTTTCTAGATCGTCTATATTGAAATGAATCAAGATAATAATGTAGTGACCGAAAGGTAGAGTCAGAAATACTTTAACTTATTGATTTAACAACCAATCTGTGACAAATAAAACAAAAAAATACGTTAATCTCGCAGTAATGCTCCGCACAGAATGTACCTTTGATAGACAAATATATACACCTTTCTAACTGTAAGGGTCCTTTCAAGGGTCAGTATACCTTTGATCATGTAGTTTCGTAATGACAATATTGCTTGTTGAAATTTTTCAACTGCAAATGTATTCGTAACGTTAATATCAAGTATGAAAATGAAAATTTAAAACTTCGTTACGATGATCATCTTGAAGTGAGTATTTACGTTGGGATATGTATGCATAATGGTTAGCTTATTCTATCGTAGAATAAAGTAAGACGCCTTCATCTTCACGTTTTCAACAACGACATATCCTCTAATTGTGTGAACACCTTCCTCAAATTAATAAAATATTCAACAATTAAAAGTAACATATCAAGGAGATTTTCAAAATGATTATGTTTAAATTTTGACAAAGTACTTCCACATTTGGAATAGCTTTAAGAAAATTATGATTCATCTTCTCAAAGGATCGCTAGTTTTGGGGATAAGATATACCAATTACGTTTGAAGAATAAATCATCGACTCCTGGATTGTTGGTGCGGTTTCGTCCACGCAACAAAGACAAACGTCTTCGCCAGCAGGAGCAGGCATGTTAACGACAAGAATTAGGGTATGGTCATTGGCGCTGGCTAAAGCGCGGAGCAAATTTTGACCACGCGCTTCGTTAATGGCGAAGAACGAGGCCGGAGGAACAGCACGCGTGAACACCGGAATAAAGGTGATCAATGGCGGGTTTGCCTAAACATGAACAAAGCGCTATCAATGAAGAGATATGACCCGCCCCATTTCGACAGATTAAATGATACCCTCTCACTTCTTTCTGCCATCAAGATTCCCTACCAAGATTGTACTGCCGGATGGTTTACCTGCATGAAAGATACTGACAGAAATTTGAATGTGTTTCAATAATGATGCTATTGTTGCATGCATCAGAACAACACCATTTTTTGTCCAGACAGTCTGTCATCACATGGTCATAGTTTCTTCAATCATCATATGAGTGCTTTACGTGTTCCATCCATTTTAATGTTGCATTGGAATGCGATAATCTACAAGGAACATAAATCTTCACGTTATCTTTAGTTTTTGTATGGGAGGTATGGCAAGGTGAATAGACTGGCTACGGGGTGCCATTTTTTATCGTTTTTGTGCTTGCTTATATCTGCTTTTGTCAGATGATTGTCCTGGCTCACGTGCACTTGCCGATCTGTTCTGCTGGAAGAAATTGCATCAGCATGAAAAAGACCCTCGCCGCAACATATTTTGTTGGGCTTGTGTGTGAGGGCCCGATGGGCGTGCATGTGTGTGCACCGTAGGGGAGTGCTTACACGTCCACCGGAATGTGGGCACCATTGTCAGCCGAATCCACTGGTTTTGGGGCGCTCATTGCGTGTTTATCTTCAGCCATAGAACATGGTATAGTATTCCGCATTGCTATTGGTTGGATTGTTGGACACATAGACATGAGAAGGCCTGACCATGGTGGCTGGATGCAGAGGGTTAGGACCGTGGTGAGGCCCGGGCGGCATTTCACACTGCCATTAATTCAATAAAACAAATACAAGGGGTCGATGGGTTTAAAGGTTCTGAGTCGGCTGCAGATGATGCAATATTCAACTATTCAGCAGACAACTATCACACTGCAAACCCCATATCAATTCCGTGATGGTGCATACTCATGACTTTTTGATATGGTTAAAGGATAGGACTGACAGACTATCTTTGCATGTGTGCCTTCCTTGCTGCTTCGTCGTGTTTTGTTATGTAATAGGAATTTCCACATACGTACAAAGGGCTCAGACAGGTTTTACCACTTATATAGTCTATGGGTCAGCTTGCTTTTGGAGATCTAAAAGAAGGAAGTATTCACTGTCGAGTCCGGGCCGTTTTTTCACGGCTGCACAATACCAGGCACATGTCGTACCTCTATACCTACCTTCGGTTTCAAAGTAGACTGCGCGTGCCTACCATGTAAACATGGTTTTGTTTTTGGTTTTTTAAATATGGGGATCCCACAAAGATAAAGTTATATCGTTTGGAAAATGATCAGTATAGTTTTCGCTATTAGGATTTTTATAGTTAGCATGCCGTATGATAGTTTCTTTCATTCTGCTGAAAGATGGATATAGAAATGAATGTTTATAGAGACGAAGACATATGATGACCGAAGCAGTGGTTAGGCTATGATTTTAATTTCCTTCAAGCTGATTGGGACCAGATGAAAGCAAGAGGGATCCGATATTCTGACTCGTGTGAGCATTTGCCTACATGGTTTTTCTTTTCTATTCCATCTTCATCAACATCTTTAGACTTTATGTCTTTTGCCCCACGTCGAGATCCTTTTTTATGTAGTTTTTATATTGTCTTATACTTTGGGAGGAAGCAGATCTCATATGAGAGTGCCTACGTCTTTTCTGGCGTAATCCGAGAGTGATTTGTTCCATATGATTGGGATACCGCTATAGTTTCATCATAGCTGAGATTATATTATGTACTGCTTATATTATAACATATACAAACAAGCTTCTCAAAAAAGTGAATCAAGATCTTCTGCTCATTTTATAATTAAGACAATTGGAAATTGTAAGATTTTTTCTGATCTAGCCTTCTAAACAGATCCTGTATTATTGGTTTAGATCCTGTGGTCACCTCTGTGATACCTCCAGAGGGCTGATACCACTTCAAGGAATTCGTGAAATAAAAATCAAGATCCGGCTTCGAGGAAAGCCACTTCAGAAACGTGGCCCAAAAATTAATGAGCTCAATTTGGTGGTCAATGGATGTGTGTTGGTTTGGTAAAGAAAACCTTGGTTAATGTGTGAAGGGTATGGAGTATTGTGAAGAATTTTATTTAAGTGCCATTTTTTTGGAGTTTCTGTTGGTTTTTTAATTACAATTGGGTTCGATTTGAATTATTTAAATTGGATTTTCTGTTTAAATATATAGATTTAATTTTTTTTTTATATTAAATATATGGATGATAAAGAGTTTATATGTTAAACTTGTAATTTGAATGATTTTTTTGTCTAATTGGAAAAAAAACCAGAGAAATTTTTAAAAAATCATAGTTCAAAACTACTTACTGAGAAAAAAATGGAAAGAAAGTCAAACAATCAAGTTGATAATTAAAAAAACCACTCTCTCCAAAAAGGTTGGAGAGAAATTCAAACAATTAAGTTAATAATTAAGAAAACACTTCTTTAAATGCAACTTTTTGAAAAAATTTCCTATTTATTTTCTGATCTAATTTTTCTAGAATCCTACATGCATTCATTGAAATCACAAGTTTTATAAGTGTATTTTACACAATCGAAATGTTGCGGGAGTAGTTTTTCAAGGTGTTGAATCCATATATGCAACTAGAAACTCCAAAAAATTGTACTTACAAACAATTCCTTAAGAAGATGTAACGCCTAATGGTAGTTAACGTTTTTTTAATAAAAAATAATAAGTGGATTAACTATAGTTGATTCATTAATAGTAATGAATTAAATGTGTGAATGATTGTTTTAGTTATTTACTAAAAGAAGGGACCAATTGATATTTTTATATAAAATGTAATAAAAAATATTTTTCATTCATGAAATTGTATCCATTACATATCGATATCATAAATTCCATTGTGTTCCTGTATTTAGTCAACGAATATAAAGATGTGAAATTTATTTTTATTAAAAAATAATAATTTTATTAGATTTAAAATTATGATTTAAATAATTTATATTTAATTTAATATCGATAATGTTAAACTGGAAAATGTTAGAAATAGTAAAATATTTAATTGTGTTTTTTTTAAATAGTGATACATACACATGATAAAATTATATTTTTTTATGATTCAAAATAAGAGGACAAATTGGTATTTTTGACTTGAAATAGGAGTAAATTTGAATTCGTGGATTTGAATATATTAAATGTTGATATTTGTAATATCTCTTTAACAAATGCGTAGAGTTAGAATTTTTTTTAGGGAATTACTAATGTATAACCTTCCAAATTACTATTTCATATTCCTTCATTGACCATTAGATAAGAAGATTACAAATTTTCACTTCAACTATAGAGCTTGGAGAAAGCTTTGTTTGTCAGATCCTTGAGGAAGTGTGCAGCACAGGTTATGCCACTACATATTGATTTGAGGAAACTAAGAATATTACAATGTGAAATTATCCATATTTATGCTAGATACTGTTATAATGATTAATGCCATAATGTGCCCTCGAACGGTCAACCCTCGGTACTATGCTTGATGTTGATCATTGCCCTGTTCCATGAAAACATGTCTTTTGTGGGTGTTGTTTAAGTCTAATTTTATCAGTAGCTTGGTGTGTGCCCGTTATTTGTTAGTTTGGTTGCTCTCTATCCTTCTCCTATGAAGATGGTGCATGAGTGTGGGAGAGGATTTCTTGCAGGATGGATGTTCCACATGGTTGATATTTTGTTACATCCCTCTGACGGATTATGGTTGGAATCTCTTACTTTCGGTTAGAGTAAGGTTGTGACAAATTCAATGACAATTACGACAGGTTATTCTTTCACAGCTATGCCAACTTTATAAATTATGACAAATTCCTTACATTATTACATAGTTATAACACATTTATGACCTTCCTTTCATGGAAGAATGTGTAGGTGCTATTATTAGCAGTTGAGTTTTGTAACCATTTCCTTCTTTCCAAGTTTAACTAGATGAAGAAGGGTGCACTAGATAAGGTTATATATTCATACGTATGAGGAGTTGAGTTTTGCAACCCTTTACCCTCTAGTCAATTTTAACTAGATGGAGGGTGGAATAGATAAGGTTTTATATTCATACATGTGAGGTGTGCAAATATATAATGAGAGTGTGAAGGCTCACAAGAATCCATTCTAGTCCCTTGAGGAAATTATTGTGTTTTTCACACGTGTTAATGAGAAGATAGTGCTTGTTGTTACAAATTTTCATCTTGTTTGTTTGCTACATTCAAGTTGTTCGTTTGTGTATATTAGATTTTATCTTTTGAAGGGTTGATATCATCTCTTTATATGTGATGGTTGCCTTTTTTGAGTTTTCTATTTATCATTTTTTTTATGTAGATCTAAAGCTTTGTTTGGTGTTTCAGTTTTTCTGTTTTAGTTGTGGAACATACTTTGAGTGTAACTTTCTGTATGAAAGTTAAGAAATAAAATGGGCAATAGGACAAGAGACGTGTTGAATATTTTTTGGATTAATTTCATTTATTATGTTCTCTTCATCAAACAATTACCAGATCGTATAAAATATGAAGATCACAAGAGACAAAGAACACAAATATGTAGGCTGCAAGCGAGGGAAAAACCCCACAAGGGGGAAACCCCAAACAACTTCTCTTCTTATAGAATCTAATCAAAGTGAGATATCCAAGACCCAAGACCAACACTGCCAAAAATATCCCAAGTCAGCCTCCTTCATGCCTTCTCAATAATTCATAGTCAACAAAAATCAATTTGGTCAAACTTTTGAATTGTGGTCACTTCCTAAAATTTCGGCCTTTTCCTGAAACTTCTAGCACTGCAATTTTACCCCTATATGAGTTCTAAACTACCACAAAAAATATCACACGTTTGGATATATTAGGGAAGAAGGCAAAACTTTCTCTCTCTCCTTTGACTTTTGTTGAATTTCTTCCCTTCTTTGCATAGAAATTGAAAGTAGTGGTAAGTATTCCAATGAGGTTGAACTGATCTCTATATATACACATTCAGGAGGTCCAATAGATTCCCCTAGGTATGTTTTGTGTATGAGGGATGACTTGGTCTTGTGGATGACAAAAAATGACTTTTGACTTAAGTAAAATGATTTTTTTCCCTTGTAAATAGTCCAAATGGGACTTTGACTCAGTAATACTTCTTTGACTCATCACACTTTTATTTTACTCAAATAACCCTATAAGAATGAAAAATATGTTGGGAATCATGATTTTCATTAGACCAAAACCCGCATGTGTTAGTCAATGATCACATCGCCATAGATAAGGATCCATGGGAGGTGGTTAGTCCATGTTGTGAAACACACAGGGAGCATTGGTTTATCCAATATCCAACAATCTCCCCCCTAACGTGAGTGGGGTGTGTATCGAACTCGTGACCTATGCTCTGATACCACTTGTTGGGAATCACGATTGCCATTTGACCAAAATCAGCAGGTGTTAGTCAACGATTGTATCGCCAGAGATAAGGATCCATGAGAGGCAATTATTCCATATTGCGAAACACATGGGGAGTGTTGGTTTATCCAATGTCCAACAAAATATTCTTTGTCTAATATATATATATATATATATATATATATATATATATATATATTATGAAATACATATTGATTCAAGTACAATGATAATTATGAAGACAGGGCCTACTTACATTTTCAACAACATGAAGCGGAAAAAGAGGCATCAAGCTTGTTAATAATTGGCACAAGCAAGACATAACAAGAACAATTGGCGGAAAAGGATTTATGCCATATTCTATTCATTGTATTGATCTCAGGATCTGAATTTATAGTACATGAATTGGACCATTGTAGATCTAGATCTTACTGAAGACTCATCAGTGGATCATGACAACGTTTCATCAAAGGTAAGGTTTACAACTCATTTGTGGTCTTAGACTTTATGATTTCCTAGGGACTTCAGTATAACAAAGCCATATTCTCGACTCATTGGTTTCATTTCAATGATACAATTTTATAATACTGCTCAATTACTTTTACATCGACACCTCATCAGAAGCTAAGACACCGTGGAGAGAAATTGGGAATATAGAAGCACGCTTAGGATAACAACTATATTCAAGAATGTGAAATATGAAGGTGGTGTACTTGGACTTCACAAATGTATAGAAATCATAGGTTGGTTAAATTTTGATCTTTGATTTTCCCTTATTTTTTGTTTTTTTACTATTTTTATTTATAGTTTTTACAATTTGGGGCTTGTCCTCATGTACTCATTGAAAGAACTTTAAATTAACACATGGAAATGGAATTCCTGTAATAGAATTGGAATTGAAATTTCTTAGAAAAATTTCCTACATTTTTCTATATAGGAGACTTTTGGGCAACATTTACTAGGTATTTATACAATATTTTGGTCATGCAAACATTCTTGTACATAAATTAGCCCCAGATCAGACATTTTGGCCTAAAATAATTTTCTCTCTTATAAAACTTATTGTACAGTATTTTGGTCATGCAAACATTCTTGTACATAAAATATCGCCAGATCAAACATTTTGGCCTAAAATAATTGTCTCTCTTCTAAAACTTATCCTTCCATTAGGATTCTCAAGAAATTAGATTATATATTATTTGTAGCTTGGGGTGTTATAGAGAAGTGTTATCTTATTATTGGTAGCTCGGGGTGTTATACACATCAAATAATATTTTTAAAATTAATATACTCGATCTTTTATGAAACAAAATACTTTGAATAATTGGTGCACATAGATGAGAATACTATTATAGCCATATCACTCAGAGTCATAACAGATTTGTCAACTTGCATTCACCATCAGAAACATGCAAAGAAAATGTACCAAAATCGAAGTTTAAAATATTCGATTTTCATACTGATAAGGGAGTAAATATTGCAATTGAAGTATAACTTGTGAGAGACATTTTCATATGAGGTACTTCAAGTGGAGGAAAATAACATGCAGATAGGTGGTGTTAGTCATCAGTATTTTTCACCTGTTATTGATGACTAGTTTCCTTAGCTGATTTTTCTAGAAGCTGATCTCCAAACTGTCAAATCTGTCATCTAGAAAACACCCCCAAAAAAAATTTGTCCTCCTACCCCTTCCTGTCAGCCTATGATGAGAAAAAGCCTATTTGCCAAGTCCTATCTAGTTTCAGAAAAATAATCTTGTCCATAAGCTGTCATAGCTGAAAGTTATCTACAGTTATTCACCCTTATTCCTCAAGCCATTCATTAATCAACTATTGACAAAGTGTCTGCAACCCTATCCCTGGTTATCTGTTATTTGAATATCTAATCATACCAAAGAGAACACTCAGAATATGTCAATATCGCCCCTAAGTTAGATAGTGGTGTTTTAGGGAGTCCTTTCCTTGGAAAAAACATCTTGAGCCAAAAGCCTCTGTTCAGTACCAGTCAGCCCTGAATTAGTTCCTAATTTGCAAAACAAGTCTTGTCTCATCCATAGGTTGCACACCACTAAGCGGTTACTGTGTCTCATGTCAGAAGAAATTCAAAAAGATTCAGATCATGAAAAGATAAGGTTGTCCACTATTTGATGAAGTATGCTTCAATCAGGCGCGGTCTCCTTGAAACACCAAAAGAGTGCTCCAAGGCTCAAAGTCATCTGTTTTTACATATCTGCAAGGGTGTGATTGCAATAATGATCAATGTGAAAAAGAGCAAAAGAACAAGGACAAAGGGGCTCTTCATGCTGAGTTAGTTTGCCATCAGTAAAACAAAAGAAATACAGTAAGTAAAGGGCTACCAATGGGTATGGTTTGAAAGCCAAATTTTTCTAAAGAACATAGAGCAGCCTCCAAGTCATATGAATGCAAAAAGCTAATGTCATGCTGATCAACAGTGTTCTCAGCATATCCTCCAAAGGAAAATTCAACCTGCCTCTACAAGCACAGTCAAGGGAAGTCAGTCAACTAGGTCTAAGAAAGCGAATACTCTACATACACAAGTCATGTGATTTCTAGTCTAAGGGTTCACAAGGATCTTTTACAAAGAATACATATCTCAGAACACATCTCATAGAGAAAATTATTGCCTATTTGACATGATACCAAGCAGAGACATATGATTTGCAGAAAGGTAATACATTTTTGAAATAGATGAAATTTCATATCTACAGTGAGAACCTCCTCCTTTAAAAGAGCAGATGGTTGAAAGCACAGTGATAACCTCCTTCATTAGAAAGTATATGGTTAGAAGACATTATGGCAAAGCCACCTCCAGAAAAAGTGGAGATGGTTGGGATCATAATAGAACCTCCTTCATTTAAAAGCAGGGGGTTAAGGTGTGTCAATTAATTTCAGAAATTTTCAGTTGCCTCCTTCCTAGGGATGAAACAAAAGATGCATCAGCAGTGTTTCAAATGTTGTTTGAGCGAGTTCTCTATTTGAAAGACAGGTTTTAAAATCAGTGATAAAACAGTAAGGGTTCATAGGTTGAAAACCTACTTCAAATCAAGCAAAAGGATGGCATTCTGGTGTTAAAAAGTCTATGTTTCCTCTGTTTATAAAGGCCTCCTTCAAACTGTAATAAGGGTGAAACTTGGGCTAAGGACAACCTCATCTAAATGGCCAAAGAAAGGTAGAGCTAGCTGGGTTTGACAGTAACTTCTGCATATGCATACAAAGAGACAGTAAGGATAAGGAGGGCCTTGAAATGATGTTCCAAGTTTCAAAATAACCTTCGAGGAAATAAAACACATCACAGTGTCAAAGAAAACTTTGATATGAATTAGGACAAACATTGTTGTTTTTATATAGCTTTAATAAGTTACATTACCTCCAGTCAAAATGTACCATCGAATGGTGGGAGAAAGAGTTTAAAGGGCATAAGAAATTACATTTTTGAATGTTTTAGTCAGAGAATAAAACCCCCCCTCACTTCATAAACAAACATGGTTTGCATTATGATTTTGAAACTACATCAAGGTTTGTTAGGATTGTCTCCTTCGAAAATAAACAAAGGCACAAGCTCACTGTTCAAAGCTCCTTTCAAAAGCAAAAAGAGAAGTTTGCCTTTTAAAAACAAACTGAAGGAAACTTGGGATGTTCAAAGACAAAAGAGCTCGTCCAATTGGTCGTTCATTACTTTGTTAGACCAAGTCGAGGAAAGGAGTGATTTTCGAAGCGTTTTTTTGAGAAAGTTTCAAGTTTGAAGAAGCGCAACACACCTGTTACAATGCGCAGCGCGCTTGTAGCGGGAACACAATGTATTTTCTAAAGCAGCGCGGCGCACCTGTAGCGCTGCGTGGCGCGCCTGTACCCGGTGCCCAGGCCAACCCGACAACCTTTTTGCGCGGCTTGTTTTCCTTTCAACGCCCGCTCGTCCACCTGTTTTGAATGTGTTTCTTTGCACACTGCACCGACACTCAAAGGGCCTAAAAAACTCATGTTTAAAGGCATTCCTTGCCTCTTAGTTAGGTTTGGAGTTCAAAGGAGAGTTTTAATCAGCATTTTCAAAGGAAAAGAGGTCTTTTCTTGTGCTATGAAATAGTGAAGGATTTATACAATCTCCAGTAGAAAACAGAGTTTGTGAGGGATTTTCAAAGCAGTTTAAAGAGATATTTTAACAAAGGTTTCAAAGAGCACTTTGTTTGCATCATCAAAGAAGAACAGTGGTTAAAAGATAAGGCTCTATCAAATTAAAAGAGTTTTTCTTGCTGTAGGTTGCAAAGGATCAAAAACAGAGATTCAGGGTGAAGAAACTGTGTGTCAAAATCAAAGGAGATTTGTCTCCAAAATCCACAAACCGACCTTGTCAAGGACCTCATTACTCACACACAGTACTGAAGAGGTAAATTTTTTTTCATTCAGACTAATACTTGTTTGTTAAAATCAAAGAACAACAGTGATCATAAAAGGAGACATAGTTTGTTTGAAGGGCCTATTACTCAGTAAAAAGAGGATTGTTTTCTTTGTTTTAGAGAAACAACAACATCAAAGGAGGGAAATTTATTCAAAGGCAAAATACAATGTTTTTCTAAAAAAGCACAGTCTTTGTTTTAAATAAGTCCCTTAAGACAGTGATTTCAAAGGACCTTTTTCTTGTTTCAAACAACCACAGAAAACAGTAAATTAAGGGGGAGGAATTTATATTGTCAAAATCAAAGAAAGTTGGTTTCATCTAAACAAATTTGTTGGCTAACTAAGGACAAACTTAGTTTTTCAAAAGGTAAAGGGTATTGGTGGGAGATATATCTCAGTGATCACTTAATAAAATTATCTTGGTAAGTCAAAGAAGAGAAATCTAAGCAAACTAGTGATGATGAGGAACAAGGAAAAGGGTTCAAACATGACAGTCATGAAGAAAGCAGTGACAAGGATAAACAAGATAGCCCTCAAGCAAGCAATGATGAGGGCAAGAAAACACAAAACATAGAGAATGGAGGGCATTCTCCAAAGTATGTGCTAGCTGCCTCTCCAAGGCAAGGGGCCATAACTTATTCGCCAAAGCTAAAATGCTAAACAACAAGGAAGAAAACCAAGAAAAACTCAAAATTGTCCAAAGAGAGTGCCCGGTGAGAAAAAGTGGAAAAGAAACCTTTAGGATTGGAATTTTGGCCTCCGCTTCTCTACATGCTTCTAAAAACCCATGAGGGGTATGCTTTCCAAAATTGGGCATAATTCAACAAGTTTTGTATTTTGACATTTTTGGGCTTATTTGCAGAAAATCATGGGCATCGCCATTTTTTTTTGAAGCATCCTCAGAGGTTGAAAGTGGGATCATTAAATGCATTAAATTAAAGGGCATATACTCAGAAAAATTCAGATCAATTGAAGATGTTTTGGTCCCCCAAAGAGGTGAAAAACAGTCACTTTTTCGACACTCTGCCTCACTTATCAGCAAGGGCTAATTTCTGGGTTTTTCAACACAGGTTAGTTTTTCACAGACTTCTAGTGATCAATTTGGGGAAAAAAAGTATTTTCAGAAACTAGAAATCCAAGGCTTTCCAACGAGCCATCACGAGCCTCGTTTCGACATCAGGAGGTCCTTGAAACGTTTCCCACAAGACAGGGAATTTTCTGCTGCTATATTTCAAGACAGAAATGCCGAAGTGGCTTTTCCAAATGTGCGTTTAGCCTTTTTTGGCCATTGTCAGTTGAAAAAAGTCAAATTATTTTCCTTTTTTAGCATTTTGAAGATATTTTCATAGATATTTTGTGCCTTGGGCTTTGCAAAGCTTCAAGGACAAAATCAGATATTTGTAATGGGCCAATGGGCTTGCTAGTTGCTCTAGGAGGTTTTCCTTCTCTTTGGCCTATTTATTCCAAGATTTTTCATTGTAAACAAGGATAAACTTGATGATATAGAGCAATACATGATATTACAAGCTTTGAAGAAGCACTTGTCTCATGATGTGGATGATTTCTTGTTTGTCTTGGATGGTGGAAGAGGATTGTTTGTTGGATTCCTTGGCTTGGTAAATTTTATAGTGTTCCTATCTATATGTTTTCCTTAGTTTATCATACATGTTTCCATGTTTCTTGCTTGCTATAGGTCAGTAAAGAATAGATTTGAGACATGCCCATGGAGGCACCTCAAGTTTCCTGATTTTATTACAACTTCTATGTTTTTATTCCTTCTTAGTCATATCAAAGAATTCTTAACTGCTCTTTGATCACTGAAGAACTTGTTGATTGTTTCATTTATGGTTGTTATGCATGCTAAGTATGATTCACGGTATGCCCTGCTTACTCATGGCTAGAAAAAGCTCCATCTCTGAAAACTCTCTTTGATTTATTGATTGTCTTAGTTGAACTAAGGAGGTCTTGTTTCGATCTTGCCCTTTGCCTAAAACTTTGCATTTTGTTTTCAAAGTTCCCAATAACTCAAAATATGATGTTTAGGAGTTCCCTCTTCGTAAATTGAGTTGTTTGTCTGTCTTATTTTTTTTCCCAAAAATCTGAAGGTGATTTCCCAAAGTTGGAGGGTATTATACTTCCATGCATCACTGGATTGTCTATTTTATGCATTTATTAGTTTAAGTTTCATTCATGGAGACCAATGGTTAGCCCTAACTTATGAATGCTTGCTGATTAACTATTTATGTTTAAAATTTCTTTGTCTTTCACAAACTTATTGTCCATCCCATTTCATTCCACCTAAAAGAATCCATTTTACCTCGACCAAATAGGCCCTGCAATATACCTTCTCCACCCTTTGAGGCAGTCTCGACCTTATCGACCCCATAGCCCAGTTGATTTGATATCTTGTTATCTATTTATCCTTTGATCAGTTCTTCCCTCAAAAACCTAAAAGAAACCAAAACATACTTAACAACTTGCCTAAAATCATAAACATAGAAAGCAAACAAGTTTACATCCTTTGCACAATTAGAGAGAGCCATCTCTGAGTCCAGGAAGGCTAGGTCCTTGGGCTCCAAAGTTGGTTTGATGTTACCCTGTCACTTGGCTTGCCAATCTACCAAATCACGGGACCATAACATAATGGCGATCACGGTGGGAGTAACTGAGTACATAACAGTCTAGCAAACTCTTGTAGATTCTTTAGTCTTTCAAAATTTAAAACGGGCAAGCAGCCCATAGAATCATTTAGAGTTAACTCTTTTTGCTTCACCACCCTAGCAAAGTGATGAATCAGGTTTAGAACACTCTAAAAAACCTAGGCTGCACATAAAAAACTCAGAAAACCCCAAAAAACATCCCTAGATTGGCTTTTCCCATTTATTGGTGGTGTACCATAAGTACATATCTATAAAAACAAAAAAATGTCCACCTGGCGACTCCACTAGCCTCCAGTAGGCCTATTACTCCACTAGTCCTTATAAACTCTCCTAGAATGCATTGAGAAATCCCAATCATGCTGATGGTGGACAGAAAAGTTCAAATATTCCACCTGGAAACTCCATAACCCTCAATATACCAAAATACTCCACTGGTAGAGAACTTTAGACTGGTTGAAAGGACACAGTAACTCTTTCTAGTAAACCAAGATGGATCCAAGCGAGAACACAATAGAAAAGTTGGAAAAATTGGTATATATGTTCAGCAAAATGTTGCCTCTACTTTATAGGAAAATATAAAGACACAAAGTTAAGGTTAACACTGCTTATTCAAACCAACCTACACTTCTTCCTCGGGAAGAACACACTCAACTATTACAAGACAAGAGTAACAAACTAAATGTGCCTAATGAGAAAGTTGAAAATAAAAACATAGAGGAATGCTCTAAAGAAACTATCAGCCATCTTGAAATCACAGATTCTGAAATGGAAGAAGAATCAAAACCTTTAGATTCTCTACCCTTATGCTGTAATTCATTCTATATTTTGAAAGAAAAATTGCATCCTAAAGATCTCTTAGCAGTTATTCAGGAAACCCCTGCTCAAGTTAACTCTCACATAAATCAAGAAGAGTTGATTGAAGATGAATTCAAATTTGAAATAGAAGACAAATCAAAACCTGTAGGATCTCTATCTTTATGCTCTGAGTCATTCAAGTTCATACGAGAAAATTGGCCTCCTAAAAATCTATCAAAGGAAACTCATGAATCCCATGTTTATTATCCCAAACATCAAGAAGAGTTGATTGAAGACGAATTCAAATTTGAAATAGAAGACAAATCAAAACCTGTAGGATCTCTACCTTTATGCTTTGAGTCATTTGAGTTCACACGGGCAAATTGGCCTCCTAATAATTTATCAGAAGCAACTAATGAATTACATACTAACTATCCCGAACATCACGAAGAATTGGTTAAAGATGAAAACAATCAAGAAATGAAAGAGAACCCACAGGATCTCTCTAAAAGCACAAGTGATGATTCATCATCTCTCATAGGTGAAGCCCAAAAAGACGTTCATCCTCCAAATCAGCTTTCCCAAGAGAAAGAGGATTATTGTAGTTTTATCCAAAGAGAGATAAAAATGCCTCCCTTTTTAACTGAAGAGGAGATAGATCAACTTATAAACATGCAGACAGCCTCTAAAACTTCACATGAACACAAATTTTCTGATCTTTCTCCTGCTAATCTTGCATACCATAAGTCAAAAAATAGATTTGTAAATCAATTTGAAGATAAACAATCTGATAGTCCAATATGCATGGCTAGTGACATTACTTACATTGATGATTCTCCAAGGTTTGATCAATATATTGATGATTATGATATCCAAGCATAAGGTAACCTTGTAGAGCCATCAAAGGTTGATGTGTGGGATGAAGTTCACTGTCATCAAATTGAAACCATCAATCATCCAAGACAGTTCACCTATGACACTGATGAGGAGAGCCTTGAGATTTTAGAAGTAAGTGAAGAGTCTCTGACTCTTTGCTCTACTTCACTTTAGTCCATCAGAAATAACATTCACATAATTGGAAATCAATAGTCTTTCAGCTTTGATGATGAGGTTTAGGAAGATGATGAGATTCTTGAGCAAATTATCAATAAGAAGCCTTATCCTGTAATGGTTGAGGAAATCATTTTGGACATGAAATCCTCCTTAACTCCAGATTTGCAGCCACCAAGTTCCATTGAGTTACAAATTGCAGATGAATAAATAGAGGTTGATAAACACATGAGAGTTGTCACACTATCCTTTCAAGCGGATTTGTTGCCAAAGTGTATCCCTAATCATCAACATGATGACCTTCACACAGTTTTCAGTCCACTTAATAAGAACACATCAGCTTGGAAAGAATATTACACTGCAATATATGATGAGTCAGACTGTTCAAGTGATCATGAGCAAGGGGAAGAGTTGCTTTACCAAGAGAGTCCCAAATATAGCCAAGTGGAAGAAAGAGTAGTCCTGAATGAAGCCTATATATCAAATACTCTAGATATCCATTTGTTGTTTTCCTTGAGAAATCTAAAGGAGTAGTGTGTTCTGCCCAGAACAGTTTGTTGCAAAGAGTGAGAAAAATTCTAGGCACTACTGTTCGAAAACAAGCAAAGTGGAAGTGGCCTTTTCATTTCTTCAACATTCTAAAAAAGTTGAAACTAAATCCCTCATGGAATCATCTACTTAATTGGCTTTTTTGGAAAAGAGATTTCACTAAATGAATGTATGTTGTGTATAGTTTAGATTAGGATAGATAGATAGGTGTGAAAAATAAACTCAACCTTGTGAGCATCTTTTTAGTTCTAGATTGTTTGAAGAAAAAGTAAAAAAAATACAAAATACAAAAATAGTAGAAAAATAGAAAAAGAGGGCAGATTCTAAAACAATGGTACAACCCCATACCCAAAAAATAGTCATGTTGAAAGTGCGCAAGTCTAAATTCCACTACTAGTGCTCAAAAGTTATCTTGTTCAGTTATCTAGCCTAATCATAACTGGACATGTTTTAAATTTATTACTGATAAGTTAGTGAAAGAAGTGATGGTCAAATTGTGTAAACATGACTTGTCAAAAGAAAGTAGATTAAGAAAAGATACTGGTTCCACGCGCTCAAAACAGAACCAAAGAGGAAAACATGGATGAAAAACAAACTATGTATCCTAGCCCTGATTTTTCTAAATCTTATTTTCGTGAAAAATAATATTTGTGTGCAGCTTGTCTTTTATGCCACAAATACATGACAAATCAGACTGTCTAATCCTGATTTGGTCATTTTTCAATTTAATGTTTTATTTTAGTGAATCAAATCCTTTCAAACAGCTTAATCTTGACAGTCGATCTAGCATAGGTAGAGAAACAAAGGAGTTCATCAGTTTAATCTGAACTCCCGACAGATATAAGTGTAGAATTAGATAGTGTCATTTTTCAAAAAAAATATGCCAAAGGTTTGCTAGTCTAAATGCACTCGAAAGAAGAAAAAAAGTTAGGGAATGTAGCTGGGTAGGTAGAAAATGATTTTGATGCTAATCATGCTATCCATTTTCAGAAATAGCATCAAGAAAGAAATGAATTTACGCCAATGGATAAGGCACTGGTCTTCAAAGGCCAGAGATCTGCAATTATGGACACCTCCTGAAAAGGAGCTGCCCTCCCCAAATGGAGCCACTGTTAGTCATCATTATTTTTCACCTGTTATTGACGACTAGTTTCCTTAGCTGAGTTTTCTAGAAGCTGATCTCCAAACTGTCAAATCTGTCATCTAGAAAACACCCCAAAACAATTTTTGTCCTCCTACCCCTTCCTGCAAGCCTATGATGAGAAAAAAACTATTTTCCAAGTCCTATCTAGTTTCAGCAAAATAATCCTATCCATAAGCTGTCATAGCTGAAAGTTATATGTTGTCATTCACCCTTATTCCTCAAGCCATTCATTAATCAACTATTGAAAAAGTGTCTACAAACCTATCCCTGGTTATCCATCATTTGAAGATCTAATCATATCAAAGAGAACACTCAGAATATGTCAAGATCACCCCTAAGTTAGATAGTGGTGTTTTAGGGAGTCCTTTCCTTGGCAAAAACATCCTGAGCCAAAAGCCTATGTTCAATACCAGTCAGCCCTGAATTAGTTCCTAATCTGCAAAACAAGTCTTGTCTCATCCATAGGTCGCACACCACTAAGAGGTTATTGTCTCTCATGTCAGAAGAAATTCACAAAGATTCAGATCATGAAAAGATAAGGTTGTCCACTATTTGATGAAGTATGCTTCGCTCAGGCGTGGTCTCCTTGAAACACCAAAAGAGTGCTCCAAGGCTCAAAGTCATCTATTTTTACTTCTCTACAGGGGTGTGATTGCAATAATGATCAATGTGCAAAAGAGAAAAAGAACAAGGAAAAAGGGGCCCTTCATGCTGAGTTAGTTTGCCATCAGTAAAAAAAATGAAATACAGTAAGTAAAGGGCTACCAATGGGTATGGTTTGAAAGACAAATTTTCCTAAAGAACAGAGAGCGGCCTCCAAGTCATATGAATGCAAAAAGCTGATGTCATGCTGATCGATAGTGTTCTCAGCATCTCCTCCAAAGGAAAATTCAACCTTCCTCTGCAAGCACAGTCAAGGGAAGTCAGTCAACTAGGTCTAAGCAAGCGAATACTCTACATACACAAGTCATGTGATTTCTGGTCTAAGGGTTCACAAGGATCTTTTACAAAGAATACATATCTCAGAACACATCTCATAGAGAAAATTATTGCCTATTTGACATGATACCAAGCAGAGACATATGATTTGCAGAAAGGTAATACATTTTTGAAATAGATGAAATGTCATATCTACAGTGAGAAACTCCTTCTTTAAAAGCGCAGATAGTTGAAAGCACAGTGATAACCTCCTTCATTAAAAAGTAGATGGTTAGAAGACATCATGGAAAAGCCTCCTCCAGAAAAAGTGGAGATGGTTGGGATCATAATAGAACCTCCTTCATTTAAAAGCAAAGGGTTAAGGTGTGTCAACTAATTTCAGAAATTGTCATTTACCTCCTTCCTAGGGATGAAACAAAAGATGCATCAGCAGTGTTTCAAATGTTGTTTGAGCGAGTTCTCTGTTTGAAAGACAGGTTTGAAAATCAGTGATAAAACAATAAGGGTTCATAGGTTGAAAACCTATTTCACATAAAGCAAAAATATGGCATTCTGGTGTTAAAAAGTCTTTGTTTCCTCTGTTTATAAAGGCCTCCTTCAAACTGTAATAAGGGTGAAACTTGGGCTAAGGACAGCCTCATCTAAATGGCCAAAAAAAGGTAGAGCTAGCTGGGTTTCACAGTAACTTCTGCATATGCATACAAAGAGACAGTAAGGATAAGGAGGGCCTTGACATGATGTTCCAAGTTTCAAAATAACCTTCGAGGAAATAAAACACATCACAGTGTCAAAGAAAACTTTGATACGAATTAGGACAAACACTGTTGTTTTTATATAGCTTTAAGAAGTTACATTACCTCCAGTCAAAATGTACCATCGAATGGTGGGAGACAGAGTTTAAAGGGCACAAGAAATTACATTTTTGAATGTTTTAGTCAGAGAATAAAACCTCCCCTCACTTCATAAAAAAACATGGTTTGCATTGTGATTTTGAAACTACGTCAAGGTTTGTTAGGATTGTCTCCTTTGAAAATAAACAAAGGCACAAGCTCACTGTTCAAAGCTTCTTTCAAAATAAAAAAGATAAGCTTGCCTTTTAAAAAGAAAGTGAAGGAAACTTGGGATGTTCAAAGACAGAAGAGCTCGTCCAATTGGTCATTCATTACTTTGTTAGACCAAGTCGAGGAAAGGAGCGATTTTCAAAGCGTTCTTTTGAGAAAGTTTCAAGTTTGAAGAAGCGCGGCACGCCTGTTACAACACGTGACATGCTTGTAGCGGGAATGCAATGTATTTTCTGAAGCAGCGTGGTGTGCCTATACCCGACGCCCAGGCCAATCTGACAAGCTTTCCACGCGGCGTGTTCTCCTTTCAATGCCCGCTCGTCCACCTATTTTGAATGTGTTTCTTTGCACACTGCACCAACACTCAAACGGCCTAAAAAACTCATGTTTAAAGGTATTCCTCACCTCTTAGTTAGGTTTGAATTTCAAAGGAGAGTTTTAATCATAATTTTCAAAGGAAAAGAGGTTTTTTCTTGTGCTATGAAATAGTGAAGGATTTATACAGTCTCCAGTAGAAAACAGAGTTTGTGAGAGTTTTTCAAAGCAGTTTAAAGAGATATTTTAACAAAGGTTTCAAATATCACTTTGTTTGCATCATCAAAGAAGAACAGTGGTTAGAAGATAAGGCTCTGTCAAATTAAAAGAGTTTTTTTTGCTGTGGGTTGCAAAGGATAAAAAACAGAGATTCAGGGTGAAGAAACTGTGTCAAAATCAAAGGAGATCTGTCTCAAAAATCCGCAAACTGACCTTCTCAAGGACCTCATTACTCACAAACTGTACTGAAGAGGTAAATTTGTTTTCATTCAGACTAATACTTGTTTGTTAAACTCAAAGAATAGCAATGATCATAAAAGGAGACATAGTTTGTTTTAAGGGCCTATTACTCAGTAAAAAGAGGATTTTTTTCTTTGTTTTAGAGAAACAACAGCATCAAAGGAGGGCAATTTATTCAAAGGCAAAATACAGTGTTTTTCTAAAAATACACAGTCTTTGTTTTAAATCAGTCCCTTAAGACAATGATTTCAAAGGACCTTTTTCTTGTTTCAAACAACCACATAAAATAGTAAATTAAGGGGGAGGAATTTATATTGTCAAAATCAAAGGAAGCTGGTTTCATCTAAACAAATTTGTTGGCTAACTAAGGACAGACTTAGTTTTTCAAAAGGTAAAGGGTATTGGTGGGAGATCTATCTCAGTGATCACTTAATCAACTTATCTTGGTAAGTCAAAGAAGAGAAATCTAAGCAAACTAGTGATGATGAGGAACAAGGAAAAGGGTCCAAACATGACAGTCATGAAGAAAGCAGTCCTCAAGCAAGCAATGATGAGGGCAAGCAAACACAAAAAATAGAGCATGAAGGGCATTCTCCAAAGTATGTGCTAGCTACCTCTCCAAGGAAAGGGGCCATAACTTCTTCGCCAAAGCTAAAATGTCAAACAACAAGGAAGAAAACCAAGAAAAACTTAAAATTGTCCAAAAAGAGCGCCCGGTGAAAAAAAGTGGAAAAGACACCTCTAGGCTTGGAATTTTGGCCTCCACTTCTCTACATGCTTCTGAAAACCCATGAGGGGTATTCTTGCCAAAATTGGGCATAATTCGACAAGTTTTTGTTTTTTGACATTTTTGGGCTTATTTGCAGAAAATCATGGGCATCGCCATTTTTGTTTGAAGCATCCTCAGAGGTTGAAAGTGGGATCATTGGATGCATTAAATTCAGGGGCATCTACTCAGAAAAATTCAGATCAATTGAAGATGTTTTGGTCCCCCAAAGAGGCAAAAAACAGTCAGTTTTTCGACACTCTACCTCACTTATCAGCAAGGGCTAATTTCTAGGTTTTTCCACACAGGTCAGTTTTTCATAGACTTCCAGTGATCAGTTTGGGGAAAAAAACGTATTTTCAAAAACTAGACATCTAAGGATTTCCAACGAGCCATCATGGGCCTCGTTTCGACATCATGAGGTCCTTCAAAAGTTGCCCACAAGACAGGGAAGTTTCTGCTGCTATATTTCTGAAGCATTTTTGTGAAAAACGCAGTTTTCTGAAGTGGCTTTTCCAAATGTGCATTTAGCCTTTTTTGGCCATTTTCAGTTGAGAAAAGTCAAATTATTTTCCTCTTTTAGCATTTTTAAGATATTTTCATAGATATTTTGTGCCTTGGGCTTGCAACGCCTCAACGACAAAATCATATATTTGTAATGGGCCAATGGGCTTGCTAGTTGCTCTAGGAGGTTTTCCTTCTCTTTGGCCTATTTATTCCAAGATTTTTCATTGTAAACAAGGCTGAACTTGATGATATAGAGCAATACATGATATTACAAGCTTTGAAGAAACACTTGTCTCATGATGTGGATGATTTGTTGTTTGTCTTGGATGGTGGAAGAGGACTGTTTGTTGGATTCCTTGGCTTGGTAAATGGTATAGTGTTCCTATCTGTATGTTTTCCTTAGTTTATCATACATGTTTCAATGTTTCTTTCTTGTTGTATGTCATTAACGAATATATTTGAGACATGCCCATGGAGGCACCTCAAGTTTCCTTATTTTATTACAGCGTCTATGTTTTTCTTCCTTCTTAGTCATATCAAAGAATTCTTAACTGCTCTTTGATCACTGAAGAACTTGTTGCTTGTTTCATTTATGGTTTTTAAGCCTGCTAATTATGATTCACGGTACGCCCTGTTTACTCATGGCTATTCAAAGCTCCATCTCTGAAAACTCTCTTTGATTTATTGATTGTCTTAGTTGAACCAAGGAGGTCTTGCTTCGATCTTTCCCTTTGCCTAAAAATTTGCATTCTGTTTTCAAATTTCCCAATAACTCAAAATATGATGTTTAGGAGTTCCCTCTTCGTAAATTTAGTTGTTTGTCCATCTTATTTGTTTTCCCAAAAATCTGAAGGTGATTTCCCAAAGTTGGAGGGTCTTATACTTCCATGTATCATTGGATTGTCTATTTTATGCATTTATTAGTTTAAGTTTCGTTCATAGAGACCAATGGTTAGCCCTAACTTATGAATGCTTGCTGATTAACTATTTATGTTTAAAATCTCATTGTTTTTCACAAACTTAGTGTCCATCCCATTTCATTCCACCTAAAAGAATCCATTTTACCTCGACCAAATCGGCCCTGCAATATACCTTCTCCACCCTTTGAGGCAGCCTCGACCTTATCGACCCCATAGCCTAGTTGATCTGATATCTTGTTATCTATTTATCCTTTGATCAGTTCTTCCCTCAAAAACTTAAAACAAACCAAAACATACTTAACAACTTGCCTAAAATCAGAAACATAGAAAGCAAACAAGTTTACATCCTTTGCACAAATAGAGAGAGCCCTCTCTGAGTCCAGGAAGGCTAGGTTCTTGGGCTTCAAAGTTGGTTTGATGTTACCCTGTGTCTTGGCTTGCCAATCTGCCAAATCACGAGACCCTAACAGGTGGATTTACTTTACAAAGGGAAATAATTGCGAAGGTACAGTCCAAATACCATCCCCACATATCAATCCGAAATCCATAGCCCCTAAATATTTTTGACCATCTTTCCTTTCCAATGTCTCCCATACAAATAAGATGAAAAAACCCACAAAAATTTTAATGGAAAAATAATCTCCGATGTAGAATGGAATCGCCATAGCCATTGGGATGGGAATGAACCTTGAAATTTTGTGAGGAGTCAAATCCCTCAGCAAGTTGATTAGTATTTCAGACCTAAAGAAGGCATAAAAAGTTTGCAAGTAGCGTAATAGGTAAGGACCTCCTACTAATCTACCTCTCCCTTCATTTTCAATTGCGTTAGCTTTTATTTTGTTATATTGAAACATTATGTCGATTGCAAATTTCTCCCTTCATTCTCAATTGCATTAGATTTCATTTTGTTATATTTCAACATTATGTCCATTGTAAATATCTGGAATATAAATTAGGTTAGCTTTTACTTGGTCACGTTTCAGCCTACTTATGATTTTTTTCAAGAATGTCTAGGAATTTGAGAGTCTAGAGAGATTAATTGTATAACCTCTCCCAAGAGTCAGATTCTCAAGTATTCAGATTTCAAGAAAAATTGAGGTTATGAAAGTCCAGAGAGTTCCATTGTATAACCTCTCTTGAGGGTAAGATTCTGAGATATTTCAGAAGTCTATACACATAAGTTCAACACTTAGATTGATCGTTAAGTGTTGGTCATTTCTCACTAGTTGTTTTACTCTCTACCATTAAGAAGAAAGGAAGAGTTATTAGGTAAGGTCGTGGAATTCCTATTGGATATACGTGAGAAAAGACGATTGAAATATGTTCTAAAAAATAATTCAGGACGACATTGTGGAACATCCTTCATCCCAGGGCGCAACCACAAATTCAGGTGGCCGAGTTGCAAAGTCAACGACTGACTTTGAAGTTGGGCCTTTTATCATTTAGATTTACAATTAGGTTAGGGTCAGAGAGAAAATGCATAGCTGCAAGCCAAATTTTGCATGGCTTTTGGGTCCGGGTGGAATAGGAAAGACAAAGCTATCCAAGAGATTCTTAAAATAAAATGAATCAAAGTACAGTCGATCATGCCTTGTATCTAATGTCAAATAAAGCTCTCATGTTTCATTACTAAGGAAAACTATCAAGGATCTGACTGACTCGATCAATTGAGCAAATAGATATTGTTGAGCAAGGTATACATAAAATTAATAAGCATATCTCATCTTCCAAAAGTCTAAAATATCTTATCATTTTAGATGACATAGATATTGCTGCTCAAATAAATTCCCTTTTGCCAATTTGAGATGTCCTTAGTTCCAATTGCTTCATTTTGGTTACCTATCATTACAAAGATGTACTAATAAGTTAATTATAATTTAATATCACATTCAAAAATGAACTTAATATTAGAATATAATTGGTTGGAATAGCTACCTCCTTCTCTCAATAAGGTTAATAACCTCGAGAAATTGTGGTTCTATGGTTCTCCAAATTTGAAATGTTTGTCCACACATTCTTTTCAACTACAAAATTAATCCAGTTCCTATCAATTGTTGAATCGACCATAATGGATTGTGGGATAATGTATTTATTACAAGATCTTTATAAGATAAACAATCTCAAAGTTTTCAGACTATGCAATTGAAAAGATAAATAATCTCAATCTACAATTGGAATATGCAATTGGCTATCGACTTGGTGAGGATGCCACTTCTAGGGATCTATTATAATTGTAACTGCGAATGGAATGGATCTGCTACCTGTGATGCTGCTGGAGGATCTGGGATGGCGTTCTTTGCAAATTTCTAGTTTTACTTTTGCACAACAAACACCAATATACGACACTCATTACATCATCGTACCCTACACACTTGGGTCAGTGCTAGAAAATTAATAAGAAAAAGAAAACTGAAGATTTAGTTAAGTTCGAAAACTAGTTCTTACATTATCATGCTTGGGATAACATTGGATTAGGTACATTCGGCCATGGTACACTTCTATTATAGGAGCTGATAGTATATTAATATGTACATTAGGCCATGGTACCTGCTATGATAGAAACTGATAGTAGATTAACTATTATAGTAAGTGATACAATATGCATATGTACTTATCCAGAAACAGAGGCCCATTTTATTTCAAGATACATAGAGAATACTCTAAGTGTGGGAATAATTGAAGTTATAGAGATGCGAAGGGAGACGAGGTCGAGCCATGGCAACAAGAGGGATTTTTTTAGGAGTAGACAACCCAAAGGTATCCCCCATGTCCAAGTCCTCGGGGTTTTGTCCATCCGGCTGCTTCCACTAGAATCCATGGATGAGATTGGCCAGAGCTATCAGAACAACTTTGAGTCCCAGACTATATCTCGGGCACATCCTCCTCCCCGACCCAAATGGCAATAGCTTGTAATCTCTGCCCTTCACGTCCATCGTGCTCCCTTTGAATCTCTCAGGCTAGAACTCGTCAGGGTTCTCCTATAAGTTGTTGTCCCGGCCGATAGTCCACACGTTGACAAATAACCTCGTGTTCGCCGAAATTTCATATCCTTTGATTCAGAAAGCCTGAGTGGAGAGGCGAGGGATGAGCATGGGAGCCACAGGGTGGAGCCTCATCGTCTCCTTCACTATCCACTGTAGATACTCCAGCCCACTAATGTCTTTCTCTTCCACCCACCATTCTCTGCCCACCACTTTGTCAAGCTCTTCCATTGCTTTTTCCAACATCTCTGGCTTTTTCAAGAGCTCCGACAGCGCCCACTCCACCAGCGTGGCGAAGCTTTCGGTGCCGCCCGCTATGATGTCCTGCAAACATTATATAGTTTCTCAATTAGGTCATAGAATAATAATAAAAACACATTCATGTAACGCCAAGAAATAGGAAAATATTTTTAAGTGTGTGCCTGAGTGAATGCTTTGACTCTGACTTGACTCAGCTTCAGTTGCTAATCTCGGCCTGCTTGTTGAAATATTAATCCCACCTGCAAGCCTGTGCAAGAGGAAGAAGAAGTACATCAGCGGCAGATTTTTTTGTTGTGTATAATCAATCTCTGAGACTTTAAATCAGTGCAAATTTCAAGTTTTTGATTTAAGGCCATAGCCTGCGAATGCATTGAAGGATCGTGATTTGACCATGCAACAACAAGTTTCATTAAACTCTGCAACCTCCATTCCATTAACACAATCCACCAACACTACTTCATTTACCGCCAATTTTGAATTTTTTTGAATGGGCCTTGACCCCACCACCGCCAACGCTACAACCATGGGAAAATCAACGCCCTATCGCATAGAAAGGACTGACATGGAAAGCCCCCAAATGGACCTGATAATAAATTAAAATGCGAATTAAGTTTTATCGCGCATCCGGAAGCTGACGTCACACTAGCCAATTTTGGATGCGATAAAACTATGAAAAAGGATTTTTTGGTTCATGTCTGAAATCCGCGATAAAGGTTTATAACTTAGGTTAATAGGTTTTAATGACTTTATATGTTTTAAAATGTCGTGATGCATTTTTGTTAAGTTCTTTGAATTAAGACACATGTATATATTCGTTGTAATACATATATATATTATAAACTTGTTAATTTTATAATATATATAAAAAGATAGTTTGTTTTTAATTTTTTTTAAATAGTTTAAAATGATATATATATGCGCGAAGGCAAAAAGAAAAAAAAGAGAGAGACTGTGTAATGTTTTTTTTTTATGCATTGTAAAAGGAAGTAGGCAGAAAACAGAGTGTTGTGACTTTGTATTAAAAATATAGAGAGAGCATAGTTTTCTGAGAGAGAACTTTGTATGTGCATTTTTATTCACTGTGTAAAAAAGAGACAGAGAGCAGATTTTTGTAGCACTGTGTGTGAAGAAGTTAGATTTTTTTTTTGAAAGGCCAGAACAATAGTTCTATGGAAATTTTGTAATAGTTTCTCAAGCTTAATGAAATTGAAGTTTTATGCATCTCTGTCCATTGAATCTCTGCATTTGAAGTTCAGGATTTTTTTATTCCTCTGTTATTTGGAATCATTCAGAAATTCCAACATGGTATTAGAGCTAGTCCAGGCTCTTTGAAGTTGTCAAAGAAGCTGAAGGAAAGAGTTTGTTGCAGATTTTGACCACCAGAGTGAAGGCTCAGCAAAACAAGGTATTTAAAAAAAAATAGAGTTTTATTTTGTTTAGAAGGTGCAGTCCTCAGAGATAGAGTTTATCTCTTAGCAGAGAGAGAGTTTATCTAAGAAACGTAGTCAAGTTTTAAAAAGCATAGTTCAGTGAGCTAGTTATGGAAGGAGCCAGCACAAGCACGAGTATAGGAAATACTCAGCTCCACATTTCAATGGGAAGAACTATGACTATTGGGCAATCACAATGAGAGCCTTGTTTGCCTCTCAAGATTTATGGGAGCTAATTGAAGATGGTCTAGAAGAACCAATAGATGAAAAAGTTTTTAATGCCTTAACATAGGCAGATAAAGATTTGCTGAAGAGTAATAGGAAGAAGGACTCAAAATCCCTCTTCTATCTCTATCAAGCAATGCATGAAAGTGTATTTCCAAGGATTGCAACAGCCAAGAGGTCCAAGGATGCATGGGATACCCTCCAGACAACCTATCAAGGTATGGAGAAGGTAAAGACTGAAAATTTTCAATTAATGAGAAGGGACTTTGAAATCATTTGCATGAAAGTGTATGATACAATATAATCATTCTTCACTTTACTGATTGGGTTGGTTACCCAAATGAGATCTCATGGAGAGATAATAGAAGAGAGAAGAATAGTGGAGAAAGTGTTGAGGAGCTTACCCCCAAGGTTTGATGTAATAGTCACAACCATTGAACATACAAAAGATCTCTCAAAATTTATTTTTGATGAGCTTCATGCATCATTGATGAAACATGAGCAAAGATTGAGTAGAACAACAAACTCAGCTTTGGATCATGCCTTCAAGACCGAAATATCCTTTGGAAGAGGAAGAGGTCAAGGCAGAGGAAAAGGAAGAGACAAAAGCCAAAACAGAGGAGGAAGAAACAACCCTGCAAATACAAATGAAAGGGGCAACAATCAAAATCAGAACCAAGGCCAAGGCAGTAGCCAACAAGGAGGACAAAATCAAGCACATGGACAAAGGTATGATACATCCCAAGTCCAATTTCATTACTGTAAGAAGTATGGCCATTATGCCAATGAATGTAGGAAGAAACAGAGTGACATGGGTAAGAGACCCAGTGCTAATTTTACTAAAGAAAATATCAGTTAAGAGAAGTTTTTTTTAGCATGTAATATGGCTGAAGAAAAGAATGAAGATATATGGTTTCTAGATTCAGGATGTAGCAACCATATGACTGGAAACATTTCCATGTTTTCCATGTTAGATGAAAATGTAAAGTCTCAAGTAACATTGGGGACAGACAGTAAGGTCTCCGTCATGGGAAAATGCAGAGTAAGTGTTTTGACATAGAAATGAGAAGGAAAATCCATATCATATGTATACTATGTGCCTGGTATGAAGTGTAACCTTTTGAGCATTGGAAAGCTCATTTATAAAGGCTACAATGTTTTATTTGAATATGATGTATGCACCATCATGGATAAACCACCAAGCAAGCAATGCATTGCACAAGTGAAGATGACAAGGAACAGAATGTTCCCTCTCAATATGAGAGCAGATTTGAGGAGATGCCATTGCAGCAGTGACACAAGAGACATTCCAAAGAGAAGCAAATGATGAAAATTGGTTATGGCACTTGATATTTGGACATCTCAACTTTGGAGGTCTGAATTTGTTGCATAGGAAATGAATGGTAAAGGAATTACCATTGATGGAGAAACCAGACAACCTATGTGAAGGCTGCATCTTGGGCAAACAACATAGATAAAGCTTTACATCAGGAAAAAGCATAAGGGAAAAGGCACCCTTAGAAATAGTCCATTCAGATTTTTGTGGACCAATGCAAACACCATCATTAGCAGGCAACCACTATATGTTGACCTTCATTTATGATTACACAAGAAAAACATGGCTTTATTTCTTGAAATTTAAGAGTGAAGTGTTTGAGAAATTCTTCCACTTTAAGGCTCTTGTAGAGAATCAAAGTGGGTAGCATATTAAGGTCTCAAGGACAAACAAAGGAGGAGAATATATCTTAAAAGAATCTCTGCGTTTTTGCAGAGAAAATGGGATACACAAGAAATTTACAGCAAGGTATACACCGCAACAAAATGGAGTTGCTGAAAGGAAAAATAAAACCGTCATGGGCATGGTAAGAAGCATGTTGAAGGAAAAACATTTGCCAAATGAATATTGGGCTGAAGTTGTACATTGTGCAGCATACATCTTGAATAGATAACCAACCAAAGCTATAATGAACAGAGTTCTGAAAGAAGCATGGAGTGGCATAAAACAATTTGTCACCCACATGAGAGTTTTTGGTTGTGTGGCTTATGCACACATTCCAGATCAGCTAAGGAAGAAGTTTGACAGTAAGGGGAGAAGTGCATATTTATTGGATATAGTGAAGAATCCAACACATACAAATTGTATAACCCATCGACCAAGAAGTTTGTTATAAGCAGAGATGTCCAGTTCATTGAGGAAGAAGCTTGGAATGGAAGCATTGAGAAAACAGTGAATGTTAAAAGTTGTTTGTCTCGTGATGATAATAATAAATGACTGAAATACAACCCTCATTAGCAGCACCACCTCCACCAACACAAGGACAACAAGGGACACCACAAGTAGGTATGAGAACAACCTTGAGAAGTGATGATAGTGCTTCTCCAAGCACATCACAAGGAGCAGATTTGAGTGCTTCTACAAGCACAAGTGCACCAAGTGAAAGAGGAACAGGATTCAGAAGTCTGAATGAAATCTATGAGCAAGAGGTAGCAGATGAAGGTATGAACTCTTTATTTACATTATATTGTCATGTAGAAGATCCTATTCATTTTTAAGAAGATGTAAAAGATAAGAAATGGATAGATGGTATGGATGAAGAGATTAATGCCATAGAGAAAAACAAGACATGGAAATTGGTTGATCTCCCAAAAGGAAAAGAAGCTATTGGAGTGAAACACTCTTACCGATGAAAGAGGTAACCGCACTGTTACCTACTTTTTTTTGGTAGCATAAAAAGCACCCGATTTTGAAAAGTGGTGATGCAGAATCACCACTTTTTTTCTGTACACATTTTTGACACTCTAATATTTTTATTTATGAAGTATGAATATTTGTTTTAAAATGTTAGTGATTTTCATGCTAATTTTGAAACGTATTGATGCAGCTTCAACTTTTTTTTTTTAGAGTGGTGATTTTCATACTAATTTTGAAACGTATTGATGCAGCTTCAACTTTTTTTTTTTAGAGTGGTGATTTTCATACTAATTTTGAAACGTATTGATGCAGCATCAACCTTTTTTTTTTAGAGTGGTGATTTTCATGTTGGTAATAAAACACAAAACTTAGATTAAAAAAATATATAAAAGCAATAAATAAACCCAAAAAAATGTAAAAAAAAACCAAAATTAACTCGTAAAAATAAAAAATTTAAACAAAAATAAATAAATAAAACAAAAATATTCGAAAATTATATCAAAAGAAATGACAAAATTTGAAAAAAAAAACACATAATTTAAAGAAAAAAAACAAAAATTAACCAAAAAAATAAAATTAAAAAAAAAAACATCAAAAACATTTTTTCTAAGTTATTAAAAAAAACCATATAATTAAAAAATAATAATAATAATAATTAAAAATAAATAAAATTACAAAATTAAATTTAAATAAAAAAAATACAAAAAGGAAAAAATTAAATTTAAAAATTTAAATTAAAATAATAATAATAATAATAAGAAAAAAAATACAAATTTTAAAATTAACAAAAAAATACAAATTAAAAAAAAAACAAATTTTAAAATTGAAAAAGAAAATTAAAATAAAAGAATTAAAAAAAAAAAAAAAAAACTATCATTAAAAAACAAAAAAAATGAAAAAAACCACATGCAAATAATTAAAAAACATATATCCATAAATTTACTATTTTTTTTAAATGAAACAATTTATAAATTTTAAAAATGAAAGACTAAATAAACTAAAAGATTTAAAAATAATAATAATAATAATAATAAATTTAATAAATAAATTTTAAATTTTAAAAAATAATTAATCTAAAATATTAAATTTAAAAACAAAATTAAAAAAAAACAAAATAAATTAAATTTAAAATAAAAAATTTGAATTAAAAGAATTATAATTATAATTTTTTTGAAATTAAAAAATAAAAATTAAAAAAAATTAAAAAGAAAAAAGAAAAAAATCAAATTAAAAATATATATATATATATTAAATATTAAAAACAAAATTTAAAAAAAAAATATGTTACGAATTAAATAATATTAAAAATTAAAAAAAAAATGTTACGAATTAAAAAATATTAAAAATGAAAAATAGTAAAAATAAAAATAAAAAATAAAAAAAAAATTGATGGGTGGATTGCCATTTTTTGTTGAGGAACAGTTGGAGGCCGATTCCGGGAATCGACCTCCCGCCCAGGTGGCGGCGGAGGCCGATTCCCGGAATCGGCCTCCAACCGTTCCTCAACAAATATCACATACATTCTCTGAAATCGTTTGATATTGATTCCTTGCCTTTATCTGTCGGCGACGGCGCGGGCAGCGTAGGCGGCGATGCTGGCTTCTGCAAGGGGGTCGTTCAAGGGCTAGCTCGGGTCTGTGCGGGCCTTGGCTTCGAGGCGCTGTGCCTCGGCCTCAAAGCACTGGGTTTCGGCAGCGATGGGCTAGGAGGGGGCGTCGATGAGAATGACTCAAGCAAGGGGAGTGCCCTCGACGCCATAGCGGAGAACCAATTCCAGGTTCTGCAGTTCCTCCCAAATTCTGTGAGTGATGTAATAACACATTTTGTGGTTGATAAACAACATGTTACTGTTCTCTCCCTTTCTCTCAAGGAGGTAATCTCTGCCCAAGTAGTGCAAATTCATCGTATTCACTTCAGGTCTCCAGCTACTGGTCCTGTCAGAGGGAATATCTGCTTGGAGCACAAAGCAATTCGTTCTCTTGAAAACTCGACCCTCACAAGGATGCAAGCGAGAATAAACTAGGGACAGTCCCAACAATTGAACCAGCCACCAGATAACCCATTGTATAAGTGCTCCCACTGGGGTGAGCTTACAGAATTGCCACAACCCCAGGCACAGTTGGCACGCTAATAATACATTATTTAAAAGTAATTTCATGTCGTCCCTTGACATACTTGCTCCAATTGACTAAGGATAGCATGCTCAGTGCAGCGTTCTAATGGTTCTCCTCCACCTCCTTCGATTGCCCGCTCTGCTAATCTTCCTCGCCCTCCTCGTCTTAATAATCTTCTTTCAGTTTTTTAGAAAAGAATGGCCGGATTGCGGCGATATTCGACCGTCCAGGCAAAGTTTAGTGTCTCGGTAGCCAACATCCTTTTCTTTTTTTCTTTCCTGGTTGCGTAAATATGGGAGGTTCAGTATTTTTGTAATCTAAATCTTCATACATGACAGCGTAGGGCTAGATTCCTCCTGCACAGCCATTTTAATAAATTCACAGTTTAATATTGTGGACTTAAATAAAAATAAAAAAATATTCTATTCTTTCTCCACTACGTGTTAATAAACATAATCCTCTACCCAAATCAAATGAAAAAATGGGTCAGATGATGGCAAATCAAACCAAAAATAAATAAAGCGGTCAGATGGAGTACAAAATTTATAATGCTATTCTTCTTACCATGGGCATTTGCATCACTTTCTATAAGAATCTTCTATTAAAGATGCCTGAATTGGTAAACAAAAAATAAACATGGTTAATGAATATTATAGTAGCAGCTTCAACCTATTTTACCTTTCTTCGTATTTGCAGTTTTGTGGATAACAATTCTACGGCACCGATTCATTTCTGGTTGATCGCAAAACTTTTATGAACTATAATATAAAATATTCATTTTCTTTCAGCCCTTTTGCGGATGCCCTTTCAGATTATGAAGGAATTCCATTTATTTTTTTTAATGTTTGTGTGGTGTTTAGATGCTTTCCACTAAAAATGAATGGGCATTCTTGTTCAAACACAATTAAAATTTTTAGAGAACTATTTTACAAAAGTGATTTCCATAGGTCAAACACAGTTAAATTTTTTAGAGAAATATCAAAAACAATTTTTTAATATATATTTTTTTAAATTTAATATTTTTATTGTATTTTATTTTTCATTTTTTATTTTTAATTAATTTTTCATTTTTTTACTTTTAATTTAAATAATGTTTTTTTTTTAAGTTTTAAATTTATTAAAGTTTAATATATTTCTTTAAATTTTTTTTTTTTTTTTTTTAATTTAATAAACATTTTCTTTTTCTTTTTTAAATTTAATTTCTATATTTTATTTTTTATAATTTCTTTCTTTTTTTACCTTTTTTTTTTAATTTAATATTTTTATTTTGTTTTTCTTTTTTTATTTCTATATATTTTGAAATTTTAATCTTTAAAGAAAAAATATTTATTTATTTATTTCTTAAATTTTAGGTTTTTTTAATGTTTGAATTTTAAAAATTAAAAAATGTTATTTCTATTTTTAAAAATGTCAAAAATATGACACAATTTTTTTTTTGGTTATTCCAGCATCAACTGCTTTTGTTTTGAAGGTGTTTTTTCAATCCTTTTTTCAAGAAACAATTTTGTTTTTAGCATAATTTTATAAAATGTTGAAATTTGACCTTCAAAAAAAACCAAGTGCGTTTTGGAATACATTTTTTTTTTGTTTTGGGGGTGTTTTTCATGTTTTTTGAGCCTTTTTGGGCTAGAGTTCCTGTTTTGAGGTCAGGTTACATATTTCATCGGTAAC